>CM077343.1:91604240-92131877 GCA_039655645.1 Ammopiptanthus mongolicus
CAACAGACAGCGTGGGACCTTATATTTCTTACTTTTGGGACCCTCTACTTCTACCGCCACTCCAACTCTATCTAAGGGCCGTATTAAAATAAACTCCTAGAACCGAACGGGAGAGTTTTACATAATTATCCTCAGTTCTTTATGATTTATGAATTAATTTGCTCAATAAAAAAAAAAATGAATTAATGTACATATATCAACCCATCAACAAACAATAGTCAATACTTGAAAATATTCTTTTCCCTAAAGTAATTTTTTATTTGATCATTTAAGGGATTCAAATTAGAGAAAACATAAAACAGGAAGATGTTTATTAACCCTAATTGATTAATGCTATTTAAAACTATGGCAAGTGTACCGGCCCAAGTAATATAATGTAGAGTAAAGTATAGTTTCCATGAGGAAAGTATTGGACAACTACTAAAATATGAAAAATCCTTACCTATTTAGAAAATCGAATTTGATGGTTTAGAAATTAAATTAAGCATAAAATGAATTAAATAAAAATAAGAAATGGGGGTAAATCATTTTAATTCATAAAATAGAAGGTAAGGCTTCCGGTTCACCAACTCAATTTTCCAAAGAACACCAATCAAAATAAAATCAGGCAGAAAAGTCATTCATGTGACAACAGGGATAAAATGTCCCATATATATACTTCCTCAAGCTATGCCATAACTATATCAAATTGTTAATCTACTCAATCTCTAGACATATTTAAATAATTAGAAATGCAACGAGTTCTAAAACTATGGCCTGTAATGGTATATGAGTCATGTTTATACACATCAACATTTCATTCAATTCACAAAACATGCATTTAAAATCAAGAACACGAAATTATTTTTCGATCATGCATAATAGAACAATTAAAATATAGCTAAACCTTTAAATGAAATAAGCACAAAAAGCACATTCACACATGTATCATGTATGAAATGCAATATTCAAACCCAAAAAAAATATATTAATCAGAAAATAGTTCTATAAAAGAGAGTGATTACGTACACCATGGCCTTAGCAAGAAGAAGATTAACACATGGCTAATTTGCAAAAAATAATTAAGAATGCAGAAAAAAAAAGTAATATTTCTACAACCTGGACCTATATCCCTCTTTTTCTTGCAAGCTTTGTTCCCCACGTTTTTCCAAACTTTTTCAGCTGCAACCATGTTCAATTTATAGAGTTGCTTCAAGCTATTCTTTTCTTTCCATGATGAATGGGCATTCCCTTGATTGCACATTAACCTTCCTCAACAGTTTCAAATTGAAATCACTTTGATTGGGAATTAGCATCAATGGTACGAGGCTCTTTGTTTTCTCTCACACGCTCCAAAATGCTTCTTCTTTCGTATAGTTTCGTTTCAGATATTATTTCCTTCACTGTTTGTACCAGATGCTTGAAACACACCATTTTATTTAACCTCACGCTTCGGCCGGCTTGCCATCAATTTGTTGGTTTAACAATACATTTTTTCTGCTATGATCCCAGTTTCTTATCCTAAGAAGAAAACCACAAAAACTTGCTTTAAACTTGATGCAATCATAGCTATAATTCATTAAATATGTGGTAAAAATCCATATAAGTTAACACTTACTATTCATTAATCTGATGGGAAGATTATGATTAAAGTTTGGTCATTCATTAACCCTAAACTTGATTGTTTTATATGTTCGTTAACTAATTGTGGTATGACCGCCGGTCAATTATTCAACTCTAACATGTCAAGGGTGATTAAATCTTAACACACAATAAAACGATAGAACAATCAATATGAAGAAAAATCATAAAATCCTATTAAATTTAGGAAATAAAGCATTCAAGTAACAAGTTCCATCATAACCCTAGTTATGGTGTTTAGAAATTTGTAGTAAAACAGAGATCAAGTCTAAAATTAAGGAATACAAAAAGAATAAAGATGAAAAACCCTTTTTTATAAAGTGTTCTTCTCACTAAGTCACACATTCTCCTTTGCAGTTGTCACTGGCTTCTCTCTCGAACCCTTCTAAAATGGTGTAAAAGATCTCAAAACGATGTAATATGTGAGTGGGAAAGAAGACCCAATCCTATTCGTACTTAAAGAAGGACAAACTTGTATTTTCTTACTTAAAAAGACCTCACACGACCATGTGAGGATGAGACACGACTATGTCTCACACGTAGTTGAGACACGACTGTGTGAAAGGGAGGCACGACCGTGTTGAGTTGCGCATAGATCCTCCATTGCAGAACATAGGTATGCCAACGCCCAGCGCCACATTCTGGGCCCAGTGTAGGGTGGGATTCCGGGGGTGATTCCACTTTACGCTTTTCTGTGCTTCGAAACTCCTCAAGATAGGTACTTGGCCAATTGTGAAATCTGCCTCTGTTTGTTTCTTTGGTATAATAATTTATTCATGGATCGATGTACAAAGTGTTCTTCCAAATGATATTAAAATGCATTGTTGTACAACATGGTGATTTCTCCAAAGGGAGGAAGATTGAGCATGTTTGGTTTAGATTTCTTTAAACGCAAACAGGAAAAAATACAGTTTCCTACACAAATTTGACTTCCCAATACACTTTTATACAAAACAAGTATTTGTAACTTTCGTGCAACGGATTTTTGAACGGGATTTTACAAGTAGAGAAATCTAAAACAAACATAACATAAGTTACTATGGCAAGTCCATTGGCATTCTGCTCTATGGCCCATCTAGTTGTATAGGAGCAAAATTGTCTTTGGCAATGAGCCACTTGACATGGTTAGCTTGCTGGACTAAATTAAATTTAGATCTTGGGCATGACTTGTAGCCAAGTTTCAGAACATTGTACTCTTCTATTTAGACTGGACTCATAGTCCTTCGTGCTGTATTAGATGCTTGTTTCATAATGCTGTAATTTGGTGCACTTTTTGTAATGTTTATGAGTTGAGGTACCCTTATATCCATTGAATAAAACTTCTCTTGTTATATAAAAAAATAATAATATTTGTATTATACCTGCCAAATATATATTACCACCTTCGGGAAGAGTAAATAAAGATATCACAAGTTCACAACTGATATAAACCGAAAATAAAAAAAGACAATTGCTATGATAATAAGCTAATCATAAAGGAGAAAGAAACGAAAAAATAACGAAGCAAGATAAAGTTACTGAATCTGTTTGTTTGGAGGCTTTGTAAAAGAAAAGATATCATGCGAAGGATTAAAAAACCGAAAAATTAAGAGAGAGACCAACAAGCTAGGAAAAAGGGAGCTTCAGCGATGTAAGAGACAGTGCGATCGTGCAAATCAAATCCATTATTTAACAACTCAGATTTTGCATTAATGCATTAAAAAACAACATTGTATGAGTAGGACAGATCAGACTGAAATCAAGGTTTTGATCCTAGGCTATGCAACTGTGCCTTTGAAAACTTAATTTTACAACTTTTTTGGTGTTGAAAATGGTACAACTTTGATTACTTCCCATATCACTAGTTGAACAATTTGTTAGACACCGAAAACTGAAATGACTTGGGGTTTAGTTATAGCTGGTCGCGCGGTCCAAGGACGAGGTTACCTTACACCCGACACTAGCTAGCTAATTGCCCTCTCCTCAAGGTGAAAGGGATGATGCTTACGTTGATGGATGATAATTAGAACCCTATTCGTTTAATATCCATAAAAAAATATTTATGATGGATAAAATAAATATCCATTTTGTGGGTACGGATACGGATATGAATAATTATCAGCAAATAATAGAGGATATAGGTATGGATACGGATACTCTAGTATCCATCCAGCCCCGCACTAGCATATATAAATATATATATATATATATATATATTAATGCATATAATTATAATTATATATTAAATTTTAAAAATAAAATGAATGGAACACATGATTTCTTAATTATTTTTTTCTTTCAGACTTAATCACCTACTGACCTAAGCACTAACAACAGCCGTTGATGTTCTTTGTGTTATTTTTTTCCTTTTTTTTAGTTAAAGTGCGGGAAATGGGTGCGGGTATGGATACTTTAGGTATCCAAAGGATACAGATAAGAGTACTTAAGTTGCTACCCATGGGGATACGGATCCGGATATGGAGATGGGTACTATAGTACCCTACCCAGACCCTATCCATTGTGATCCCTACCTACACATCATAAATTCATAAATTAGAATAAACATGGATCCTCTTCATTCCTTTCCAACCAAATCTTAACCATTGGATTAATCTAATGGCTAAGAGATCTTTCTTCCTAATGATTAAATTAATCTAACGATTGAGATTTGACCGAAAAGAAAAAGAAATAAGGGAAAGCATGTAGAGGATTCAAAATCCGTATGAACATGGATTATCTCCATTTTCTACCTCTTCCTCTCTTTTACGGCCAAATCTTAGTTGTTAGATTAATTTAATGATTGAAAAATCTCTTTTTTTTATCATTAGATTAATTCAACGGTCAAGATTTGAGTGAAAAAAAAAAACAAAGAAGAGAGCATGGAAAGGATCCAAATGAATCTCTCATTGTTAGACACAAGGTGCCCGAAGCATCTACTGTCACTACTGCCTGCCCCTTTGAGTTATCACTGTTGTTGCCTTGAAAACCCCTTTATGTGACAAATTTTGTCCGCATTAGAGCATATGTACAAATCCCACAAAGGTAAAGCGCCAGTCAATAGTGCATGGCATGAAGGGCAAGAACTTTATTCTATGATCTGTATCTGTATCATTCCAGAGTCACACAAGGACCAGCGCTGGTCAAATGATATTGGCCATTGATATAGCTAAGCAGTAGCAATTATAAGAGTCTCTTTCATCTTTTTTCAATGTGGCTGCCCTAATTGCTTTCTCATTTAGCTGAGGTGTGCCAGCCCAGCATATATCTCTATAGTGGGGTCTCCCTGTCTCTCATAGACACATACGTACAAGAATTTGAAAAAGGAAAACACATCAGCCACACGAAGTGGGAAAACCCTAGTTACATTCCACCCTAAAATATTTCATTGGCAATAAGCTAGCTTGCTGGCTCTGCCTAGACTACCCTTAATTAGTTTTCTTCTATAGTTTTCTCTCTCGTTTGTTTGTGATATAGGCGTAGGTTTGTCTCAGAAATTTTCACTCTAAGTATGCAAATAAACTTTTATATATTACTTTGGACATATTAAAAAGTGATTTATATATATCCAAAACTTTGTCGTGATATAGAGATATAGATATATACTATTCTATTTGCTTTATTTCTGTGGACATCAAAGTCACTAATTTTCTTTTAAGAGAATCGTGTGTCCTATGTGTTTCTCTACAATATTGACAATGTCGCACATTGACACTTGGGTACTTACAAAGGCATCACAGAAAAATTATACAATACTTATCTGGCAATTTTTAGAAAACGAAATTTTGTCATATTTTTTATTCAGTGGTCTAATCACAGACACATAATGATTGCGTCAGTACAACTTAAATAAATGTATTGCTATAGTTGCATAATAAATTAATCGTCAAATAAGAAAAGTGAGGACAAGTAAGGTAATTAATCGTTAAATATTTATTAAATATTAATTAATTTTATAATTTAAAATTTTATTAACTAAGATGTTTGACAGCTTAAGGTGATTATCATACTCAGAAAAGACCCGTGCCAAAGTAATGCCCATATATTACACCTTTTTTTTTATAAACAAAAAATATATTAATTAGAATATTAGAAATACTTTAACTCAAATACAAAAAGAACAAGAAAGAAAAAGAAGAAAAAAGAAAGTGTCATACAAAAACATTATAATGAGAAAGATAATTTCAATTATGTTAGCATCACAAACCTCTACAATCATATACAACACACATAGTCGTGGTATGTATATAATCATTTACCATTACTTAAGTAGTTATAATATGTGAGAATGCGGTCCTACTTTCTACCGTACTATGTCAATTTTTGGATTAAAATAAGAAATTTTTAACTGGTAAAAAGATTTGTGCTTCTCTTCCTAACAGCATTGAACTGGACTTTGTCAAAAAGAAGTTTCTGCTGGCCACTTTATATGCTGTAATGCATTTATGACTCTAGTTAATTTGCACTATAACCACTATATTTTGTGATGAAAACAAAAGCCTATTGCAATATTTTAATAGCATGGTGTTTGGGTTTTATTAGGCAAAAGATAATTTAATGGGTCATACAAAAGCAGAAACTAAAACATCTAATTTTTGTACCCAAAAAAAAACATCTAATTTCACTTAACTATATAGTTGATCGTGGAATTAGTACAACTAGACCCAGCCCTGCCGCTAAATAATCAACCTCACCTCCATGAGGTTTATTTATTGACATGTCCTCTTCATTAGGTACCCCAACCCCATGAGATTATATTTATGTTTAACACTTTAACTAATAGGTACCTTAAAGCTAGTTGGGGGCAATGGGGCCAATTGATTCTGTAAAGAGGTGGAGAAAGATTTAGAAAGTCGTTCTCTCATTTCAAAAACTCTCTTCCTAATGGAATAAAAGACATGATGCCAATCCTAACTTATATTCAATATATTGATTGAGTTATGCAATTTAGATTACAATAATAGCATCTTTTGCTCTCTCTGCAAGTCTGATCAGAGTGTTAATTTTGTTAGCTAGGTGGGGAAGAAAAGCATGGTTGGCAATCGCTGCTGATAAAGTTAGAGATTGTTTGGCACTTTTCTTCTGCGAGCTTATAGCGAATGAGAAAGTAGTCCCGTTTGACAAGCGTCTCTGTCACGAGCTTAGAGCATTTTTTTCAGACGCTACATTTGAGCTTATGAGTCTGTTTGGTAAAACTAGCTGTTAACGGATAGCAGATGAGATAGCTGATAACGGATAGCGGATAAACTAGCTTATTTTCTATGGAAGGGTTTGTTAAAACTAGCGGTTGAACTAGCTGAAAAATATAAAATTACATGAAAGGACATCTTCATTAATGATTTTACATAAAAGAGAGAGAAGAGAATAAAGGTAGAATTAAATTAAGATAATAAAGATAAAGTGAAAAAAAAAAAACAAAATAAGCTATAAGCTCAAATGTTACTTCAAGTAGAGTCTGAAAAAAACGTTATAAACTCGTGAAAAAACGCTATAAGGTCGTGACAGAGGCACTCGCCTAGACTTTCTTCCACTATAAGCTATCCGTTATAAGCTCGCAGAAAGGGCGTGCAAAATAGGCTTTATAGCTTATAGCGTTTCATTTTTTTTCTTCACTTTTATCTTTATTATCTTAATTTAATTATACATTTATCATCTTTTCTCTCTTTTATGTAAAATCATTAATGAAGATGTCATTTATGTCATTTTATATTTTTTAATTTTTTGTTCGACCGATACTTTTATCAAGCACTTCTATAAAAGATAAGATAGTTTTTTCGCTAACCGTTATTAATTATCTTATCCATTACCTTTTATAAACTAACTTATTTATTAACAGTTAATTTTATTAAACATGCGCCTAGTCAAAATTAAAGAAGCTTAAAATCACATGCATTTAATTGTAGTGGGTAAAATGATGAGGAATATGTAAAACTCGGTTCCCCAAGTAATCACCCACCTTTGATGTGGTCGTTTGTCAAAGATTCGCGTGCAACGCATGGATTGGGCACATTGAATGTGACACGACAAAATATGCCTCAGCTTTAGCTCATTATTGACTCACAAAACAAAGGGTGATATATGAGGATTTCTTATGTCTGAGATTGTATGATTAGTACACTAATCGAATTGATTATCATGTTCCCCTTTTTTTTCAAATAACAAAGCTAGCTGTTGTTTGACATGAAAATTTCTGTATACCTCAGCAGCCATCATATAACCTACCAATTGGTGGGCTTGAAATTCACACTTTTTTCAATTCGATGGGCAGAAAGTTCATTTGGGCAGCAAAGGAGGAAATGACTTTGAAGCATGGGTTCGTTTTGCCACACTCGATTATCTCTGAATGCTAGAAAGGAAAGGAGCTTGTTTTTTATTATTATTATTGTAATTATTGTAATTATTGTAATGTTTTCTTGTGATGAATATATTAATGATTGATAATTATTTTTTTTAAAGTAAAGCTTTTTTTAACGAGAAGTACACATACATAATTAATGTGAGTACTTTATATTTAAAAATATTTTCTTAAAATTGAAAAAGGACAAAGTAATTAGGTTAAGGGATGAGAAAAAAAGGAAAAGCAGTAAGGATGAATTCTAGACTTCCTACAATATTTTTAATAATTGATTGAACTGTACATATTTAATGAATGCATGAATGTGTGCTTTTTTTATTATACATAATCCATTTCCTAAACTCGGAATGATATTGATGAGACGATGTGATAATAATGTGATGATACGATGATTCAAAAGACAAACCTTAAGATTCTTATTTACACTAATAGCATAATCCTAATCTTGATTTAATAAGGAAACAAATCATAAAATAATAAATAAAAAATATTTATTAATTAAGACTTCTTAAATATCCTGAAAGATTCTAAAATACACTAAATCAAACCGGACTGCACAACCCAAACATACTAAATCAAACCAGACTATCAGGGCCGTCTTAAACATTTTGGGGGCCATGTTCTAATCTTAAAAATTGGGCCCTTAATAAAAAAAGGACAATTTTAATAATTAAATATTATTTAAAAAAAAAAGGCAATCTTAAATATTATTTCAAAAAGGACAATTGTTCTAATCTTAAACACCCACTTCAGGACAATAAATACAAAGAAGATTATTAAAATTCTACCAATACAACTTCAAGCTAATATCAATCTTCTAACTACTTAAAAAGAGCTTTCTTTCTAACATATTTTTTTTGGTCAAAATAAATTTTGGAGGCCCCAAATTTTGGGCCAAATTTAAGGCCCTGTGCTGTTGCACTCCTTGCACGCCCTTATCGACGGCCCTACAGACTATATAAGGGAAACAGTTATATTATTTCGTTTGTCATGTAACTGTGAAATAGGACTACATAAATCAAACCACTGGTATGGTCTCTGAGTTATCGTTATTTTCAACGATATAAGTATATATCCCATCTATTAATGATAATTCACAATTCAACATTAGTATTATCTAGAGTAATGCCGCCATGCAGGTGTAAGTTCTACAGGGAAGAAAAAAGCCATGTAGGTTTATCGATATAGTATGAAAAGATCATTTCAGACGAAGGCACTTCTATATATAAATTGGTTGAAGTAAAGAAGTCAAGTTGAGGCTACGTTAGGTTTTCACTGATCCCTGGAGAATAAGTTTTTTTTCTAAGCAAAAAATATATTAAAGAAAATATAAGAGTTATTTTGACCCATATATAAAAAAGAATTGACAAAAAAAAAAGAAGTAACATGTAAAAGCATCATATTATAAAAAGAATGTTCATGCTAACGAGTGCCTTAAGGACATTCTTTAAGTAAACAAAAAAAAAATAATTTTTCATTGGAAAACTAAGTATATAACCTCTTCAAATATTAAATACATCAATTTCCAATGAAAAACTTCTTTTCTTGCTTTCTTAAAGAGCTAAGAGCACTCGTTGACATTCTCCTAAAAAAAATCATTTCAACCATGTTGACACCACGAATCCTAACAATCTACCAACACACTACCAAAGAATGTCCAAAAAACTAACACTGAAAAACCAACTATAACAACCAAAATATGAGGCAAAAGACTGAACATCCAGTTACTTGGACAGCAGCCACCAGTTAGTGTTATGTGACATACGTACGGCAGTTGTCATGACCTTTATTTTTTTTTTTCTTTTTGATAGGTAAATTTTAGTATTTATTATAAATGAGTAGATAAGAGTTGATTCCTTTCCCTTTTTATCACTTCACTTCTTAATTCTCCCACCCCAACCACCAAACCAACTTATATCCCCATCATGACCTTTCTTTAATTCATAGGGTTCTGTTTACATTAACTTTACAAGTGAAAAAAAAGGGGGTTAGAGATGAACATAATCTGAACAAAAAGCATACTCTGAATGATCGGATAAACATTAGATCGAAATTGGCATATGTGTGTTATATATCTATTTCTGCCCTTTGCCTTTAATTTCCAAATGTTTAATCATTACGATCTTAGTAGATTCTCATCTGCAAATGTGACACATAATCTCAAAAAGTAGGGATGTAAATGAGTCGAATCGAGTACTTGAAGCTTAAGCTTGGCTTGTGAAAAAAATGGGAAACAAGCTCATTTATTTAAACGAGTCTAACCAAAAGTTTGAGCTTGACTTGTTAACTAACAAGCCGAGCCCGAATAGTGCACGAATAGCTTAGTTCATTTACATCCTACTTAGCTCATTTATAACTTAATTATTTTTTGCATTTATGAAAATTTTCCTTAAATTATTTCTTATTTTTATCAATTTTTAATAAAATATTATATATATTTTTATAAGCAAAAGATACATTTATAAAAGTACAGCTAGACAAGGATACTCTACTTATATACAAGAGATAAAAATAAAAAGATTAAAGGAACCTATTAGATCTACAAAACCAATTACATAGGTTAAAACCAAAAGTAAGTATGCAGTAGCTTTACAGGATGAGAAGACTCCCGATCCATTTCACATATGATTGGACTCTCATCAAGATAGAGTTCAATATCAGATTTGGAAGTTGAAGTAGATTCCTTTTGCTTGACATAATTTATCAACCTATACCAACTAGTTGAGGATGGTAATCTTTGTGGTAAACGAGAAGTATAACCAGTAGATTCTCTAGAATACAAACTTTTCCCCCATATAGTTACTGGTTTGCCACCGCCTTTTCAATACTTTTCTTTTAGTTAAAAGTTTGCACCACCTAGGATAATTACAAAAACTAGGATTAGGAATTTAGGATATATATATATATATATAAACGAGCTATTAACGTCTAGCCTATAAGGCTTAGGTTTGGCTCATTTAAATAATCGAGCCCAACTTCAAGCTTGAGTTTATTTATTTAATTAAACGAACGAGCTTGATCGAGTATTTAACGAGCCGAATTCGAATAATTTACGAATAGCTCAGCTCATTTACATCCCTAGATGGAAGTAAGTTGAGGGCCGGGGGGAGTTAATAGGATATTTAATTATAAACATTTTTTAATATGCGAGGATTCAATTATAAACCATATCCTATATGGCCTTGGGGTTATGAGCAAGCCGAAGAACTCCTTTATTCTTTCTTTCCTTCTATTTTGCCCCACTTTGAGCATTTTGAGCAACTTAAATCCCTATCTCATTATTGATAATCAACTTGTGGTGAAAAATACACAATGAGTAGTAATATTAGATCCGCTCATGCCTCAGGGTGATGTCATTGGACCACTTTGTTGTACGTGCTGGTGATTGAAATGGGAGGAGTGTATTAGATTTGGACCTAACTCAACCTCAAAAGCTAGCTTAAGAGGTGAGGATTATCCAAACTTTATAAGCTCTTATGAGGCTTTATCTTTAGTCAATGTGTGACTTGAGTTTTTCCCAATACACCCTCTCACGGCCAGCACTATTGGGCTTGATGGGTGGATAATATGGTGGGTGACCCTTTAATGAATCTAGGATAGGCTTTTATACCATATTAAATTTGGGCCTAACTCAACCCCAAAACCTAACTCAAGAGGTGAGGATTGTCCAAGCTTTATAAGCTCTTATGAGGCTCTATCTCTAGTCAATATAAAACTTGGGTTTTTCCAAATAGAATGATCCTAGTAAAAGCTTGAGCGTTTAACCTTGAAATCGAGTTGTCTTCGATTCTCCTATAGCTTATTGGTGGACCGGTCTTCCATAAATAATGTCCATTGATTAATAAATAAAATTGGGTGATTGTGATTGAATATTATAAACTTGATCCAATGGTAACAATAAATTTTATTAAAATATAAAATTAATCCCTATCTTTTTTTCTTTTGTAACAATACCCTTGCATCTTCTCCTTGCCTCCAGCCCTCCACCGTAGTATCAAACATCACTGCCATTGCAACTACGGGTGAAAATAGGGTAGGTCGAGATAGGTCTGGACAGACCAAAGTCTGATTTGTGTTCCAATCTCAAGACCTGAGTTTGACTTATTAACTTGATATAGGCCAATTTTTAAGACCTGACCTGGCCTACCTCAAAGCCTGGCCTGACCTGAAAGCCTATTTAAAAGCCTACTTTTCAACAAGACATTTAAATATGCCTCCACCTATAAGTAGGTCATATGCCTTCACTTGTAAATAGGCTTGTAAGCCTCTAATGATAAAGAGGTTGGTAGGCCTATACTGATAAATAGGCCGTTAGACCTTCACAAATAAATATGCAAATAGATATCTACATTTAAATGAGTCAATAGTCCTTTACTTTCAAATGATATGAATATTATAAATAATATATAATATATTATAGGTTTAATTAAGTTTTTAGTCTCTCAAAAGTGAATTAGTTTTGATTTTGGTCCATGCACTTTTTTTCGTTGGTTTTGGTCCCTACAAGTTCCAAAACTTTGGTTTTGATCCCTGCCGTCACTATTCATCCGTTGAGTGTTGACGTGGCTAGCAGACCGCCACGTCAGCACTGTTGTGTAGGCTATTATAATATTTTTATTATAATGTTATTATTTGTTTTTTATACTTTTATTAAATGAATGAAAGGTTGAAATAGCAACATTCATGAACATTTCTAGGGTCCCCGAATACCTCCGTGACATTAAATATTATAAAAGAATATAAAAAAATTAATATTTAATTCTATGTGACATTAAATATTATAAAATTAGCCTATATAGCAGTGCTGACATGACGGTCCGTTAGTCACGTCAACACTTAACAGATGGATAGTAACGGCAAAGACCAAAACCAAAGTTTTGGAACATGCATGGACCAAAACCAAAACTGACTCCCTTTTTAGGGACTAAAAACTTAATTAAACCTATATTATATATATGTGTGTGTTAAATAGGTCGGTCTAAGAGGCTTAATAGGCTTCTTTTAAAACCTTAGCCTGACCTCTTTAACTATATAAGCTTTTTAAAAAGCCTTGATCTGGCCTTTTTGTTATAGGCTAGGCTATGTCAGGCCTTAAATAGACTATGCCATAAGCTCCTGACGAGCGGTCTGACCTATTCCCACCTCTAATAGCAACCCTCTTTTCCCATAAGTTGCCCCCCCAAAAAAGGCACAGATCCATTTAAATTGAGAATCAACTTTTTGATATAAGGAACACATAGATCCAAAACCCCGACACAATTCAAAGAGAAAATTGGATTGATCTGGAAAAGCTAGAGGTACCAGCACGACCGTACCACCCATGTCTTCGATTCTAGCAAAGGGACCGAAAAACCCATATCATCAACGTTTTTGGGGTTGAACCAAAATGTCGTCTGATTGCCATTGCTTCCATCGAAAAACCACCGGCACCCAGTGGCGGCACCTCCTCCTCACCATACTAATCATACACTACTCGCTTTTGTGGATCACCCAAAACCTGTTCAAACTTCAAATTTGAGAAAAACCCCATAATTTCAAAACAAATCTTTTGCCTCAATCCCCCCCCTTATTTTTTTGAAATATCAAGTTTGAATTGTGTTGAATATGAAACACCATGATTTCGAAACAACTCTCTTGCCAAACTTTAGAAAAATTGCAACTTTGGAGGAAATACATGGTTTGAATTATGTTAAAATAATCGGTTGTTCAAGATTCAAATTATTATTAGGATAAAAACAAAACCCCACAAATTCAAAACAACTAACTTGTTGAACACCTTCTATTAGATATATAGTTAGTTGATAAGTAGTTGTTAGTTGATTAATAGTTAGTTGCTAGATCATTAGTCTATATAAAGGCTTAATATCCTCATTTGTAATTACTTTTCATATTCTATCAATTTTACATTCAGATTTCTCTTATCTTCTTCCATCCTCCATGTATGCCATGTTTTCTAACATGATATCAGAGCGATATCATCCACCATGAAAATCTTTCCGCTACATTCTCCTCGAGAAAGTTGCTTCGTTCACATGAGGCAACTTTCTTCTTCATCTTTCTAAGTTTTCTTTTCCCAACTTTCAAACAATTTTCCATTTCTTTATTCCACTTTCATGATCTTCGAATCTATTTTCTTTCTTCTTTTGAGTGTCTATAGCTAGCCAAGGTGAAATGGAAGCGACATCCTTTTTAGTCCTATTAGCACTATGAAGGATCCATGTCCTACTTCCTTCCATACAGCCAAGAGATCCACGTTTAGTATCTTGTGCATTAATTGGAGATACAGCTGATTGGTGTTTCAACTACCAGCTATTCGGCTGGTCATTTCTTGGTCAATCAATAAGGTGGTCTTGGTCTTCAGTTTGCACAGCTTGTACGAGATGCTTATGCTGCTATTGTAGCTCGTCGATTGGCAGCACAGAAAAATAATTTGGTAGATCTGCTTTGGTACTCAAACCGGCGGATCCAATACTCAATCACCTATCTTTTTGTTAATCTTTCTTTTCCTTTCTACGTTTGTCAACATTTATGATATTCTTTTCAATGAGCCAGTGCAAAAAAAAATTGTTTAGCATTGATATTTGATCCTTGTTTATGTCAATGATGGTGGTTAAGCGTTCAAATTTTTTTCTTACTTCTGCCCATGGTGATGGTTAAGCGTCTGCCTAAAATTAACATTGTTATTTGGAGGCTTAAGAGCCCATTTTTGGAGCGACTTATGACTGATGTAAATTCCAACAAGTCGACTCATTTCATATAAAGATTCATATTTTTTTTGCCAATGTTGATTCTGCCAAGATTCATTTGCTTTTGGAACGAGTTCGTGGAGACGTTGGAAGAAGATCGACAAGGCCCAAAAAAAGATCAAAGACTTCTCAGATATATGAACTTCGGTCATTACCATTTTGTATTGTATTATTCATTCGCAAGATTGAAGTTAACACTTGCAGCTTGCGGGGGCTATTAGATATATAGTTAGTTGATAATTAGTTGTTAGTTGGTTAATAGTTACTTGCTAGATCATTAGCCTATATAAAGGCTTAATATCCTCATTCGTAATTACTTTTTATATTCTATCAATTTTACATTCATATTTATCTTATCTTCTCCCATCCTCAATGGATGTCATGTTTTCTAACACCTTCAAAAAAAATGCAATTTTGGGGCCTCTCATCCGAAAGATAAAACCTTTTATGACCACCAATGCCCAAACACAACACAAATTTTTCATAACTCTCTGAAGGGTGATGAGCAAAGTCTCAATTTTAGCCTTTTAAGAAGGATGAAAAAACGTGTCTGGACAACTAGATCTTGGTGAGTTCTTCATTGAAATTCCTTTGAGAAAGAGGCAAGTATAGTACTGAGAATGAAAGGAGATTTTGGGTGTAATCATGGTGGAGGTGGTGACATCCTCCTATTGTTGCTGTGGTCGAGTTTTGGCGGTGGCTAGTTCATATGAGGGAGGGGAGGAGTTGGGTTGGTGGGGATGCGGAGAAGATGAACCAGAGGACCGTAAAACAATAAACAAAAACATTTTAGAGTTAAAAAATAAATAATGTAAAATCGGTTGTAGTCGGTAACTCCTGATTGTATTTCTGAAGCTTTGACCCTTGATTTGTAACCAAGCTTGGTTGAATAAATACTTTTCCAGTGGAAAAAAAAAAAACTTAAGCGTTAAACATTGGATCTTTTACTAGCATCACCTTCGCAGTTTGATAATGTTATGGTAAGCTTCAGTTTATAGTGCAACAGCTTTTTTTAAATGAAATTAAGGATTTAATTTTGATGCATCCTTATAAAAGTTTTTTGTATTATTAATGTAAAAGTTTTTTATACTCTAATCCAATTATATAGTGTCCACATTATTAAAAATATTTGTCTCTTACCATAAATGCCTCAAAAGTCACACATATAATAATGTATGATTAGTTGATACTGAAACTACATCAAAATTAAACTCTTAAATTAATAATTTATGTATAATACAATAATATTTTTATATTAATATGCTTAAAAAATATATTATAAAGTATTTCTTAATTTTAATTTTTAATTTTAACATTTAGGACTTAACTTTACATAATACTCAAATTATAATATTTTATCTAAATTTTGATCGGGTCATATTGATCCTAGTCCGTTCATTAATTAGTTAGGGCATGATCAAATCAAAACGGAATCCAAATAGTTTGGCGGATCAAAATATTTTTTTTATAAGAAATGAAGCATAAAATATTATAAAGGCAGTACAAGGTGTACTCCAACCCATATACAATACAGTCTCAACTATCAAAACTAAAAATTACATAACCATTTCATTAAAAGTAAAGTGAAAAACACCAACCTAAGAAAGTTATGGATCCTCCAACTCTATAAGAAAATCAAGACCATGAACAAAATTTAATATGTCAAACCACATTAGATAAATCTTCTTTCCCTTGATTAAAAATAATTTCATTTTGCTCAATCCAAATGGACCAAATGGTGACAAACCAAGGAATCACCTAAACCAGTTTAAATTTATTCCACCTACTAATCCTCAATGTTGTAGAAAATGTTCTTTATTTTCAAAACAGAGAACAATATCAAACCCAACCAAGCATAGCAATAATAGATGCATACGTTCTATAAAAGTGATGAGATGTCGACGGTCATGGATCATTAATCTCCTAGCTAGATTCTGCTTTGTAAGTAGTCTGTCCAATATAACTTGTCAAGACAAAACTTGAATTTTCATTGGGACCAATTTGAGCCAAAACTTCTTAAATAAGGCATCAAATTTGTGAGAGGGATTCTGTTAATTCATCCTATATTTAAGAATAAAATCATATGCTGACTTGGAGGAAAATACCTAAGAAATATTCCAACAACCAACACCAATCATCACCTACACTGTCAAAATGAATTGTCATTGACACTACAAAAAAAGAGGTGTTTAGCGACTACTAAATTCAGTCGCTAAAAATTGAAATTCAATTGCTAAACCATTTAGCAACCACCAAACGTGGTGGCAGATTGCGTAGTCACTAAACCATTTAGCGACAAAATTTTTATGTTTAGCGACCAATTAAGTTGGGTCGAAATACATTTTTTTTTATAGTGTGAGTTTATTAGAGCTAGAAATTCTTCAAACAACATCAGCTCCCAACTAAACAATCGCATTCTCCAAGTAAAATTTCATTGCCACCTTCCATCCAACCAAACTCCCAAATCTACAATCATGTCATTTTTATTTTCAGACATAAGGAATAACCTATTATATAAACTCCTCAATTGTCACCCACCCAACTGTCATGCTAAAAAGAAGTATTGCCTCCATTCCCAATTTTTTCTTTGGACCCAAATATAACCATCTAGATGGAACACACCCACAATTTCGTAAAAAGCAGAGATCATTCCACCAAAAGGAAGAGTTAGAATGCAAATCATTTGATACACAATAAACCTCTCTATATCTAAACAAAACAGAATTCCATTACACATCTTTCTCTCTTAATCCCTCGTTTCCACTTACCTAGCAAACTGATATTCAACAATTATCCAAGTTTTTTATCCCGAGCCCACCAGCAGACTTAGGTTTACAAACATCCTTCCAATTAACCCAATTTATTGTAATGGCCCGGACTGCTTTCAGGATTGCCAACTGTCCCCACAAACCAACACGGGTCTTTTCAGCGTGTTTTGTCCTCACTCACACGCTTTCTGGGAAACTTCTCAGAAGATCACCCATCCCACAATTACTCTAAGTCAAGCACGTTTAACTATGAAGTTCTTATGTTTTGGGCTCCCGAAAAGAAGATGCATCTTGTTGATATAGGTAGTACCAATTAATACTTATAAATTATCCTTCAACTGTACAGTCTCATACCTGCACAGCCTCAGGATCCCTCTCATTCCGATGTGAATTCGGTTCATTCACGTTTCCCTTTGCCTAGAAGCCTGACAGGAGTCGCTCCTTGTCCGTGCCTCATCAGCCTTAGGCATCATATGCCCACCAGCTTCCACCTGGTTCATCCCGAAACCACATCATACTGGGAGAGGTTCGCTCTGATACCATTTGTAACGGCCCGGACTGCTTTCAGGATTGCCAACTGTCTCCACAAACCAACACGAGTCTTTTCAGCGTGTTTTGTTCTCACTCACACGCTTTCTGGGAAATTTCTCAGAAAGCGTGTGAGTGAGAACAAAACACACTGAAAAGACCTATGTTGATTTGTGGGGACAGTCGGCAATCCTGAAAGCAGTCCGGGAAGTTACAAATATCCTCTTAACTTGACGACAATCACCCAATAGAAATGGCCTTTGAATCTGAATGAGAAGTTAAGTTTCACAATTTGCATTTTAAGAGCTCAGTCGCAACTAATAAAAAATCCACAACAACTCTCACTCCTATTAAGTTGCATGTTTTTATTATAATTCACCTTCAAACCTGACACCAACTTTGAAACTTCTTAATATGGACTGAACATCCACAAAAATTCTACATTTGCTTCTCCAATGAAAAGAGTATCATCCACATATTGGAGGTGTGTATCCACTACATCATTTGACCCCACCTTAATTAACCCCATTGAATTTATCAAGTTCAATAGCTTTGAGAACTAAACCACTAAAAGCTTCGGCTGCAATTAAGAATAAGAAGGGGGAAAAGGGTCACATTGTCTAAAGCCTTTGGAAATAAGAAATTATTTAGTTGGACTCCCATTTACAAGAACCCAAACAGATCTACGAAAAATACACGTATTCATCCAAGACTTTCACTTATCACAAAAACCTAGACGCGTGAGCATATAATCAAGGAAGTTCCACTTAACGGAGTCATGGGCTTCTTCAAAGTCAACTTTGAAAATAAGACGCTTCCTACAATTTCTCGTTGCAAAATCTCATTAGCCACAACCACACCATCTAGAATGTTTCTATTCTCTATAAACACCGACTAAGATAAAAAAAACACAGAGCCCAACATAGATTTTAACCTCCTCACCAACAATTTGGAGACAATTTTATATATACAACTAATGAGAATAATGGCAATAATCATTAACTCTTTGCGGATCATCCTTCTTAGGTATGATAATAATAAAGGAAGAGGTAATACCTTTAGGAAGAGAGGCACGAGAGTGAATCTCGTTGACCATTTCACACACTTTCAAGCTGAAAAGCTCATGAAATTGTTTAACGAACTTAAAGTTAACACCGTCTAGCCTTGGGTTTTTGTCTCCATCAGAACTCCACACGACCTTCTTAGAGAGTTGCTTGAACTTTGCACCATCGAGCATAGGGTATGGCTAATGACATTATGAGACTATTAAGTTATAATCAAGTCATCTTTTACTCAACCCAACTCATCCCATGATCTCTTGTGGCCGTTAATGAGGCTCATGTTTATCCCCATTTGCCTTATTTGTTAGTGTAAAAGAAGTTGTTCATTTTTTTTTATAAACAAAAGTGTATTGAATGAGGGTATACCCTAACCCATATATAAAGAGCAAGTAAAAAGAAACACCAGACAAAAGAAGTTGTTCATTCCTCTAGATAAAAGAAGTTGTTGGCAAAGTGTGCCTCCGGCGAAGATAAAGAGGCAAAGGCCAAGAATATTCTGACTTCTAAGGCATACCTTTACTCTTTTAGCATTTGGGCTCCATGTGACAGTAGAGGGTGTTAGTGTATAGAGCATGATTGCTATGTGTATCGAGAAGATGGTTCATGTGTGAACAAGACTAGGAAAAACACTGGGCCAACCCAAACAAACGATAATGAGATTGGTGGCTCTCTCATTCAGCGCCCACATTAAAAACGCACATCAGACCATCTCCACATGTGAAGATTGTCTCTCAGCGTTATAAATATAAGCAATGTTAGCAACACACTTTTCTTAATACTTTTTTTAACACATTCTTTATTATTGGATAATTAGGTGAGAGAACCTATAGGTTTTGTAAATTCCACTTGTTAGGTGAGGCTCCCCAATGTAAGACTCATAACAATAAATTTCAGATAGAATCCACTGAATTACATGAGTCCACCTAAAATTTACAAATAACAAAAAGTGTGCTTAAAGAAGTGTTAAAAAAAGTGTGTGACTAGCATCTTTTTATCAATATTAGCTTCCCAACATTCATTCTACAATAGAAACCCAAGGGTCAGTTGGTGAGACAACAATGACAAAACATCCTACCAAGAAACTTACGGATTGAGATTACATGGAGTCAGGCATTTCTATCTCTCTCCACTTCCATTTTTCTTTATTTTTTTTAGATAAAATAAATCAAAGATCATAATGATGAATGTAAAAAATCTAATAGTGTATATTGGAACGACTACAGTGACCGCACCAAGCAGTGACTGCAGGCGATCCAAATCCAAAACTTATGACACACGTGAGGTCTTCTAGGTGCATGCACGTACTGTTTGTCATTAGTGTCTGTGGTTACTTATTAACTAATTGTCCTGATTGTTTCAAAAAAAAAAAACTAATTGTCCTGATATAATAATATTGAAAAAACATTTTCTTTCCTTTTTCCTCATTAATTAATAAGGTAAAAACTTAACAAGCGATTTTTTTTAATATATCGAACCCATTACAGAAGCAAATTCACGTGGACTACAAAACCTCAAGCAAAAAGCAATACACAGCAGTTACCAATTAGAGTGAAGCAACAATTAGAGTGGAGCAACAGATAGCGTTTTAAATGATATTTGTGATGGTAAATTTCTAGTTATGTTCATTGACACAGACGGATGGATCCTTTTCTATTAATTTCTTATCGAAATCAAATTCTTCTGCACGAAGGATTTTCTGCCCACCGTGGTTTTGGAAAAGAAATTATATGGCTTAAAGCTTAACACATTTTAAGGCTGCTTGTTTTGTTTTCTTCTAGTTTCAGTGTCCAGTGATTCTGGAAAAGAAATTGGCATATGGAGAAGTTCTTAAAAGTATAAGTATTAACATTTGAGCATTTCTACCGTACCCAAACAAATTTAAGGATTTTGGTACCATTAATTTTTTATCAATATATATAGTTATATGCGCATACATAATCATAAAGTCATGTCATAATTAACTATTTAGCATGAAATTTTTTACTTATTGCAGTTTAGTCCCTAACTAATTAAATATTATATTTTACTTTTACAATTTAAATTATGATTAATATAATTTTTACTTTCTACGTTAGTTTTTGACCAATAGTTGTATGGGCTTATATTTAATGAAGCCACATCATATATTGTGTACTAACATGTGGTTGGTCCAAGTGGTAAGGGACTCGGACACCTTAAGCAAGTAGTCAGGGATTCGAATCCTGACTCTGTATATGGAGAAAACCTGGTTGGAAGTGGAGAACCCACCTTGTGTGCCCAACAGGTTCCCCGACAGTGATTAGTCACTGCTAACGTTGGTAGATAACATTGTGTTTTTTTTTTTTTTTACTAATTTTACTTTTACATCTTTTACTTTTATTTTGATAACCATACTATAGTATCATGACTTCATTAAAAGCAAACTCATTTAGCTATTGATCCAAAGAATAACGGTACCAAAACCCTTAGATTTCTCAGGGTACCATTGCTGGCTAGCAGCTCCCTTAACATTTAAAGGTGACTTGTAACTTATTTGGAAAATTGACGTGATAGTATTACCAACCTTTCGGCGGATTTTTGATCAAACTAACCCTCTTTTAGAATCTATTTATCAAAATAATCTTGTTTTGAAACTATTTATCAAAATAACCCACTTTTTCTCAACGTGACATTTTTAATATTTTTTTGGACCACATGAAAGATGCTACTTTGATTAGTGTATTTGAAAAACGTTAGTCAGAGTAGAGTTTTTACCAAAGCGCGCCACGTGGCGCCTCGGGCTGTGAGCTATCCCCCACCCCTATAAATTCCCTTATATAATTTATATTAATATTAATTGAATAGTAATAATACTAAGTGCACCTCCCCATCAGGTTGTTGAATAAATGATACTCCCTCTGATCCTTAATATAAGAGACAAAAAAGTCTTTTTTTTCTCCAATATATAAGAAAAAAGTGACAAATTTTTATGCTAAATTTCATTTCTATCCTTATTTATTGTAAAATTCATATTAAAGAGACTCAACGATTCCCCATGCAAGTGTTTTGATTTTGCATTACTCATTGGTCCGATAGCATAATACTTAAATTTAGGAATAAATAAGTTAGTTGAATTAGAATTAATTAAATATGACATTTGAGGATCTTGATGCAAAACTAGATAGCCATGGTAGTACATTGAGGCATGGAAAGGTAGCACGCAGAGGAAATAATACTATCATCGGTCCTCAATATAATAGACAAAACCTTAATTCATCAAGACCAAGGAAAATTATTGAAACCAATTCATTTTAAATTTTATTCCTCAAATGTCCATATTTAATTACTTCTAATTCAACGAACTTATTTAATCCTAAATCCAAGGACTATGCTATCTGACCAATGAGTAAAGTAAAACCAAAGCACTTGCACCGAAAATTGTTGAGTCTTTTTAATATAATTTTTACAATAAATAAGGATAGAAATGAAATTTAGCATAAAAATTGGTCATTTTTTCTTATATATCGGGAAAAAAAGACGTTTTTGTTTCTTATATTAAGGACCAGAGGGAATATTATTCATTTAACAACCTGATGGGGAAGTGCGCGCACTTAGCCCCTGTTTGGGAAAACAACTTATTTAAGCGCTTATGTATAAGCTATTTCTATAATCAAAGAGAAAATATAGTCAAACTGTTTTCATATAAGTTATAAGCTGTTTTCATAAGCTATCCTGGAGAGCTTATCAAAATAAGCTGAAAACAGCTTATGGACATGTCATAAGCTGTTTCCATAAGCTCTCCCAAATACTGAGATAAGCGCTTATGCCAGTAGATAAGCCAAAATAAGTTGTTTATAAGTCAATCCAAACAGGCCCTTAGTATTATTACTATTCAATTAATATTAATATAAATTATATAAGGGAATTTATAGGGGTGAGAGACAGTGCACAGGCCGAGGCACCACGTGGCGCGCTCTGGTAAAAACGCTATTCTGGCTAGCGTTTTTCAAAGATGCTAGTCAAAGTAGATCAGAGTAGCGTCTTTCACGTGGCCCAAGAAAATGTTAAGAAATGTCACATTGGGAAAAAGTGGGTTACTTTGATAAATAGTTTTAAAATAAGATTATTTTGATAAATAAATTCTACAAGAGGGTCAATTTGGTCAAAAATCCCCTTTTTGCAATGTTGGTATGCCCCACGAGAAATTCTTATGGAATTAGAAAGTATTATATTGTACCAGTAAAAATGTGACAAAAGTTATCATATAATCCAAATCGGTCTAAGAGTGAGTGGGACCTAAAACAAACTTCAAGTGAGACCTTTTTATTTTAAGTGAGAGGGTGTACGTGAGTCAGGTTGTTATTTATGTTGGGCCTTTTCGTGAGCATATATAATCTTTTTGCTTTATAAAAACTAAAAATAAATAACTTTTTTTTATTGGTAAACCTAAAGGTGGTGTTTTAATTGTCTCATCCTTGTATCGGTCATATGTATAATCATTTAGACGGATGGTATTAAAAATAAAATATTATTTAATTTAATTTGACCGTTACAAAATCCATGAGAATATTAGGCCTTATTTTTTTTGTTTTTATAACCATTTAACAATATCCATAGGAAGGACACCTCCCCATCCATCGGAGCCTGCAACTTGCAATCTGGTATTTCCATTAGAGCCAACTTCAGGTGGTCTTGAATTGCACACCTTGACCTCCATTTCGTGGGTAGGAGCATATTGACACAAATGAGCTCAATACTAGAAGACGAAGCCCTACGCAAAAAAAAAAAAAAAAAAAAGAAGAGAAAGGATCTTATCTTGGAATTTAGAGGCGTAGGAGCCTTTAGGCAAACGAACAATCCTAAAGCCCCCATTTTTTTTAATTTGTTTTTAATAAAATTGACTTAATTTAAATTATCACGTGATGAGTTTATTATTGTAACTTTTTATATAGTCCTTAGTGTTTTTATGTCACTTAAAAAAAATAAATTATTGTCTACATTATAGTAGCAATCAATTCTCAAATTTATATTTAAGTTATTGTTATAATAATTTTTCTAATAATTATATCAATTAAGAATTATATTAATTATTTATTTTTATTAACCATTTATCCTAGAACTTTGTATGATATCTAATATTTTAATTATTTTTTTTGGCAAAATAGGTTGATTGGTCCTATACGTTTATTTAATTTTTCACATCAGTCCCATAAGTTTTTTTTTTCAAATTGATCCTACATGTTATGTTTCGTTTCCACATTAATCTTTTCCATCAATTTCGACCTTATAGCGTCAGATCAAGAGCCATGTGTCACACTAATATCATAGTCACGTCAGCTCAAAACGAACGACTTTATGTCGAAATTGACGGAAAGGACTAACATGTAAACAGAATATAACGTGCAGGACTAATTTGAAAAAAAAACTTATGGGACCGATATGAAAAATTAAATAAAAGTATAGGACCAATCAACCTATTTTGCCTACTTTTTTCTATCACTATCTTGTCTATTTATATCCCTTTACATATCTATTCTTCTTCTGACTTTCTATTTTTCAATCCTAATGTTATTAGCTTCTCCTCCTCCTCCTGACTTTAGTCCAAACTTAAACTGCACGAGTCACTATTATTTGCTTGTTGCTAGCCACAAATATACAAGTCAGAGAGTATTTCTTATTGCTATTTGACTATTTCCTATTACTATTTTTTCTCTTATCTTTCTAATCCCTATTCATTCAATGAATTGAGGCGAATTTTTGAAGTGACCAAGTGGGTTAGTGACGATGTTGAAGTCTTGAATAATTGAATTATTACCTATTATCCGTAGATAACATCGATGTGCAAAACTTTGATAAATGATTTTGTAGATCAGAAAGTTAAAAAAATAATATAAAAATTAATGAGATATTAAACTAAGTTTCGAACATAAATTTTCCTTAAGACCCCAATATTTCTAAACACGACCCTCCCTTGATGGGAAAGCAGAGGCAGAGCTACGTTGGGGTGAGATGTGCAACCCTCAATTTTTTTAAAAAGATAGTAACTATCTTTTATACATTTTTTTTTTGCCCTTCATAGTTGACAAAAGTGCACTCATGTCTATGTTTATTTCAAAGGAGGGGGAAGGGATTTTAATTACTTATTGTGTTTGATTAAGAGGAGGGGGGAGGGGAGGGGAAGGATTTTAATGGAGAGTTGAGAAAGTAACACTTTTTATGTTTGGTTCGCGAGGGGAGATGAAAGATTTTAAAACTAATTTACTTTTACACCCTTATAATTATTTAATTCAAACTAAACAAATGAGGATATTTTAGTCAATACATGTAAAATATTTTAAAATCTCCCCCCTCCCCTCCAAATCCCCCAATATTGGAGGGTGGCCAAAATTAAGTTAGGAGGGATTTTGTTCCCCTCCATTTCCCTCCCCTCTTCTCCAAAAAGTTAAACCAAACATGAAAGATTTAAAAAATCTCTTCCCTCCCCTCCCCTCCATTTCCCTCCAACCGAACACTATGTAACTCAACACTCATCACCGCTCCTCCTCCTCACATAAGTCATGCACGACCCAAACCTTTCCTAATATAAGGGATAATGGATGGAAGTCTTTATTCGAGGAGATAATTTTATTTTGCAATATGCATGATATTGATATTCCTAATATGGAAGATATATTTTGTTCTACGGGGAGTGCACGTTGTGTAGGCAATGTTAAAGTTATCACAGTAGAAGACAATTATGAGTTATGTAATTTATTTGATTAGATATATTAAAATTTTATGCCTTTAACATTTATGTATTTATCTTTATATGTATGATAGTGTTTTTTGTTAAATCTCTATATATAAGAAAACAAAACCCCTTGATACATGTGTCAACTCTGTATACAATTTTTTCCTGCTCAACCAATGAAGGTTCTAGAGTTTTCTTCTCTCTCCCGTTCAACAACATTTTTCACTTTTCATTTCATCTCTCTCCCCCTTCATTTCTCTCTCTTCTTCCCTCTCCAAACCTTCTCCGGATATGGATTGGGTGACTTTCATAATTGGTACCTTTGATGCCTTTCTCTCTTTCTCTCTCATTTGACACACACTCTCTCATCTTATTTCATTTTTCTCTCTCATATTTTTCTCTCCAAAAAATGCCTAAAGTTACCATAAATGAAAGTCACTCAATCCACTTCCACCATCTCCTCTTCCATCTTGAGCAAGACAAATCAGAGAACAAGTGTTCAAGCACTTTTCACTACTCCCTCTTCCTCGCTGGTACGATTCATCAGCAGAGCTATTTTTCTCAGACTACGAAACTCACACACTTTCATTAACTTTCACAATACATGCTTTGGAGTTTTCTGGGTAAGGAAAAAAAATCTTTTTTCAGTTAGCCTATCCCTTTTTCGATTTTATCAATATTTCTAGACTCTGCAAATCTGAACGCAGATGGGAAGCATTTTAAAATTAAATACATGCCCAAAACAAATAATCGGAAATAATATGATTTTGAAAATGATTTATTGTTGTAATTTGTTAAGTGATTGAAACGATATTGAAAATCACAATACATAGGGATAGAGCAATTATCCCCAATTTGGAGATGGTAGAAATAATGAAAAAAATATTATAGATGCATTTTTTTGTTGCATTTACTCTGTATCCTTTATTCACTATAGATGCTACCTTTTTTTGTTTATGCTTGATTATATCATTTACTTGATATATCTATTATTAACTGAATAATACTTCTGAATTTTCATTAACCTTCAATAACAAAGATACAATCCTTATATAGATAGCAGATATGCTAGCTATGAAGAAAGAAGAAAAATAACTAACAACTAACTAACTTACTGACTGCTAACAGATCTGTTATTAACTAACTAACAAAAGTCAATTCTAATCTAATAATATCATTTGTTGTAAAGATATTCATAATAAAATTATTGTAGTGGGTATCCTAATAGATTTGTTTAATGCTTCCTATTGCAAAAAGTCGTTTTAGTCAGTGGACAATATGTAAAGCTTAAAGCTATTTATCAGAAGATCAAGTGTAAAATAGCCGTCACTGATATTTATAAGAACTCAAGTTGTTAATTTTGTTTAATCTTAATTATCAGACTTGAAAATACCAAGTATCATGTGGCTTAATATTGTAGCTATTATTGTTTTTGTATTGATAAAACAATTTACATTGCAGCTGGAAGCAAGCTTCAGAAATGGAGATAGTTCAACTATTCAAGAATGTTATAGATCAGCTAAGTACCCCAAGTACTAGGGAGAAAAAGACAATTTGAATCAACATCAAGAAAATGTCTAAGGCGGGTATTATTTGTCGTATTAACGTACAATAGTAGCATATTGTAAATAAGTTGTTTATTCTATCTAATGTGGATCTGGAATTTTATAAATGGTAAGCACTCAAACACCAAGGAAGTACTCTTTGTCGTGTTAACTTTATGCTTGGTATTGTTATGTACCTCTGTAGAAGGGTGCAAGTGATGGGTAAAAATCCTCTTCATTTCTCATAAAAAATGGAGAGCTTCATTACTATGGTTTTAGGGTGTATAAAGAATATTTGGGTCTCACTCAATGTCACATTATCATGTTTATATTTCTAAAACTATAGTAATGGAAAGAGAAAATAGAGAGGAGAAATAGAGAGGATGTCAACTCGCCAGGGATAGTTTAGTCATCTTGAAATTTAATGAGGCTAAATATGCTATTTATGTCAAATATGATATATTGCTTTTGAGTGTTGACATTCTATTTTAACATTTTTATATAGTCGTTTATGCTGATTTTGTTTATACTAGATGATGGTGCATTGAAGCTCATCAAGCAAAACTTGAGAAAATTTGCTATTAAATCCATAATTATTGTCCACTTATAATTTTGTACGTTTCAAGATTATCGTTGTTATAGTCGTGTATCATCTTATTAGTATCTAATAGTAATAAACTAGATGAATGAATTTAATATATATTAATTTATTAGTTTTGTTATCGCGTAAAAAGGATTGTAATCTAGCCGAAGGACTGACTCAGCCGAATAACACAATGAACTTAACATGAACAGATACTGAGTTCCCAAACTACTAGAGAAAGCGTTTGGTCAAAGGGCGAACGTGACAAATTAAAGAGCGAAATAATGATAAGAGCACAAACTAATTTGGAAAATAATAAGCAAGATTATAGAGAAACAAAGCTAATGAAACAGTATGCGAAGATAAATGAGCATATGAAAATTTGCTTCTCGGATTGATTGTGTCTGTTACAATGGATTACAATGAGTATTTCTAAGCAAATCTTAACCCTATATCTATGTAACTGCCCACATTTAACACTATGATCCCCTTAATGCTTAAGCTACCCTTGTTGCAACAGCTATTCCTTAAGGAAACTTAATCCTATTTTTCAGGCACGTCCCTTGGCAACCGCTAACAACTTCATCTTCAATCAACACTTTTCCTCAGCTTCCAGTGCATAATCTCTTTATCCATATTCTTAGGAACCATTAATGACTTATTACAAACCACTCTTCCAAATCTCACTTGCTCATGAACTCTATTTCTCACAAGCCCTTTTTAAATTAATAGCCCAGCCCAACAAATGTGTTAGCCGAAGTACTTTTTTTCCCGGCTATTCCTCAGCTGATCAGCTATTAGCCGTACTTGACCATTAACTAGAAAATCGAAAGTCCAGCCCAATGATTATGTTAGCCAAATCTCCGCCACATCAGCTATGCTTTTCCTCCAGCTATTTTTCAACTACTTAACTATCAACCATGTACGGTCATCAGTCAAATTTGTTTTATTTTGGATATAACAAGTTTATATACACGTCATTTATCAACATGCGTAAAAAACAATGCGACCCGTGCGAATACACGGGTATCGTACTAGTTTTTAATAATAGATTGCCCCTACTGATCCCGGATCCTACATCTGTCACTCTTGGAACCACCCCAGGAGTCTTTGTCCTTGTCCCCTTGCCATTTTTTTTTGCGTCGCACACAGATGATGTGATGCCCACATGACCCACCGGGTTAGTGCCCCCTTGACTCACCGAGTTATTCCCTTATATTCCCTTATACTGATTAGTATTGAACGGAGTATCTACAGTAGGCAATGACTAAAACCAAACAATATTCTATGATAGGGGTTTTGTTTTGTCATTTTGATTAGGGATCCTAATGGGTAGTGTATGGGTAGGTTCTATAGTACCTGTGTCCATACCCGTATTTTAAAAAAATATCCGTATCCGGACTCATATTCATATGGGTAGCAACTTAATTATCTGTATCCTTATACGTTGGGTATCTAAGTATCCATACCCATACTTATTTATCCGCAATTTTATTAATAATAATAAATTAATGAATAAAAAAATTATTCAAAATAGGTGGAGAACATACATACATACATATATATATATATATGTAAAATGTTTGAAATATCTTGATAGTATATATACAACAAGACAAACTGGTCTAATATGTTTTCACGTTACACATCCACAACATGATA
This sequence comes from Ammopiptanthus mongolicus, assembly GCA_039655645.1. Lineage (NCBI taxonomy): Eukaryota > Viridiplantae > Streptophyta > Magnoliopsida > Fabales > Fabaceae > Ammopiptanthus > Ammopiptanthus mongolicus. The sequence goes on from CM077343.1 coordinate 91,633,772, forward strand.
TATCTAAGTCTGAAATGTAAAATTGATATTAAACACCTAATAATTTTTAAAACATTGAGTAAATATTACAATTTATCACTAGAACAACAAATTCATTAAGGTAAGAAAAAAAAAGTTAGTATACCAAAAAAAAGAAAAGGAAAGTTAAATTGAGGAAATATATAGAAATGTGAAGGCGTACAAAGATAAGGATTACTAATTACCTAAATTACATTTCAATATTTTTAATTTAATATATTATACTTATATATTTATATATAAAATAATCAAATAAATATTAATGTATATGTATGCGGGTATGGGACGTGGTGGGTACGAGAGTTCCTGTACCCACATTTATATCCATTAAATTTTGTGGGTAATTACCCGTCATGTATCCATATCCATAAAACGAGTAATTATCCTACTCAACATGAGTAATTTTTACGGATATCTACCGGATAAAGTATCTATTATCATCCCTAATTTTGATTTGATTGACCGAAGAAATACGATTCCACAAGGAACTTAAGTAGCTCTAAATGAAATCATTCTAGTCCATTATTCTGTATTTCATGAGCCCAATAAGGATGGAGCATTCAAATGGATACTTGGGTTTACTATATTATCACAGGACGGCTTTGGATGCATCAATTTTGTTTTGAGAATATGACCATATATGCTAACTTTAGAGTTCAATCAAATTTATGACAAATTAGGCCTTGCCCACCCGATCACCCCCCAACAAAGAGAACCGAAATAACCCATGTAAAAGGGAGGGGGGAAAAAGGAAAAAAAAAGGCTTAGGACTTGTTTGATTTAGTTTTGATTTTTAATTTTTGAAAACTATTTTATAAATCAATTTAAAAAGTTGTTTTAAGAAGAAAATTAAAAAAAAATCTGTTTGGTAATCTTATTTTCTAAAACTGTTTTAGAGACAAGAAAATGAAAAAACTTGTTTGATAAACTTGTTTTTAAAATATGTCTTGAAAATTAAAAAAATTGAAAACTTGGTTGATACATATTTTTAAAATGAAATCAATTGCGAGTTTTTTTTATAATATCTCATTATTATTTTTTATGTTCCTATCTACCCCACTTTTTCAATGAATTACTTAAATGAATGTTAAATGTATTCATTTAAAATCATGTATTAAAAAAACTCTCTTTTAAAAAATTATTTTTCTCTCTGAAAAATATATTTTTTCTCTAAAAAGGTATGTCGCTCTCTCTAAAAATTGTTTTCTCTTTCTATAAAATCCGCTTCTCTCTCTAAAATATTTTTGGCATCTCAAAGGGAATATCTCATTTAGGAGAAAGATATACACAAATGATATTTAATGATTTAAATTTTTTTAAATGATAAAAAAGTTTGGAACACAACTTTTTCCTTTATGTTTATCTCTTTCCTAAAATATGTTAGTAGATGATAGTACATCATACCTTTTTTTTTAGTAGAAAAAAACTCTTTTTTTAATTAGAGGTAAGTATTACTTTCTCCGAACCTATATATAAGCAAAAAAAACTAACTTCACACGTATTAAGAAAGTTAGTTATATTAGTTTAATTGTCTTGATTTGTGTAAAAAATAAGTTACAGTTACTAAACTACCATTTCTTGGGAGTGTATAATGCTCTTAGAAGTTGTGTCTTGTGAGTGTATAATGCTCTTGGAAAAATAAAAAAATAATTAACCAAAAGGTATTTTTGAAACACTGGTATTAAATAGGGTTGATTTGATTGAATTTTGCTTATATTTGAGTCCAAAAAATATAGGTGCTTTTTTGCTTATATATAGGTCTGGAGGGAGTATTTATTTTTTTTGAGAGAATATTATTTATTAAAGAAGAATGCTAATGAGTGTCCCATGCCCTTAGGACACTCATTAAGAAAGTAAGAAAAGAAGTTTTTCATTGAAAATTGATGTATTTAACATTTGAAGATGTAATATTCTTAGTTTTTCAATGCAAAGTTACTTTTTTTGATGTCCTTAAAAAATGTCCTTAATTAGGACACTCGTTAGCATGACCCTTTATTAAAACTTCAAAACATGTTCATGATCAAACACGTTGGAGAAATATATGCATAGAGTGTTCCACCCTCATAGACTTGAATCCCCCCTGGAATAGGGAGCACAGGATTTCGAATTTGGTGCCACCTAAAGTAACGATCAAAGGGTGCTGACCTGAGATACCCAAAAAAGAAATATAAAAGGTGGGATTTACAAAATTGCCATTAATGAATTGAGACAGTTCCCGGTGTGTTTTTAGTTTTGAAAAGTAAAATGTAATAGCAAAAAGGAAAACAACTCTTATCTCTTTCAGTTTTTTAATTTTCAAAACTAAAAAACAAAATTAGATTTCAATACTATTTTAAAAAAGAAGATTCATCAAAGAAGTTTTTTGAGTTTTTAAATTTTTGAAAATGGATGAAAAATAAAATAGACCCTTAACGAGCCCATGCATTCATTATTCTTCTGCTCACGCCTGCTTTTGCTTGTGAAAGAAGCGTTACTTTTCATTTCTTGATTTGGAGCTTCCCATTTACTCAAACGCGACCTTGCTTTCTCGGCCTGCAATTGTTAACCGACAAAATGGAACAAATAAGATGTAAAGGACATAAATAAACACGAGTGAATTTTGTTTAAGAGAAATTTTTATTTACCTCTTTGTCCCAGTCACATCGAATGGTAACCAAGGTTAGTATCAAAGTCTGTATTGCTGTTCCACCAAATATTAACCCCGCCCAGATTCCCTGTTGGTTCATTCCCATTAGCATTTAATGTAAGAACTATATCTTGAACCAAATCAAATTGAAATGCTGAAATAATCATAATGAATGTTTCTTTTTAGCGGGTCTAGAACATCCCTTTTGGGTCTGCACATTCATATGAGACTGATCAAATGAATAGTTTCTGTTAATAATAGATATGAGCCTAATTCTCTTTATGTTACATCTTGTTTTTTTTTTTTTATCAGTTCTTTATGTTACATCTTAATTTGTATAATAATGTTAACAATAGCACATGCCCTTACAACCCAAATAAGGTTAGAATCAGATCGAGCCATAACGCTTTGTTTAATAAAATAAAATCTTAATTTATTAACATCTATATATATTCTCAACTTTTGATTGATGGGGATATCGAGACATCATTTTTTGGAACAACATAATTTTGTTGAGAGAAGACAAGTGAACAACGTACCTCGACTCCTAAATTAAAGACGAAACCCAACAAATACCCAAGAGGCAGCCCGATACCATAGTAGCAACCCAAGTTTATGTATGCCACATATTTCTGCCACCCTGATCCCACAGCCACCCCTGTTGGTAAATCATTGAAATATGAAGTTAATTAAGATTTATATAGTTTAGTTTAGCATTCCTTGTCAATCAAATAACTGAAAACTGGATGGTATAAGTTAGAATATAGCACCTGATAGGACCGGCTGAACACTATTGAGAAGAACTGTGAAGCCTAAGAGGGGTGATAGCTTGTTGACCTCTTCAATCACAACTTCAGTCGAAGAAAATATATAGGTAAATTTACTACGAAAGATTATAATCAACAGCCAGAAGAAAACGCTTATTATAATTGATGTCACTACTGACACCGTGGTAGCAAACTTGGCTCCTTTTCCATTGCCAGCTCCGAGCTCGTTTGCAACCCTTACACTGCAGCATCAACCATCACTCAACAAGGTCAATATACATTTTTATGTCATGTAAATCTGGTGGGAGAATATCAATCCCCTGTTAAATGTTGTTGGAAAATTCTTTGCATACATACATAAATACTAATAAATGAGAAAAGCAACGCAAATCATGCCCTATTTGTTAAAATAATTGGATATAACTCCACTCCAAAAGGTAGCTCATAGAAGAAGGGTTCTCCAAATTATTATAAATGGTTCTTTGTTGGTATTTCCAACCCATATGAGACTTCTTTTTCTTTTTCAACGGTAATTTAACGTGGTTCAACACGTGTCTACATGCACAGATGAGAAGAGTATCAAAATAAGTATAACATACTCTTCCTACATGGGCCGAGACATCCTCAGTCCGACGCTCAAGCAAACCGTCCTCAAGCGAAGATAAGCAAGCTGTCCGGGCCGCACTCACGCTCAAGCAAACCGTCCTCAAGTGAAGATAAGCAAGCTGTCCGGACCGCACTCACTGGCCCAACTCATTAAGAACCTTGGAAAACACTCTAATCCCAATCCGAAGAATCCTCAGAAAAAATATTCCTATCACAATTGAAAGGATCACATAACGCATGAGTATTGAATGCGTTCTGCCTCCAACGTGGAGGAAAACTCGCCCAAACAATAAAGGCCCATTAAAAGTCACAGATATCAAGGATCTCGCCCATAAAGAACCACTAGTAGGAGAATCACACACTCAGCTTATAAATAGGGCAACCCTATATACTTGTAATCATCTTCTGATTCATACTAGAAACACTAGTCTAAATAAGAGACTTTAGCCTTGTTTGGAATCTTGATGTTCATAAGAACACATACAGTTTTACAAAACAATCTCTAGTCATTTTCATTCCCATGACTCAATAGTTCCCCAATATAAGTATTTATAGTCCCTACTTACAAAATTTTCTTAGTTTTCCATTATAAGCATATCTCATATATTCATTTTAACAGTTGTGCTAAATGGTACGAACTCTCCCGATACGAAAGCAATGAAGGCTTTGTAATGAATAGAAAATGAAATAAATGCAATCTTTTAATTCAATATAGAATTGATTTTTAACCAGTTAAAAGCAAACAACTCATTCGTTAGATTTCATTTTGTAGCTATTAGCATTTCTCTTATTTTAAATCTTGGCATATCTTTGACTATCTATCATATATTTTAGATCTTCACATATTTATCAACATAATAGGGGAGTCATAAAGTGGTTAAGGTGGTTTGCATGTGGAACAAAGGAGTGAGAGATATAAGATGCTGGGTACGATTCCCAACTCCCACTAACATAACAAACTAATAACTAATATTTGCCTATAAATTTTTTTTATCAACAATAAGAAACTATGAATAACAATATTTCATGGCCTTTGCCTATGTGTATGCAATAAGTCTATTGATCTGAGCTGATATCTATCTGTGAACCCAATTGCAGCAAGGAATGCCAAAGGAAACATCAACTCCTAAATATTTATGCTCAAGCTGCCACATAAAACAAAGTAACAAACAACATCAATCCACAAACAGAAGAAGAAAATAAAATTTCAGAACAAGCTTTTAAGAAAGAAAAATCCTTATGGAGTATGTGCTGTAAATTAAAAGATGCACATATACTCCTTGCTACATGCTTGCCATATGGTTAAAGCCTCCACAGAAGTCTTTGCGTCCTTTAGGGCCTGTTTGGTTTGACCGTTTTCTATTTTTATTTTCAATGAAAATAGAAAATGAGCTTGAAAATGCGTTTGGTTGAGTTTAGTGAAAACGTTTTCACTGAAAATATTTCCTGAATTGGACCCAAATCTGAAAATAAAAAATAGTTGTTTTCAATGTTTTCATTCCCAAATTTTTGAAAATAGGAAATGAAAACAGAAAACAGGAAGTCAAAACAAACACGTTTTCAAATTTTTCAGAATTTGAAAATGAAAACAATTTTCAAAAAATAGAAACAGGAAATGAAAATGCAAACCAAACAGGCCCTTAGATTTCCGGTGAGTGCTTTATCATACCAAACCTCCAAGCTGCAAAAGAAAAATCCAACAACTCATGAAGAAAACGCAATAGAAGAAAAAGAGCATAGAATCAAAGTAGCATAAGAGAAACTAATAATGTGCTTGTTTGAGAAGAAAAAAGAAGTACCAGAGCATGACCCCTGATGCAGCAGAGAGTTTGGCGAACTCCCAAAGACCAGAGAATGCTTCCATTGAGAAACCAGTCCATGTTGAGGGGCAATTACCCCAAACAATATAACCAAAATATCCAAACACCAAAAACCACCAAGAGAAGTTTCCAGTAGCAACAACGCTAATTACTCCGAGCTTAAACTTGTACACAACCAACCAACTAAGAAACGCATGCACCAGAAGAGCCACAAGTGACAACCAAGCAATGACCCTACTCCTGAGCTGGCTTTGCAAGAAAAAATGCAGAGGGAAATAAAATGCATAAGCCAAGTGAGTTGGTAGCAGCCACATGGAAATCACCCCAGCTAGGTCAGCTATCTCAGGAGGCTGTCCTAAGAACTTCAAGAGAGGTGTGGCAAAGAGAAACAAAGGCAAAAGTACAACACTACTCATCAAAAGCACGATCCATGAACGCTGCATATCAACACCTAACATGTAGTGCTTCTTAGCCCCAAAAGCTTGCCCACATAGCGTTTCCAAGGCGCTTGACATACCCAACTGATGAAACACAAAACATATAGCTAGGCATTAAAAGAAAAACGTTTATGCTATTAAACCATTTTTTGCACTCCACTTTTACACCGTGATTAGTGTGCAAATAACTTGTGAGCAGCGTATATATAGTATGCGGTCACCATGGATGTTTGTTGATTACCAATGACATCTTTGCTATTCAGGGTAGTGGGTAGTGCATATATAAAATAGTTAAGGCTATTACAAAAATTTTAAAAACTATTTTTGCTAACGTCGTTTAATGAGATGGTGAGAATCACATATGATATTATCATGACTCACTTAATTGAGGTGACACATTCTAGTTAGACATAGGATATCCAAACCCTCTATATTTCAAAAATACCATAACAATATCCTGTTTTTATATATTTTTTTTAAAAAGAGCAATACTATTCTCAGTGCGAAGTTTAGGTGAACGAATACAGTAAGAAGCAACATGGATCAATGATAAATGAAAAGAAAAAACGGTTTCAAGTGTAAAATGATAGAACGCAGAAAAATAATAAGAAGATAATTATTCGAACGTTGTTTCGCGAATTGTTTTTTCCTTTCAAACAAACTATTATTCTTCTTTAATCTCCTCAATAAATACTTTCTAACTCCACCCATGTTGGTAACCATATATCATATATACACGTTTGCCACTAATAATTTATACATTGATCATCAAGATAATAATGGTATAAAAAAACTGTATATATTTTTTTAAGCAAAAAAAGGTGCTATAGTCTTGCATTTTGAAACCAAATAAAATGTCTGAATTTAAAAGGTAAATGAATAATGAAAATAGTATACTATTATATAAAAAAAAAATTAAAATAATATACTATACCATGAGACCAAAGTCGAGCCCCTGAATGACATTATGGCAATAGAGGTAGCAGTCAGCTAAAGGTCACCAAGGTGGCCAGCAATGACTTGGGTGATGACAAACATAGTATAATTGGCAACACGGTTGAAGATTGCAGGGCCTGCTATGTACCACAGCTTCTTCGATTCCATCCAAACCCTTCCCAATAGACCTTCATTTTCTTGTCCACCATCAATATTGTAATCTTCCAACAATGGAATCTTTGCTTCCCCTAATACTAAAGCCTCGTCGCTTTGCATTTTGGACATGTCTAAGTGACTAATATCTTGGGATCAATCACACAGTCAAGATATGGACATTATCAATACATATATGAAAAATGTAGAGAGTTTCACTTTGGTTCGGTATAAAGATATTAACTATAGCACCGTTTATATTATCATTCAATGGAAGGGGAGCATCAAATCAAAAGTAATGGAATGATACTTTACTGTAACTCTATGGTATTTCCCTTCAGCGTACATTGTTCAATTCTGTTGAGAACTTCTGACACGGTGCACTCTTCTTCTAGAACCCAAAAACTACCAAAAACATAAACCTTTTGCTCTTCAAGCTCGTTAATTAATTACACTTGCCTAGTGTTAAATTTAAAGACAACTCATTTCCTATTGTCAACATGCAATTCAGATTCTGAGGAGATTTGCGCGTTATACTTACACTTTAGGTGCTTACAAATACACAATTTTAAATAGATTTCTACAGAAGTTTTTATTATAAGGTCCCTAATTTGTTTAATTGGATCTAAAATATATTAAATAATCAAGTCATAATTAACTTTTTATTGTACGTGTGCATTAATGGTCATTCTACTTACATGTTTGTTTATTGCTAATCACCATATATATTTGTATATACTTTACTAATTAGTCTTGTATATATTGTTAATTTCTTACACAAAATTGTTAAGATGTATATTTTCATTTTAATAATGGAAAAGAGCCATAATTATAATTCCTACTCACATTAACATCAATCTATTATATCTATACGAATTACCAAAAGTAGATTTTCAAAAAACATTTTTCTAAATATACATTTTTTTAAGAATAAAGATCAAAACTGGTCCTCGACCAAAAAAACACGATGACATTTTAGTCCCTAAGAAATAGAAAATACCAATTTGATCATCAATAATATAAACTGCCGGTCAAATCAGGACTAAAATGTCCTTCAAAATTACCCTAATAGGACTAATTTGATCTGCATTTTATATTTTTGATGATCAAATTGATATTTTTCATTTTTCATATACCAAAATATCACTATCTTTTTTGTCCAGCACCATTCATGATGGGGCCTTCATTCCATTTTCCATTTCGTGATGGGCCTTTATTCTTTTTTTAATGAATGGGGCCATTCATTTTTATTTTTATGAAAAATTGAATGTATTTTATTAATATTCTCGATAATTTCTGAAAATAAAAAAATATTGAAAGAAGAGGAGAAAAAAAAACCTTAAAGAGTATGGGAAACCTTAAAAAAAACCTTTCAAAAAGTGCGTTGCTATGGTACCCTTGGAAAGTAAAGGGTTTGAGTACCCTATATCCAATCAGAATGTACCACCTCAATTAATTGAGTCATACGAATATCACATGGGGCTAAGTTTTCACAATTTGATTGGACCATATAGGCAAGGGTATGATACTGAAGGAATATCATAGAATCTTTCAAAAAGTAATCAATTTTTTTTTTCCATACCATATAGAGTGGACCGGCAACATCGACCATTGGATGAAGATGCAAATTCATATTCTAAGGGGACAAAACTATTGTAAAAAAAAAAACACATGAACATAGTATTTCGGAATCAAATAAAAATTAGTTTTATAAGTAGCTCAAATGGACTAAATTTGTGCAAATACTAAATTTAAATAGTTAAATGTCCAAATATAGTCCTTGTCAAAAAAAAAAAAAATCTCCAAATATAGTCACGGAGTGGCTCTCACACTAATGCCTAGCACAGTTGGTACATAGCTGGATTCCTTAAGCATGATGTCAGAGGTTCGATTCCTAACCTGTCGAGTGTATGAAAAAGACTGTGTTGAGAAATATTGTACCCTCTTTCGTGATCTCTCCACCTCGAAAGGGATTAGTCTTCGGCTGTCGATTAGAAGAAACCATTGATTCACAAAAAAAAAAAAAAAAAAAAAGAACCGGTCATGAATTGGTTTTTTTATGCTTTGTACTAGCAATTCACAAGTAACAAAAATCATGTTATCTAGCAAGGTTCTTAAATGAAGTAAAGTAGTTACTCCCATCCATTTTTATTTTCTCTTTTAAAAATAATTAATTAATAAAGTTACTAAAAAAATATGTTTATAAATAAAACTAACCAAACTTGAATAAGTTACTTTTTTTTTTTTTACTGTATATAAGTTACTTTTTATTAACTTAAATATTATTACAATTTATACTCTTAATATAAAAATTATAGATAAAAGATCAAAATAATAAACCTTTGACAAAGAAATACATAAAAGATAAGAGAAGTAATATCTTGAATATTTTTTTTAAACATAATCAATAAGAGAGTTATTAGATATATTGATCAGAGAGATATTTTTTGGAAATAAAAATTGAACACAAATAACTCAATTAGTTGTTAAACAATTATTAATGGCTTAAATAGGTAAATGGTCCCTATAAATATGGTCATTTTTGGGTTTAGTTTCTATAATATTTTTTGTTCTGATTGAATCCCACAAAGTTAAAAAAATTGGATATCCCTATCGTCAAGTGAGCTCTAGTTGCCACTTAAATCCCACACTTCTTTTTCATTTATAAAACTCGAATATTAGATGTTACTTGATGAGAACCAAACTATTTGCATGCTACTTGTACGAACAAATATTTTTTGCAATATGATATTACTTTTAATTACCAAATATCTGTATTTTCTAATACACTATATAAAATTTTAGGACAAAAATACTAAATTAGAATTATTGTGTTACGGGAAAACAACTTCTTTTTTGTTTTTAATCTAGTTGCCAAATAACTTAGATTATCTTACAAATTAACAAAAAAAAATTCTCACAGCTGCTTAAGCTAGTGTGTATGGATTTGCTACAAAAAATTGATTATTTCAATAACCAATTATATGCATAATCGATTATTGTTATAAACGATTATAATAGAATCAATTTTATCTTTGGATGTGTTGGTTGAAAAACGAATTTAAAATAAACTATTTCATTTAGGTTGTGTAACAAAATCACTTTTATACAGTAAATTACAAAAAAAAAAATAAAGTTATTTATATAATTTAATAATATTTATTAGGGGTCACATGCAAAACACATGACCCATCACTTGTCTGTAGGACACAACCCCATCAACCCCTCCCAAATTTTTTAGATCCTTCTTGGCAGATCCCTTGGCAATTCCAAACCCACCATAACCACAACCACCATTCCGTAAGAGGCAGATTTTCATTTGACGGGGATTTTTATCTGTATCTGCACCGCCTCATTGTCATCCATATTCCTGGACGCGTCTAATATGCATTGTCATTTTAACTTTACTTTGGTAAATTAATACACCATTTAAAGTTATTTGGTATTAGAAGTTTTTAATATTCACCACCACGGTCCATTCTGCCATTTTTTTTTCGTCTGCGCAGTTCTCCGCCACCACGCACACCTCCAACACCATAGCTCAATACATTAATAATAGATCCACCACTGGTACATATATCTTCCATTAGTTTTTTGTTGCAGATCATATATATGAAATCAGTTCTTTTTCTGACCTAAACATCGTCGTTCTTCTGATCTGATGTTTAGGTTCACCTCACCAACCACTCCATAACCACGTCTTCATTTCACCTGCCACAAACTTCCATCAACAAGCCACTAAATCCTTAGTCTCTTCACCTCATTTCTCTTATGACATTTTATAAAAAGAAAAACATCAACAATAACCAAAATTTAGCATAGCTAATATTGTCAAACATCTTAAGCTCACTTCAAATCCTCACACCAGACCACCAATTCAAAGATCAAACTCTATCCAACAATTTTCGAAGCCTTAACCATTGAAATCAACCAAACTGTTGGAGTCTCACATTGGATAATGGTATGGCCTGATTAGTGTTTATTAGTGGGAGGCAACCCTCACCCCATGAGCTAACTTTTGGGGTTGAGTTAGGCTCAAACCCAAATTCTAATATGGTATCAGAGAGGTATCATCCTCCGTGACCTGTTCCGTTACTATTCCGTTGTTGAGTTCCGCTAAGTATGAAGGAACTCTAATCATCTTCTCGGCCATACCAAAAAAAACATTCCTGTCATTTCTCAAACAAAAACCAAAGAAATTTGCCATATATCAACGATCACTTTTAGTTACAGTCATTAGAAACAAAAACCAGAACCATAATAGCCTCAAATACCTCAAACAAACACCTACACACCCCACCATTAACATTACAAGAAATTTGTCATATACCAACAATCACTTTTAGTGACAGTCATTAAAATCGTAGGTATATGTATCATATACCTACAAATTTATGATAAACCGTTGGTATAGGTATCATATACCTTTAGATGTCTAATTTTGTCACTATTTGTATTAATGATGGATTTAAATCCATAGATATAGACATCATATACTTATAGATCTCTTGATCTGTAACTATACGTTTTAGTGATGAGATCAAAAGCCATGGCCCAGACCTGCACCAATTGTGTGACCATCACGTGGCCCAGATCGCTCTAACCACTGCACCACTACATGACTAGATCCGCACCGCTACACATTGCAGTTGCGTGCCGCTCCAACCACACCTCCCCACTGCATGCTATCATCGCTACCTCCTATCCATTGGTCTTCTTGTTTCTTGCAGTAAAGAAAAGAAGCAGAAGTTGAGATGCCCTAGACCTCGACGTCCATTGACAAATCCACTGAAAAATCCTCCACAACTATACCACTGGGTTGCTCTACGATTTAATGCGAAACATTGGAAGGAAAAAACAACTTTCAGAACTAGCTTGAGTTCCCCTGATGGATGTTCATAGTTCACAATTTCTTTTGTTTTTTATTTCACAACAGAAAAATATTCTTTTTACACTCCTTATTGCAAATAAGACAACATTTTTTAACATAATCGACTAATCAGGTAGTTTTTTTTATTAAATCCTAATCGTACAAATCAATGATCCCTATAAGCGGTGTATACATGCACCTTTTTTTGGCAGGGTACATATTAGACTACACCATATTTACACACACAACTTTGGATAGCAAGCACTCATCATCTTCAAACAACTCTTTTTATTATCTATTTTGAAAACAATGGAGTTATCGTAATTTAAACATTGTCTTCAGAAAATCGCCAAAAGGGAAAAGTAATTTGCAAAAGTTGATTTGTACAACTTTTTATGGATATCATAAGAGGACATTGTATGGTATCTCTTTTTTTTTTTTGTCTTGTGACATGATAGGATGAAAGAGAAAAAGATAAACAAGTTTGTTAGAGGATAAAAATATGTTATTAATGTTTAAAAATATTGTACAAATAATAGGACTCAGACTAGTTTTCTCTGAAACCGCCAATGGTAAAGAGAATTTGCTTTTCTAACATGATATAATTTAATTATTTAAAGAATAATTATATCATTATTCTTTTTTTTTATAATAAATTATATCATTATTCTATAGCTTCGGTCCATACCATTGAAGGCTGATATAAATATGCGAATTCTTCCAGTCAAAAAAAAAAATGCCATTTCTTTGGGCATTGAGGTTAGAAGAGACCAGTCCATCAAGGAAGTGAGGAGCACAATTCTTCAACTTACGCCTCTTCTTCTATAATGAAGAAGCACTAGTTCAGTTCTTGTTTTGGATCTGCCCACTTTCTTAAATGCAACTTTGCTTTCTCAGCCTGCAATTGTTGACCAACAAAATAAATCAAATAAGATTGAGCTATCCAAAGTCAGTCCCAAAAACACAAGGACCACCACCACCACAACAACAACAACAAAACGTCTTTTCACTAGTGGGATTAGCTAAATAGATCAAACCACATCATTATATTATAATAATAATAATAAAACAATAACACAAGATGCAAAATAAAAAACTAATAACACGAGCAAATTAAAAAAAAAATGACGTTAGATGAATAGCTAGCTAGCTAGCTAGTTACCTCTCTATCCCAGTCGCACCGAATGGTAATCAAGCCCAATATCAAAGTCTGCGTTGCTGTTCCACCAAAAATCATCCCCGCCCAGATTCCCTGATTGTTCAATTTCATTAATTTCATAATCAATTAATGTGAGAACTATATCTAAATGCATATGAAATTCACATTCTAGGCAAAAAAAACGCACAATTTTTAAAAACAAAAAAGAGAGAAAGAAAACAAACCATGACTCCTTGATTAAAGACCCAGCCCATCACAAATCCAAGAGGCACCCCAATAACATAGTAGCAACCCAAATTTATGTATGCAACATATGATTGCCACCCCGATCCCACAGCCACCCCTGTTCAAATTATCCAAGGGGAAAAGATAAATTATATATAGTATATAGCATATAGTTGAGTATATATGCTGTCATTTCAGATCAAATATTTGAAAACTGAAAGAGGAAGGGTAAGGAGATACCTGACAGAACTGGCTGAACACTGTTGAGTAGAATAGTGAAGGCTAACAGAAGAGAAAGCTTGTTTACTTCATCAAGGACAGGTTTGCTAGTAGAGAATATGTAGCCGACTTTATCGTGAAACATCAAAATCAACATCCAGAAGAAGAGTCCTATTATAACAGATGTCACCACTGATACCTTAGTAGCAAACTTGGCTCCTTTTCCATTCCCAGCTCCAAGCTCGTTTGCAACCCTCACTCTGCACATTGAGTAGTTACTTACAATGTTACTATTTCCATTTCTACCTTCTAGTTCTTAAAAACTTAGGAAATTGGAAGATAGTTTATTAGTTACGTGATCATGACCTATGACCTCTTTTAAAACAATTATTAGCTAGAAACATGAAAATTATGAATATGTAACATAAAACAATATGAAATGTACAGAAACAAGTATGGTACCAAAAGACTCCTAAGTCAATGTGAAGGTTGTGTAATATTAGCCTGTGTTAGGTGATAAAATAAAAAGTGTTGAAGTCATTCTATGACTGGCTTAGAAAATTTACACCGTGGTCCATGGACAGTGCAAAACTGCAAATTTCATCCGTGCATGGGACACACATGGGCCTCACTTTCTCAAATGAAATCCTGTCTGCATAGCGCACCACGTACACCACGAGCCAAGTCCTCAATAAAATAATATATCCAGGCTTTCGGCAAGAAAACTAGAAAAGGAGTTCCAACATTCAAGTGAAAGCGGAAAACCTGAACTGATGCAGACTTTAAATGAACAAGATTTTAGGACCCTTCTATAAATAATTAATCAATGAGAGGAACAGCACCCTAATAATTGAATTGCTTTTTCTTTTTAGTTTTGGCTGTTTACTCTCTAATCCTTATTATACGTTTGTAAGAGCTTATAAAGAACTTATTTAGGTTTAAGAAAATAAATTATAGAAATAAATTTATGAAAATAGTTTGTGATCTTCCTAAAAGCTCTTTTTAGCTTATTTCCATAAATTTGTGAGAGAAGCTTATGAAAATAAGTTGTTTTAAGCTTATTTGAAAAAAAAATTTATTGAATAAGCGCTTAATTAAATTATTTACCCAAACGCATAACAAAGGTGAATTAAATTATTAATGTCTTATGTGGCGTTTGGTTCCTAGAATGTTTTATTACCTGGAAAACTACGTTCCCGAGAATCTCATTACCAGGAAAGTTTCTTTCTCACCTTCACACTTGGGAATAGAGTTTTCCACTTGTTGGGAACCGGAGAATCCCGCATATGTCTCCACACCTTGGTATGATATTGTCCACTCTGGACTTACACCCTCATGGATTTGCTTTTGGACACTATCCAAAAGACCTCATACCAATGGAAACAACTTCCGTGCTTATAAACTCAAGTTTCTCCCCTTGCTTAAACAATATAGGACCTGGACCTTTGTTTGTACCTCAACAATCCTCCCCTCTAACAAAGGGCCATGGTTCATCCCCCCCCCCATCGTGCGTTTTCGCCTTCGAGTATTTAACATGTTTATACTAACAACCATTCCTATATTCGTCCAAACCGTTTATACCAACGACTCTGATACCACTTGTTAAGAACCGGAGGATCCCGCACATGTCTCCACACCTTGGTATGATATGGTCCACTCTGGGCTTATACCATCATGGATTTGCTTTTGGACACTACCCAAAAGGCCTCGTACCAATGGAGACAACTTCCGTGTTTATAAATTCAAGTTCCTCCCCTTGCTTGAACAATATGGGACCTTTGTTTGTACCTCAACACCACTTTCACTTAATAAATGTATTCCTAAATATCTTTTATGCCTGTGAATAGTTTTTTAAAACTTGTACTAAATATGAAAAGTTTTTATTTTCATGTCCACATTTCCGAGAATATTAAAATAAAGCTCCTACGAAATGCTAGCTTAATGGCATATAGAAAACAGAGGCACGGCTAACAAGTAAGAGCTTTGCTGACCAAACATTTTTTCTTATTCTTCCCGTATCATAATTTAGATTCATTGAACATACGGAACCGCAGCAGTTGGATTGTCATAGTCTCCATCTTCAATAGTGCAGATAACGAGATGAGTTGAATGGAGCTTGTCTCAATTCAAACTCAGCTCAATGAACATTTGGTTGACTCAAGTTCAGCTCGTAAGTTCAACATGTTAATGAACCGAGTTCTGAGTAGCTTGGAGTTCAAAATGTTTCATTACTAGTCCTAAAACTCGATATAGAGAGGTTGTCCCTACCTCAGCTAGAAGAACCGTGTCAAATTATTATAGTAATTTTTAAGAAGAGAAGGAAGACTTAAAACACAAACTCAGAATTTTTGTTGGATTACCTAATATGAGGCATCACCACCAATCCAGAGTCTTCCAAATTGATATAAATAACCATTCATAGCCCTATTTTTAGCTCGACGACAAACAGTCACTTCACGTCTCCACCTATGAATAATGGACAATTTTGGTTTGACTAGGTAGCAATTGTTTTCTATTCCTATTCCTAACATACGTATGTTTTTCTTAGTTATTTATATTGATATGATTTCGTGGTGAATTGTGATTATGCAAACAAGACAACATCTCAGGACGTGTATTTTACCTCTTCATAATGTCCAAATGTCTCAATCACCACCGCAATTTAGTTTAGGCTATATATTTTATTATTGGTATCTATGTCATGTAAATCCATCCAATGAATTGTGCACTAGTTTGCGGTTTGTTCTCATCATGTTTAAACCTCAGCCACTTGTTTTATGAGCCTTTTTTCTATGAGCTCACTGCCACCCACGTTAGGCTATGGCCTCCATTATTGACTTATGCAGAAAAATTGACAAAATAAAAAGAAGTACAAAAGAGGGAACAGTAGGATAAAATAAGGTATATTACCCAGTTGCAGCAAAGAAAGCCAGAGGAATCATCATTTCCAAACCATTTAGGGTCATACTGCCAAACAAAACAGCATCAATCAGCACAAAAGATAATGAACAACAGCAAGACACAAAACAAAATTGTGAATTTTAAAAAGAAAGCAAAACCCAAAAAAAAGTGCAGTCAGTAAAAAGGTTATAAAATATGTATATGACTAATTACCAGATGGATAAAGCATCCACGGCAATCTCTGCGTTCGGTAGATTTCCAGTCATCAATATGAGAATTCTATAATACCAATTCTCCAAGCTGTAGATGCAAAGATTACAAATCGCATGAAGCAGATGCTAAGGAAGAGAAAACACAACATAAATAGCATTTCTAAGAAGAAAATGAAAAACAGAAAAATGCGGTGGACCATTTCAAAAAATGTGTTAGGTAAAAATGCATTAATAATTTTCTTATATCTTTGAACACACTAACTAACACAAATTAAAGCTTTTGGGTTAGCAGAAAGGACAATTCATATATTGTTAACATGTACTAAATTAAATATTAATTTAAAAGAATGGAGGCGGTATAGATTCAACTAATCATTTGGTCATAACTTCGATATTGATAGCATATCATAAATCAACTTTTCTAAAAAGTTGAAGTTATCATAAATGATTGTTGGATTATCTTTAATAAAAGAGAGAGAGCAGAAAAAGCAATTACCACAGCATGACCCCAGAAGCAGCAGAGAGCTTGACAAATTCCCAAAGACCAGAGAATGCTTCAAAGGAGAAACCAGCCCATGTGTGAGGACAACCACCCCAAATCGTGTAACCAAGAAGTCCTAAAGTCAAGACCCACCAAGAGAAGTTTGTGGTGGCAGCAGTGCCAATCACACCAAACTGAAGCTTGAACACAAACAACCAACTAACAAACACATGCACCAAGAGTGCTATCAGTGCCACCCAGGCAATTGCCGCAGTCTTGAGCTGACTCTGCAGGAACCTCTGCAGAGGGAACTGAAATGCAAAAGAGAAGTGAAGCGGTATCAACCATATGGCTACTTCTCCAGATAGCTCTGCTACATCATGAGGTTGTCCCAGCAGCTTCAACACCGGTGAGGCAAAGAGGTAGATAGGTAAAAGCAGAACACAGCAAATGAAAAGAACGATCCATGAACGCTGCATGTAAACCCCTAACATGTAGTACTTCTTGGCACCAAAAGCTTGTCCACATAGTGTTTCTAAGGCACTTGCCATGCCTAACTGATGAAACAAAAACCATAACATATTAGAGAAAAAACTGCCATCAAGCATTTCACTCGAAAAGTGAAAGGCTGAATGATTATTTTATGACATGGCCGACAAAAGCTATGTTCTTGGGATCCACTAAGGTTTTAAAATGAGGTTTGCATCCGCAACTGGAACCGCGACGTTATGATTTTGGTAGTCTTTACAGTCACATCATGACAATAATTACGACTATATTGGTTGCAATGACAATAAACACAACGCAATCGCGACCTTAATTTAAAACTTCCGTACCATCAAGCGTTTCATTGAGAGTTAAAGCTATTATAGAAACTCTTCTAAGTTTTTGTTTTAGCTAACCAAAAGTGTGAAATATGAAGGAATATTAGTAATATACCAAGAGGCCAAAATCGAAGCCAACAATAACGTTGTTGGCAATAGAGATAGCAGCGAGTTCAAGGTCACCAAGGTGGCCGGCAAAGGCTTGTGTGATGACTAGCATGGAATAAGAAGCAATACGGCTGAAGATTGCAGGGCCAACTATGTGCCACAGCTTCTTTGATTCAACCCAAACCTTTCTTGTGAGATCTTGATCCTGTTCTTCATCTATTAAAGGGTGATGATCTTCCAACAATGGAACTTTTGCTTCTACCAAAGTTGAAGCCTCGTTGCTCGGCATTTCTTAATCACTTAGCTCTACGTAGTTCTACCAGAGTTTCTATGGTTAAGAAGAGAGAAGAGAAGAAGGTAAGGGACAAGGGGTTAAGAAGTTGCTAGCCTTTAAACAGAGCTGGTCCTCTGTTCTGAGCTCAATAGTTAATATCATTTATTATACGACACGAGAGTATTTATCAGGGAAGCTATGTTATCAAGTTTTTTTGGTACTCTCTCAGAAGTATTCCCGTCCGAATTGGGGACTAATCTCTTGCAGGAAGTGAATGACTCCGGACAGTAAAAAATTCCCTCTCAACAAAAATTCGTTCCTTACTTATTTTTTTATCTTTATCTATGTATTATAAAAATAAAAAATATATTTATTATTCCATTATTATCAATAAATGTTGTCAACAAAATATTTTTATTTTTTCAGAGTGTACCATGAATCTTCACTTGAGATTAGGTGGTTACAAGTATACAGATACTGTATATTTGGATTAATTAATTTTGTATTTAAGATAGTTAATAATTAAAAAATTTATAATGAAATTTTATAAGAAAAATAATTACTGCTTAAAATTAACAGGTTACAAATATGTACACACTTATATAGAATGTATTGAATTATTGAAATGCTAATATATTGTGAATTAATAATTAATTGCTATTATTAAATGATTAATTAATATATTTATAATTTATTAAATTATCACATTTAATTTAGATTTACCAAATTAATAAATGATCATTAAAATAAATTCTATTTTAAAATAAGTAAATAAAAAAATTTAATTTAATTTGAACTATATCATAATTTTAATTTATTAAAATTCAATAACAAATATATTTTAATCTACTCAAATTAAAAGTAACTCCCTTTTGAAAGGTGCCTTTTTATACCAAGATCTTTTAAGGATTACTTATGGCTCATATTCTACAGAAGTAGAAGGATTGTTTTGTATGAGTTATTTGATGGATCCAGAGCATCAACATGTCCTTCCAAGAAGCACAAATATTCAAGTGGGCCCGGACTGAAAAAAATAATAATAATTTTTTTTATCTTTGAGGGGGTATTTCAATAGGGAACCTTGTGAGACTAATCATGTAATTGGGATGGTGATAAGGTACAGTACTTCCTTGAGATTGTATATGAAGATCGTCTGGATGATAGTCCACTTTCAATACAATCAACTATTGTTGAGGTAATGTTTTTTAATCTCATTATGTAAGGTGCGTTTGAATAAAAAATTTAATATTTAAATGCTTTTTTAATAAGTTTTTTTTTTAAATAATTTAAAAATCACTTATTTTTGTAAGTTTTCTTGACAAGCTTATCGAAATAAGTTAAAAAAGAGTTTATAGAAAAATTATAAACTATTTTCATAAACTACTTGTACAAGTTTATTCCATAAATTATTCTCATAAGTTTAAATGAATTCTTTTTTAACTCTTCCAAATATATAATTAAACAGTTAAAATATAATATTTATTTAAAACTTCTTTTATACTAATATATGATATAATTATTTTATTTTAGAATAAAACTTCTTTCAGTAATCACTTACACTCCCGTTAAAATATAATATTCCTTCTAAATATCATATCTAGCCATTAAAAAAACAGATTTCTTTTCTGTCTTGTTATGTTCATCGGGGCATCTGTCCCAAAAATGGGATGCATAGTGCTCCCCCTTTGATAATATATTTATGATTTTTGAATTAATAAAAATTTTATTAAATATTAATTGATTATTTATTAATAAAAAAATGAGATACATCATATATCCCATTCATATTTGATGTACGATAGAAACCATCTATGCTCATCTAGCATCATTCACAAAAAATAAAGGCCTGGAGGGTTTCTGTCTCTCTCTGCCTACTGAGCAATAGGATATAGAGTCACTGCTTACGTATCTTATTTTTGTAAGCATCTCTTCCCACATGGACAATCTCACTTTTTCTAGATCACATTCATCATTCTTTATTGCATGGGTGGCTTTTACACTATGCTAGGATGTGGAAAGAAAGTGAAGGATAAAAAATATAGAAAATGAGATGATTGTTTAGTTGTTTGGGAGAAGAAAAAATAAAAGAAAAAAAAATTAAAATTTTTCTCTTCTCTTATTTGATTGAGTAGAAAGTGAGAGGAAAGAAAAATATATATTTATAAAATGGCATAAATATAATAAAAATGAGATATATTTGCAGCTTTTTTTTTAATCTTTTACTTAGGATAGCTGCAGGAACAGAAAATGTATATTTTAAAGTAGAAAAGAAAATCAAAGGGGAAAGAGGTGCAATAATCAAAGAAAGGGTCTATTGAGTTAATTGATTCAATCTCCATTATGAAGAGGATCAAGAAAATTAGTGATGAAGCACCACGACACTCCTATGGGCGCTGACCCTCCTCTATGGCGAGATGTTTGCTCTTCTTCTTCAATATTCATTATGAAGAGGATCAAGAAAATTAGTGATGAAGCACCAGGACACTCCTATGGGCGCGCTGACCCTCCTCTATGGCGAGATGTTTGCTCTTCTTCTTCAATCTCCATTATGAAGAGGATCAAGAAAATTAGTGATGAAGCACTAGGACACTCCTATGGGCACTACCCCTCCTCTATGGCGAGATGTTTGCTCTTCTTCTTCTACTTCTTCTTCTCCTCCTCCTCCTCCTCCTTCATTTTTGGGTCAACTCGGTTTTTTAGATTGTTCACACTTCACAACCAAAACCAGAACAATGAAAGCTATAGTAACGTGAGTGTGGAAACTCCAATGGCATCCTGATCTACCCCCACTCCCACCAATGGCGACGTAATTACCCCGCCAACCTCGTTGCCACCAGCGCCCTCCACCTCCTCAAGATCTGTTGGCGGATTTCGTCGAAAAAGCAACTTTCTGCTTGCTATGTTTCTGCTTCTACAGGAATGACGGTGGGAACGACCGTGTGCGTTGGTCCAACAAGAGAATAAAATGGGGCAATAATTTCAGGGGCTTAAAAGTCTTTTTCATCCAAAACCATACAATTTGTCCAGTTTTCTTCTATTTCAGCGAGGAAAGGTTTTTGCACGTGGGACCCACCAAAAACTTTCTTTCCTTCCCTTTTTAAAAACAACCAAACAAGGGAGTCTCTACTTTTCTCCTCCTTTTCTTTCCATATGTTTTCAGTAGAACCAAACAAGTGGATCACTGATTTTAACCTTTAGATATATTAATAAAATAAATGTATGATGCAGATTAAAACAAGATAATAGATTAAAAAAAATTTAAAATGTTAACTTTACTATTCTGTCCCTATCCTTAACCCATCCCATAACTCAGTCCAACCGTCATTCCTCAACTACTGCCACCAACTTGCAGCACAGCCATAAAAATAGACGGTGGGTGCACCATAAATTGCAGAGCATCTTCGTCCTTCATGGATGGCTACCATGTTAGCCTACTACACTCATGCAGAGCATCTTCGTCCTCCATGATGCATCTTCAGCGGCCTGCTCGTGTGGTGGTTACCACAACTCCAAGGAGGCAGTGCGACTCACGGAGCGTCACACAATGGTCAGATCTAGGTCGTTTCAGGTACGATGGTCGTGGTCGGCACGACGACGGAGCTGAATTGTGGTGGCTGCCTCTGGAACGAGGTTGTGGCATGGTTGCGATGTGGCAGTGGATGGAGCTGGCTGGGGCACGATGGTCGCGTCTATGTGGTGAGTCTGATCCGAGCGGAGAATGACGGAAGGGGCCGACGGTAGAAGGGGTCTGGTGGCAAGGTGCACTGCCTTCTCCGGCTACTGCAAGCTTCGCCCAGTCTACATCCATCGCTAATCCAGACCCGCACACAGTGCCAGATCCGTGCCCTCGGGCCAGAAACTTTACTTCATGTGATAACACTGCCTTTGCACTATTGTCACTTTCAAGGTCAGGTATATATGAGTGCTATGGGCAGGGACGGATTTTCAAAGAAAAAAATGCTTCATAGGTGGACCACCTATTTGATGTTCCACCCTAGACGTCACCTATTAAAAGACATTATTATAAATAATAACTAAAAAAATTACATTATTTAACTATTACAGAAAAAAAACTAGTATCTTTTGGCTAAGTAGGGCAAAAGCACCTAACAAACAAAGAGAATTTTTGTTATCTATTAGTTCCTATAATTAAGTACTTAAACAACAAATAAAAAAAAAAGCAAGTGCATTTAATTTTTTAAATTTACATATCTTTGTCTTTTTTTTTTTGGTTAAATATCTTTGTCTTTTATTCTATATAAATAATTAAAATAATTTTAAGAGGATTTAATGTTATCTATACGTTATTTAAGTTTTTTATTTAAGCTACTTTTTATGAGAATTTAATATCTAATACATATTATTTAAGTATTTTTTTTCAAATAATTTCTTAATTTTATATCAAGAATGATAGATAGATAAAACTATCTTACAATGACGATTCTAGAATTTGAATCACTATTATTGCATATAAAGTTCAACTAAAATTAAATTCACCTTCATGTTTTTTTTGATAAAAGGCTAAGGCATGCAAAGGCATCACAATAGAAAGATTGATCCTGACTAGATTGGCACCAAAATCCCTACCAATCATCTGCAGCACACCTAAATAATATTTAAAATAATAAAAGAAATACAAAAGCATGGGGGACTAAAGCCAAAACCCATGAAAAGTAAAGATCATCTAAATCTATAGTTAGGCAAACCTAACTTATTTCTTAAAAAATCCTCTCTAATGAAACTAGGTGGCAATTCCCACCAATAATAATCATGATTTGTTACTCCAAAAGTAGCTAATTTATCTGCACAAGTGTTTCCCTCTGAAGATGTGGGAAACTCTGAACTGCATATTGGAAACATGAACCATACAATTATTCCATCTATTTCTTAGACTCCAAGGCACAATTTGAATAGAACTAAAAGCTGCCACAACTAATTGGGAATCACACTCAAGCCATAACCCGTGCCAGCCTCTTTGAGAAGCTATCTCTATAACAGTCATTACAGCAATTAGTTCTGCATGAAGAGCAAATGATATTCCAATATAAGAAGAAAAACAACCCGAGATTTCTCCCCTATATACTCGAAAAAATTCCACCGCTAGCAACATGACCATGAGATCCTTTAGCCGAGCCATCTGTGTTACATTTGAACCAATTGAATAATGGGGGAATCCAGTCAACCTGCTTGATAATTGAAGCTTTATTCACATGGTCATTTACATTGAAAGCTTTTAGAATCCCAAAATCCTCCAAGGTTGAAGACATGTGACCTTTTCAGTGCAAATCCGATAAACTAGTTGAACTTAAGATTAAACTTATAGTTCTAGAAAGAGGGATTCTGACATTTTGGAACCTTACTTGATTTTTGCAATGCCAAATAAAATACACCACATTGACGATAGAAGCTCTAATTATGTCTTTAGTTTGACTACTCCAGTTTTTGTCCAGAATATTAAACACAGAATTAATAGAGCTCAAGTCTAAAGAGCAATTCAATAGATTGGCAAGCCAAGACCAAAGAGATAGCAAATTTGGACCTGAAGAATAAATGATCAGTTGTCTCATCTGTCAAATTACACAAATCACACATGGATACTGTAATGCAACCTCTAGATCTCAAGCACTCATCTGTAGGCATTCTGTTATGGAATAACTTCCAAGTAACAAAGGACTTTGAGGGAGGAATACATGAGCTCCATATACCTTTACTCCACTGATTAGAACTAGAAGGTGAATTAAGATAACAAAAAGCATTCTTGAGAGACAAATTTCCATCATCTGAATCCGACCAGACCATGTAATCAGCTGCACCA
Source organism: Ammopiptanthus mongolicus (assembly GCA_039655645.1). Lineage (NCBI taxonomy): Eukaryota > Viridiplantae > Streptophyta > Magnoliopsida > Fabales > Fabaceae > Ammopiptanthus > Ammopiptanthus mongolicus. The sequence goes on from CM077343.1 coordinate 91,658,223, forward strand.
TCAAAGATTGGAATTACTACTTTTCTGATTTCAGTAGCCAAAAAAGGAGTTCTGTTACAGAGCTCTGCAGGAAGGCACCAACCTTCATTTCCAATGAAATTAGAGACCTTAGCATTGAGAGATTGATGAAGATTATCAAGGATTCCAAGAATCTCAACCACAGACCTGCTCAACCATTTATCTGTCCAGAAGCTTATTTGTTTGTCATCTCCAATGGTCCAAGAGATATTCGAAGATACTAGCTGTAAGTAGCTCCTTATACCAGGCCAAATTGATGATTTAATATAGGAGACAAGCCTTTTATTTTTAAAGTATCTAGCTTTTAAAAAGCTTGCCCAATAATCTGAAGAAGAGACAACATCCCAACAAAGTTTTAAAATTGCTGCATTATTAATATTCCTGACGGATTTCAATCCCAAACCTCCTTCCTTTAAAGGTGTGCAAAGATGCTGCCAAGCTACAGTTACTAGCTTCCTCTTATACATGTTGCCAGACCACACAAAGTTCCTTATGCAATTATCAATTGATTTGAGCAAGGAAGTTGGCCATTGATAGACATGGAAACTATAGAGAAGCATTCCATTAATAACAGAATTTACTAATTAAACCCTGCTCATGATTGACAAGAGGGAACCCTTCCAAGTGCTTAATTTTGCCTTGATTCTATCTGCAATAAGCTGTAGATGAGATGTTTTTGGCCTGCCTTTAAAGATTTGAACACCCAAGTAGATAAATGGCATACAACCAGCAGAGAAACCAAGTGAATTCTTAATCTCATGAACTCCTCTTGCAGAAACTGATCCTGTAAAGAACCTACACTTCTCCAAACTTAAAAATTGTCCCAAAGCTTCTCCATAAACTTTGAACAAATTCATCAATATAGAAAGATTCTTTTTGGTTCCCTTGCAAAATACCATTATGTCATCAGCATATAAACAATGTGTAGGAGTTTGAAATCCCCTTGTACTTGCCATAGGTTGCAACTGATTTGATTCCACCAAATAAGTGATGCCCCTGCTCAATACATCTTCTGCTATACAGAACAACAAAGGGGATATGGGATCCCCTTGCCTTACACCTCTTTTACAAGCCATATACCCTGCAGAGTGACCATTAACCATAAAGGAAAGCCTTGCTGAAGATAGAATAGTTTTAATCCAATTGTAAAATTTTGAATCAAAACCAAAAGCTACTAGTACTTTTTGCAGAAAATTCCAATCTAGAGTGTCAAATGCCTTCTTTATATCAAACTTCAAAGCAACATTTCCACTAAAAGATTTTCTGTCTAACAAATTTATGGCTTCAGAAGTGGTAAAGATGCATTTTGAAATGTTTCTACCCTTTATAAATCCTCTTTGCTGGACTGAGATAATCTTTGGAGCTATTTGAACTAATCAGTCCGCTAGAACTTTGGAGATAACTTTGAACTGGAAATTAGCAAGGACAATAGGTCTATAGTCTTCTATCCTTTCAGCTTCAATGAATTTAGGAATTAAAGCTACTGAATTGGAGTTCAATCCTGGTAGAATCCAATTTTGAGTGAAGAGTTGTAGAACTGAGTTGAATACATACTCTCCCACAATATCCCAATAAGTTTGGAAAAAGCATCCACCAAATCCATCACCATTCATTGCAAAGACTGCTGCTTTAACTTCCTCTTTATTAGGAATATAAGTTAACATGTGGTTATCCTCAGCTATCACTAATTTAGGAATCACATTTTGCACCAAACCATTATCTGAACAGTCATTTTCATAAGCATACAGATTGTTATAGTAACCAATTATGTGATGCTCTATATCTGATTGAGACTCCAAGATCACATCACCCTGCTTAAGTGATGATATTTGCTTTGTTGCATGTCTCACTTTAGCTATTCTCTGAAAAAAAAACCTGTATTTCGATCCCCATATGAAAACCAATTCAGATTTGTCTTCTGCTTCCAAAAAGCCTCCTTAATATTCAAAGTTTTTTGCAGGTGCAATTGAGCCTTAAGCTCCTTTTCATGCAGTAAATTAGAATACCCTACATCAGATATTTCTTGTTGAATTGCATCTAAATCAGAGATTGCAGTATCCACGTTCAACCTAACATCACCAAAAACTTGCCTATTTCACACTTTCAGATCAGATTTTAGCATTTTCAATTTCTGCACCAGAACAGCCATGGGGTATCCTGTAACACCCTGTTTTTCATTAAACATTTTTATATAAGTTTGTTTAATTAATTTATAATTGTTGGTTAAGGGCCAAGTGAGATTTTTGGCTTAAAAGTCCCTTTCTGGAACATTGGCATGCTCGTGCTGTATTAGCGTGTCTTGTGACAGCTGAGTCAAAAGCACAGCCGTACCGTTTGGTAGCACGGCCGTGCCGTTGAGCGAACTGCGTCTCGCTGACGCTGAGTTCGGCACGTCCGTGCCATTATTCAGCACGCCTGTGCCAAATGTGCGAACCGCGTCTCGCTGATGCTAGGGTCAGCACGCCCGTGCCGAAATAGAGCACGGCCGTTCCATGTGCGCAGATGATATTATCGCATAGAAACCGAGGGTTAGCGATTTTTAACCCTCATTTGAAGGCGGCTGCTACCCTAGTGCGGCCAGAGCACTTTGCTTCTGTCTCCCTCAACCTAGGTGTGTTCTTGGAGTTTTGGAGGCCTTTGGTAAGCCCCTGGTACGCTTGTGTCAGCCCTGTAGGTAACGTTCTTCTCCTTTCTTAGTTTCTTTTCATGTTTTGGATTAGAAACTGATTGGTTGATTATTTTAGTTGACCAAGGCTTGAGCACGGACTGAGCCGCTTGGGAGGGCATGACCGGATTGTGTTTGGGGCTATCGTTGGTGCAACCTTCAAACCAGGTATGGGGAGAAGGATAGCTTAATCACTCGGTAGTGGGGGTAGTGTAAGATGAGGAGTTCCCATGACCCCGAGGTTATTTGTATGTTATTTGTTAATATGTTGGTTGCTATAATTGATTGTTGTTATATGCATTATTGTTGGATTGATGTTTGATGGTATGTGCATAGTATATTTGTTGTTAAATTGTTGATTGATATGAACCTACTGCTATGTCCCTAAAATTGGTTAATTCGGATTTAATTGGTTAATTAATAAAGGGACTGTTGTTCCCCTAGAAATATTTCATAAAACATGAATTAATAAAGAGTGAGTTTTTATGTTAATGGATTAGTCATAAGCCTAAGGATGATTTTTTAGAGTGTTAGGGATTTTTGAAATAATTGGTTAATCTATTCTTCGCTGTCCAGAACAGCACCGTCGCGCGATCAGCACGGCCGTGCTGAACAGGGAGCACGGGTGCTGAACAGGGAGCACACCCGTGCTCCCAGTTGAATTCTGGAAAATGATCGCACTTTGAGCACGCCCGTGCAGCATAAGAGCACGCCCGTGCTATAGTTTAGCACGCTCGTGTTACACTTAGGAAGGAGCATGCGCGTGCCATCGTGCAGCACGCTCGTGCCACCCCTCTAGTCAGAATCAGTGGCGTATGGTTTAGTGGGGTTTTAACCCCAATATTCCCAATAATGATAGCATAACACACCAAACAAATGATAATCATAGATAACTTAATTTTATAATAATTAAGATGATGAGGTTGTTAATTCGATGCCCTCGGGGTTACCGCACATTGATATAATTGGATGTCTTTAGTGGTCCAATTGAGTTAATTGGATGCCTTTAGTGGTCCAATGTTGAGTTGATATAATTGGGTGCCTTTAGTGGCCCAATTGCGTTGATATAATTGGGTGCCTTTAGTGGCCCAAGCGGAGGTGGTGGTTGTTGTTGTTTGTTGATAATGTTCATGCATAGCATTGGAGATGTTAGTTGGAGGAAGTTCAACATAGGGGAGGTCGTCCTAGAGTACGGCGATCTGGCTATCCACGGTTGGTTCACCCAAGGTTTGATGAACTATGGCCCCCCGTGATGAGGCATCCATGGTTTGATGCGTTGGCTATCCAAGGGGTTCACCCATGGTTTGGTGAACTGCCGGCGTTGGTGCCTTTAGTGGCCAATGTGGATATGTAACTCCAAAGTTGTTCTTCCTGAGTTAGTTAGATCCATATGCATTGATGGAGTAGTGGAGTAGAGTTGCATTGCATCATATAGCATATTGGTTGATTTATGATGTAGAGATGATATTTATGTATGTAAGTGTATGCTATGACTGTTGCCATACCATGATGTATGTCACCTTATTTCTATTTCCATGCCGTTGTGATTACATGTTTCCTTACTCCCCTTTCAGTATTTTCTTGTTTGGCATGTATGATTTATGCAGAGGATGACGAGCAGCCCGGAGAGGAGTGACTCTAAGGAGCCACCACTCATAGTTAGGGCATTCTGTTTAGTTGTTCATTTGATTTTAGTTTTCTGTTGTATTCCGAGGATATTTCCGGAACGGTTGTACCAGCTCTGAATTGTGACATCGGGGTTGGGTTATTTATGTTGAGATTGTCTTTATCGTTTTAAGTGTTGGTTTAATACTATTTTCCACGTTTGTGATCTAGTTCATGTGGTACCTTTTCTATCCATGAATCTTTTTAATAAAAAAATGCATGTTTTAATTCTTATCTGTATTTAATTTATTATTATTATTATTATTTACATTTAATGCATTTATGACATGCGGGGTAGAAGGGTGTCACACATCCCATGACCTTTCTAGACCAAGCATGTTTAACCAATCTATCACAATCACTGTGATCACACCACATTTTGAAAAATTTGAACATTGAAGGTTTTGAAACCAATCCTTTACTCAAAGACAAAAGAATGGGAAAATGATCAGACTTACTTCGAGGGAGAGTTGTACATTCAATTTTGTCCCAAAAAGAAATAGAATCCTCATTAATAATAGATCTGTTCAACCTTAACTCTGTATGATTCCTGCCAGCTCTGCCATTAGACCAAGTGAACTGTGCTCCTTAGTTATAACATGAGTTAAGAGATTCATATCTATCCAAGAACAAAAGTCATCACACGACTGCCTCAAAGGCAAATTCCCTCCTCTTTTCTCATGAGCTCCAATCACAGCATTGAAGTCTTCAATATAGACCCAAGGACTTGGATTAGATAAGGTCAAGGATGTTAAATCCCGCCATAGAAGCCTTCTTGATTGGTAAGTTGTAGCAGCATATACAGCTGCAAAACAGATTATCTGATTTCCATAAAGCACTAAAAAAGCACATTGTTGAGATGTTGCAGAGATGATTGAGGGACATAGATTTTCAGTGCAAAAACACCAAATATTTGGAGACCTATTCCCTTTGTCATTGAACATGAAAGCTTTTAGACCTATAGATTTCCAAAAGGACAAAGGGACTGAGGAAAAATCAATCCAAGGTTCTGATATCAACACAAAATCTGGCTTATGCTGCAAACACATTTTCTTTAAAACAAGCATAGTCTCTTCATTACCTAGGCCCCTAACATTCCAATATAGAGCCTTCATTATACAATGTTTTTATAACTAGCCCTTGCACGGGTGTTATAAGTCTTAGATTTGACATTCTTGCCCTTCCTTAACTTCTTCTTTTGAGACTTTGACAACACTGGAGTATACTCTGATTTATTTTGATCATTGCAAATTCACCTTCATTACAATCAACAACTGTTAGAATAATTAAATATTTAATTTTGATATGTTGTTACTTGTGAGTGTAGAAAAAATTATGTTATGAGTAAATTGTATGGTGTCATTTGTGTGTAAAAAAAAGTGACACTTGAAGGGTATTGGAGAAAAATTGTGACAAACTCTTTTAAAATTAAAATATTATTTAAAGATGTATTTATTCATAAACTATTTAATAAGATAAGATTATAATATACTTTAAATTAGATTAAAGATAAATATACTCTTACTTTCGTTTCATTTCCTTTCCCTTCATTTTCAATTATTTCCTTATCTTTACATGATACAGTTGTGGAAGATTTTCCCAGCCGATTAAGCCTAAGTTTAGTTTCTCATGAGTTTTCTTTTTGACAAAAAGTTGAGTTTCTATGTTAAGCTTTGAAAACTAGGTTGGTTAATCAAATCGGGGAGAATGGACAATAATCTTATATAACTCTAATGAATCATCTGCTTAGTGCGGAAATTTTACACGAAATTGAACTTAAGCTCATAAAACAAACATTAACCTTGTGTTTAGGTTGAGGAGAAGAAAATAAGAATGAGGAAATTTTAAAAAGTTGAAGACTTCTATTGGTTAACTAAATAAAAGGTTAAATTAGTCTTTTGGTCCCTTATTTTAATTATATATATTATTTTATTCAACTTGGTTTTCTAACTTTTTTTTGTGTTAAGTTAGTCCTTTATATTGGCAAATTAACATCAACACCGATACCCTTTTTGTCAGTTTCCTTCTAAAAATGTGATCACGACTTCTATTAAAACTCAATAAAAATATTTTTGTTCTCTCTCTTCCTTCGTCTCCATCTTCTTTCCACCATTTTTCTCGGCAAAGGGAGCTAAACCACTGTCACTCCCTTTCTCTTTCTTCTTTCTCTTCTTTTCTCTTCTTTCTTTGTCTTCCTCCAAAACGGGTGTCAGCTTTCTTCACTGACTTGGTCAACAATGATTCTGGGTGGTTCAACGACTGAAAATGGTGCTTAAGCTCCTTCGCTGGAAAAATGAAGGATCTCGCCGAAAACCGAGAGAGAAGAGAGAGAAACTAGCGAGAGTTTGGACGGTGTTAGATGAAAGTTGAAGAAAAGGTTAACAATGTTAATGTTTATCAAGATAAATGATTAACTTAACACAAATAAAAACTAGGAACTAAATTCAACAAAATAATTAAGATGAGGAACGAAAAAACTAATTTTGCCTAAAAAAAATATAAAATAGGAAAAAAGGCTCTAGAAAAAAAACGAAGGTTTCTCTTTATTTTAAAATTTCAAAATTTTGTTTTCTCCCTTTTTTTCTTCTCATCTAACTCCCTTGAGAATTTGAACTAATGTAGTGTTTGATATCGAACATATTTTAATATTCCTAGGAAATTCATGCATATAGGAATAAAAATTTCTCGTGTTTGGTACAAGAGATAAAAAAATCTTTTCTAGATATAAAAAATGCCCCAAACTTTATTCCCATGTGTGAAGGGAGAAAAGAAATATTCCTGGAAATGAGATTCGCGAGAATTTAGTTTACCTGAAAATAAAACATTCTATGAACCAAACATCACATAAACGGTTAAGAAATTTTGACAATATCAAAAGTTCGACCTAACATAAACACATTCCTATTAAGATATATATGAATGAAGGCAAACCAATCATTTTTTAGGGACGTTTGAAAGATCTTATAAAGAGCTTATGTAAGTTTATGAAGCAAATATTTAGAAGAGTTTGTAAAGATAGTCATATAACCTTCTTATAAGCTCGTTTTAGTTAAAAAGGATTTATAAAAAAGTTATAAACTCTCATGTGATAAACACTTATAACCATATCATTTACTTAAACGTGTCCTAAATCAAATTAACAAATTATTTTCTTTTTCTTTTTTGCATGCTATCAACTATGGAATAAACAATTCGGAATATGTTTTTAACTTTTAAGCCATATAAAGTTGCTTTGAATTGTTACATGTTTTATCATTTATCATTCGTATATAAAGTTATGACCTGTAGGCATTGAGCATGAAGCTTGTCATAGACGTGAAAGTAACCATTTTTTATAGGGGCGAAAACTTCGATGAGTAATTACAAACTAAGATAGGAAAATGCTCACCAAATCAAAGACACCGTTGATGTCATGCTGATTGGTGGTAACTTTGACACAGATCCGACACAAGGTTAAATCAAATGAAATATTTATTTTAGATCTCTGAAAAAAAAAAAATTTAAAAAAAACTTATTTTATATTTTTTTATATTATATTTTTGATATATTTTATATATCAACAAATATAAATTAATTCATTTTATACAAAAACTTATAATTAACTGTAAGATTCAAATATCAATTCTTCACCGTACATAAAATAATTAATAATTTTATTTTTTAAAAAGATCCTCTCACACAATTTGATTCAAACCTTAAAATCCGCCCTGCTTTTTGACACAGCGTAGACCTCTACTGAAAAAGTAGGCGCCACACCTCATCTTTGCAAATTGATTAATATAGGTGTCGCTATCTTCTTCAACTCCACTCGTATATTCAAGTTCTGAAAATAATTTTATCTTTTTTTGTACAATCTGAAACTGATATTTGACCAATTGAGCATGTTGTTTTGTTTTGCTAATTTCTCAAGTGTTCGCGATAAGTGAAGAGTTCTTTTTTCAATTTATTGATTTTTCTTTTTTTTTTTTTGATGTAGTAATTGATTCTTATTTCTAATGTGCATAGGGCATCTGTTAACGGGTATATATAGATCGTTCTATGTGTCTCTTCTTATTATATAATTATATAGAAAAAAATATAGATATAAAATTATAAAAAAGATTTTATAAATTTTGATTGAATTCATTAATAAAATATTTTTATGTTTATTTGTTTTATTAAATGACTTTATAATAAGAAAAGTTCGGTGATGATAAGAATTTTTTTTATCTTTTCTTATTATGTTTATAATAAGAAAAGTACATGACATGATATAGTTAACAAATATAATATTTTTTATGGATTTAATTGATATATATCATCTGTATAAAGATTCTTTACACAGACAACCAATCAGAATTTGTCACATAAATTAAAGTGTTTAATTTTTATCCTAACTACCTTAAAAATCATATACATCATGATTTTTGATTGAATGCTAATGTAAAAAAATTTTATATTAACGATATATAACGATTAAACTCTTTCATTATTAACAAAAGATAGTTAACAAATACTTCAATAGAAGGAAACTTATTAGTTTGGTTATTGTGGATGATATTATACGAAACCTTAGCTGTGTGGTGCTTATGCAGTTCATCTCTTTCCGTTACTGTGAACCAATAGATATTTTTTATAAATTTGTCCCCTAAGTCTAATAAATTAGTTTAAAGTATAATTATTCGACTTATTTATAAATTTGTTTGATCAAAATAGACATGTTTGATAAATAAGTTCATCTTATTAGTTTATAATTTTTTTATAAGTTATTTTACTTAGTTTATAATTTATAATTTATATAGTTTGTACTTATTATCTTTTCTTTATTATTTTAATAAAATTGCTATTTCGCCTGTCTCTATCTCATAAAATATAATTTAAACAAAATAAATTATAAACGGTAAGATATATAAATATGTTGTTTTATTTATATTTTTTAATAAAATATTTAAAAATGAAGTTTAAAATTAATATTCTAATTATAAAGCTTTAGTTAAAACTTAAAAAGGATTTAGGCATATTCTTTTATGTAATTCTAAATTTATGAGCTAGTTCGACAATTAATTTTATCAAATTTTTCAAATTCAATCGATTAGATTTTCAACTATCAATTATCTGCTTTAAGCTTTTAGCTAAAAATTAGCTAATCAATTATAAGCTAACTTATTAACTATTTTTGTCAAACAAAACCTTAATTTATATGAATGTAGATGAATTTTAAAATATTACATGTTTTGAACTCGAATAGAAATATATTTTGGAATCGAATACATTCTCATAGAGTATCACGATCGTTCAACGAGACTAATCTCCTTCGAGGATTTGAAGGCACTCAAGGTGGGATATCCCTTCCCAACCATGTTATTTTCGTACATAAGAGCTGAAAATCGAATCTCTAATTACTTGCTTAAATATTCAAACCCATCATAATTGATACCAAACCGTGCTATAGAAATATATATTGTAAAAAAATTAGTTGTCTTTCTAAATCTAAATAATACATAATTATATGGATTCCCACACATTATTTTCTCGGGTGATATCATCGTCTAGTTGTCTAAATATTACAAAGGGGACTATCGATCTATATTGTGTGGAACAAGTCTCACACAAACTGACAAAGTAGAAATGAAAAAGAAAAGGCAAAGAAAAAAACATTTTGCGTGGCTGTCAATCCAATTCGAAATGAGTCTTGAATTTTTTTGTCTTTTAGTCAAAGTATTTTCAAAAATTAATTTTCTATATATTATGAACAGCTTCTAAACAACTATACGTATTTACTCACTTAAACTTTTGTCACTTGCATTCAACCCGGCCCTCGGACGAGTGGGAAGACACAATAGGAATATATATATATATATATATATATATATATATGAAGATTAATCTCACAAGATATTGAATAACATTAAAAGTTAATCTCTTTCAATCAGATTTTCTTTGTACAGTTGAGTCCGGGATTGAACCGCTCATTATTTACTTAAGATTTCTGAGCTCGTTATCATTCGGATCAATCACATATTGATAAAAAAAATCTTGTATAAACTTTTGGTATTCAAATTAAATGTAATATTAAATACTAATTATATATTTAATTTGATAGGGGGGGAAGAGTCTTTCTCAGATTTAGAGGACTGAGAATACCTCCTAAAGCAAGGTATAGAGAGAGAAGCAGAATTTTCATAAATGATTCATTGATACCTCAAAGTGAGGGCTGAGTACAATATAAGTAGTGATAAGCAATCCACAATCTCTAACAAACTTATTCTAGTGGATTTGGACAGCTCAGCAAATCTAAGGGAAATCTAGAATAACAAACTTGCAAATGGAATGATAAAAACAACCACAAATGATAGTATCCCAATCATAAGAGAATATTTCATTTGTACATAATGTGCCCTGAGTACTTTCCAGGAACCCTCTTGGTACGCACAGGCCTCATATTGGTCCCCACATTGGGCTGAATTTCTGGACTAGCCACAGTACTTGGGCTCACAGCAGATTGGTTTGTATCAATACCGACCCCATCAAGACCAACCTTGTCCTCAAGGTTGTAAATTTGGGATAGCTCTTGCCAATCCTCCCAAGTTGCATCTTCAAGAGGGAGTCCATTCCATTGCACTAAAACTTGTTCGCGTGTCTGACCAGCAACATCAAACATGCGTGAGCCAACAACAGCTAATGGTGAGACCAAAGGATGGTTATCAACAGCTTCGACAGGTAGAGAGTCGCGCGGAGGAGGCAGGGGACCTCGATACAACTTGAGAAGTGAGCAATGGAACACATTATGAATTTTTGAATATGAAGGGAGCTCTAACTTATACGCCACTTGACCAATGCGTTCAATGATACGAAACGGACCATAGAAACGCTTGCCCAATTTGTTGTACTTGGCACCAGTTAGAGAAGTCTGTCGGTATGGCTGGAGCTTAACGAAAACCCAAGAATCAGGTTCATAGACAACCTCCTTTCTCTTCTTATCAGCGATTTCTTTCATTCGTTTCTGGGCCTTAGACAGATTTTTGCGCAGCAGCTCCAGTATTTCTTCTCGGACTGTCAACAAATCATCGCTAGCAGCCACTTCAGATGTTCCAGCAACATAATTGGGAATTGCAGGAGGTAATTTCCCGTACACAATCTGGTACGGCGTCATTCCGGCAGCTGTATGGAATGAGGTATTGTAATGATACTCTGCCCATGGCAAGAAACGATGCCAAAGAGAAGGCTTTTGGTGCACAAAAGCACGCAAATACTGCTCAATCGTCCTATTAGTCACCTCAGTTTGCCCATCGGATTGCGGATGATAAGAAGAACTCATTCTCAGCAAAGTCCCACTGAATTTAAACAAATCTGCCCAAAATTTACTGATGAAAATTGGATCTCTATCCGACACAATGCTCCTAGGTAGCCCATGTAATTTACACACGATATTGACAAAAAGCTCTGCCACTTTATAAGCTGTGTAATGTGCCTGCAATGCACCTAAATGCACATATTTAGAAAACCGATCAACCACCACAAACAACACAGAATAGCCACCGGAAATTGGCAAGCCAGTCACAAAATCCATAGATATATCCTCCCACACATTGGAAGGAATAGAAAGCGGTTGCAGCAACCCATTCGGTTTAGCAGGAACATATTTTGTTTGTTGACAAATAAGGCACTCCCCAATGAACTTTTTGATATCTTTGCGCATAGATTCCCAGTAGAAATTAGCTGATAATCGTTTAAGAGTCTTCACAACTCCGGCATGGCCCCCAATTGGCGTCTCATGGAACTCTTTCATTAAAAGGACCTTAAATTCAGACTCTGTAGGAATGCAGATCCTATCATTCTTCATCAACAGCCCATTATTCACAGAAAATCCAGGATGCTCCATAGGGGAATCAATCACCTCCTTACATAACACTTGGTAAGAATGGTCTTGAGCTAGTGTTTGCCTCAGTTCCTCAATAAAGATGAATTGAGGTGTGGATAAAAGATGCAATTCCGCCCCCTGTGGCTCAAGACGACGTGAAAGAGCGTCCGCCACCACATTAGTTCTTCCGGACTTGTACTGAATCTCATAGTGATACCCCAACAGCTTAGACAAATAAAACTGTTGCTCAGGGGTCTGTATAACCTGAGTGAGCAGCTCCTTGAGGCTTTTATGATCAGTCTGTATGACAAAGAAATGTCCCAACAAATACTGGCGCCAGGGTTTTACAGCAGAGGTAATAGCATGTAATTCTCTAATGTAGGTGGATGCACTAGACATGCGTTGACAGAACAATTTACTAAAGTAAGCAATAGGGGTGATTACCTTGTAATAGCACTGCGCCCATAGCATAGCCGGAGGCATCAGTTTGCACCGTGAAAGGGAGCGAAAAATCAGGCAGTGTTAGGACTGGTGCAGAAACTAGAGCTTGCTTCAGGGCCTCAAAAGCTTGTTGAGCATTGCTGTTCCATTCAAATGAATCTTTCTTTAACAATGAAGTGAGTGGGTGAGCCAAACTAGCATACCCCTTTACAAATTTACGATAAAATCCAGACAGCCCCAAGAATCCACGCAAGCTTTTGACAGATTTAGGAATGGGCCAATCTATAACCCCCTGAATTTTGCTAGGATCAGGAGCTACGGTTCCATTAGTCACAATGTGTCCTAGATAAGCAATTTGCTTTTGACAGAGAGTGCATTTGGATGGCTTGAGGCGAAATTCATGAGTGGCAAGGATTGAAAATACCTGAGAAAGATGTCCTGTATGCTCCTCCACTGAAGCACTGAATACTAAAATATCGTCGAAAAAGACGATCACTGTCTGGCGGAGCAGGGGCCTGAAAATATGTCATTCATTGTAGATTGAAACGTAGATGGGGCGTTGCACAACCCAAACGGCATCACACGATACTCGTAGTGGCCGTCATGAGTGCGGAAAGCTGTCTTGGGGATGTCTTGAGTAGCCACTCGAATCTGATGAAATCCCGAAGTTAAATCCAGCTTAGAGAACACGCGAGCCTTACCCAATTCATCCAACAATTCATCAATGGTGGGTAGAGGAAAACGATCCTTAATCGTAATTGAATTGAGCGCTCGGTAATCAACACACATTCGCCACGAACCATCTTTCTTCTTGAGCAACAAAACTGGGGACGAGAATGGGCTAGTGCTCGGCTGAATCCACCCCGTTTTCAAGAGTTTGTCTACTTGAGCCTCAATTTCTTGCTTCTGAGAGTGAGGGTAACGATATGGTCGGACCTGAACTGGTGTGGAATGGGGGATAAGAGGGATGGTGTGGTCCGTAGCTCTTGGTGGAGGGAGAGATGATGGTTCTGTGAAGAGGTGGGAATATGTAGTGATGAGGGTTTGTATTTGGGGGTGAGGTGTTTCTGGTAGGGATGATGTTTGGTCATGGTTTGTAGGGCCAATGATTTGAAGGGAGAAAAGTTGGGCATCTGGGTAAGCTTGGGTTAATTTGCGGAAGGAATGGTGGCTCAAGGTGTTTACAGAAGTGTTTCCACGCAATTCAATGGTGGTGTTGTTATGGAAGAAGGTCATGGAAAGGGTGGTGTAGTTCATAAGCACAGGTCCAATCTGTTTCAACCAATGGGCCCCCAACACAATATCAGCACCCTGCAAGCCCAAAATAAACAAGTCCACTGTAAATAAATGACCCTGAATTAATAGAGGCACCCCCTTGATAATATGAGAGCAATTCAGCTCTTGTCCACTCCCAACAAGAACACTGAATGGAACAACCGGCTCTGGAGCCAATCCCAATTGCAATGCAACAGTATCTTTGACAAAGTTATGAGTGCTCCCACCGTCTACCAAAACTCGGACGGAATGTGACCCGATACTCCCAGTGATTCTGATCGTATCACCCGCTTGGTCACCGGATAATGCGTGTAGACTCAGCTGGGCTGCTTCAAGAACTCCGGTGCCATCACCGGAATCGACTTTCTCTGCTTCAGTCTCCAATTCCCCTGTCAAAACCTCAGAATCGTTACTAGAAATCATAAGGAACACGCGAGCACCGCATTTGTGATTCCTCGACCACTTTTGATCGCAGTTAAAGCAAAGCCCCTTTTCTCGGCGTTCGTCCATCTCCGCGCCGGAGAGGTGGCGGAATCTAGGCTTCCCCGGTGGTGTGGGGAGTAATCCAGCAGTTGTGGGCTTGGCCGTAGCTGAAGAAGACTCCGTTGAACCCTTAAACGGTGGCTTCGACGACGGCGGTGGTTGCCATGGCCGTGACCTTGCTGAACGCGCCAGATCTTGTTGCTTTTCTTCTTGTAATCTCGCTAACCCTGCTGCCTGAGACAATGAGGAGGGTTGTTGAGCAAGTATTTCACGTCGTATCTCAGATTTGAGCCCTGAAACGAAACAACTCAGCAAATCAGCAGTGGACAACCCTTCCAATCGATTCGCCAGGGCCTCAAACTCAGTGAGGTAAGCCTCCACGGTTGAGGTTTGCGTGAGCTTGAAGAGCTTTCCCCTAGGGTCGTCGTAAGCGGTAGGTGCGAATCGAGTTTCCAAGGCCGTTAAGAACTGTGACCACGACGAGAGCTGCTGGTTTCTGTACATCCATTGATACCAAGCTAATGCAGGTCCGTCCAGGTAGAAGGATGCGATCGTGATTCGATCTTCCTCCGATGTCTGATGATAGGTAAAAAACTGAGTGATCTTGAACATCCACCCATGGGCGTCGGTACCGTCGAATCTAGGCACGTCGAGCTTCAACCGAGGGCGATTTGTTGAATCAACGGTGGAACGAGTGGAGGAAACAGGAGAAAACGCAGGATCTTCAATGCGTTTGCAAATGGCATCCAATCGTGAGGTAACTGCAGTCATGTGTGCTGCCTGTGCAGCCATCTGGTTTGATAGTTCATTCATGCGATCGTCGGAGTGTCGAGGAGTAGACATTTCCTAAAGAAGAGGTGTTCTCTCAATGAAAGCACCAATGATAGGGGAGGAAGAGTCTTTCTCAGATTTAGAGGACTGAGAATACCTCCTAAAGCAAGGTATAGAGAGAGAAGCAGAATTTTCATAAATGATTCATTGATACCTCAAAGTGAGGGCTGAGTACAATATAAGTAGTGATAAGCAATCCACAATCTCTAACAAACTTATTCTAGTGGATTTGGACAGCTCAGCAAATCTAAGGGAAATCTAGAATAACAAACTTGCAAATGGAATGATAAAAACAACCACAAATGATAGTATCCCAATCATAAGAGAATATTTCATTTGTACATAATGTGCCCTGAGTACTTTCCAGGAACCCTCTTGGTACGCACAGGCCTCATATTGGTCCCCACATTGGGCTGAATTTCTGGACTAGCCACAGTACTTGGGCTCACAGCAGATTGGTTTGTATCATAATTATTAATTAACTATTTTAATTAATAACTACTAATATTTTTTGATATATTATTAACAATTCGAACATGTAATTTTGAAATTAAAGTTGTATCTCTTCGAAATAAAAATTTCATAAATTATCATGTCATTAAAAATGATTGACTTTTATCCTAATTATCCTAAAAGTCATTCATAATATGATTTGTTATTTGTTGACAATGTAATTTTCACTGACAGTTTATACCAATTAAACTTTAATTTAAATTATTCTCTAATATTACAATAAGATTCATCAAGGACTGCAGTTTAGAATTATAATTTACTTTAATTCTTTAGTATTATAATGCCACCAAACAATGTTAAGTAATAATAATTAATAGTATAATTGACCTAATTTATTTACATTAGATGCACCAAATTTATAGAAAAATTTTACGAAAAGAACGTGAATATATGTATTATTATTTATTTATTTTTAGGTAAAAACATAATTATGGGTGTACCCTCAACGTGTACTATTTTAGACAAAACTTAAGTCGAGTCTCCTGTATAGGGATGGTAATGGATACTGGATCCGTTAGGTACCCATAAAATTTATTCGTTATGGGTAGGATAATTATCCGCTAATTAGGTATGGGTTCGGGTACAGGTAATTACCCTAAAAAATTAATAGGGATGGGTGCCCGCCTCATACCCGCACTATATATATATATATATATATATATATATATATAGAGAGAGAGAGAGAGAGAGAGAGAGAGAGAGAGAGAGAGAGAGAGAGAGAGAGAGGAGGCATATCTAGTGAGAGGGGTTTTTTATGTGAGAATGAGATGAGCAAATCTTGGCCATTAAAATCATACATGGATGGTCAAAATTAAAATTTGGTTAGTGGTCATTTGACCACATTAAAAAGTCATGTGACTTTATGTTCTAATCTTAACCATTCATGATTTGATCCAAAAGCTAAGATTTGCTTCTCCCACTCTCATATAAAAACACTCCTCTCACTTTATACATCTCATATATATATATATATATATATATATATATATATATATATATATATGTATATATTATATTCTGATATTAATTTAAAGCATTAAAAAAAACTTAAGGAAAGTAAAAAAACCCTCTGACCTAACCTATTTCACTCTCATTCTCATAATCTCATTGTGACCAGCGTCGCTAATTCAGTATTACTACATCTTGCAGTCCTTAATTAAATTTGTGTTTGTTACTTTTAATTAGTTAGACTAATCATTTACTTTCTTGTTATGTTCTAACTTATATTGGCATCATTGGACCAAAACAATATTTACATTTAAAAGATAAACATTTACAGTCTTTTAGGGACTCTGATTCAGATGATGAAGTAAAGTATCATTATTTACTTTATGTTGTGTTATTAATTGGTATCTTTACAATTACACCTACTTAGTGTAATGTATCTTTTTTATATATTTTGGAGAGTGCTAGCAGCTCAGGAGTGTCAAGTTTGTGAATTATTGTTCTTAGAAATTTATTGTAATATTTACTTGATGTTTTGGAGATTGATTATTGAATATTTTGTATTAAAACGTTTGGATTTCATGTTCACAAATTGATTATTAGATCCACAGATTTCATTTTTTTAGTTTGGAATGCAATAGTTTAAGCATTTTATTATTTAATTAAAATTTCTTATATTAAAGTATGGGTAACAGGTAAGGGTACGGATACTTAGGTACCCAGAGGGTAAGGGTATGGGTATTGAAGTTACTACCCATGAGGGTATGGGTCCGGATACGGGTATTTTTTCAAAATGCGGATACGGGAACAGGTACTATAGTACCCTACCCATACCTTACCCATTGCCATCCCTACTCCTGTATCATTGCCATTCAATTATTCAAATTAAGAAAAAAAGGGGTCAAATTGGTCCTTCAAAAAAAATGCGAGAAAACATTTAGTCCCTAAAAAAAATTAATTGCTTAGTCCCTCATAATGACAAACCCAGGAACATTAGTCTCTCCGTTACTTCTGGTCTAAAACTCTCTGTTAACTTGTTAATGTGTACCGTTAGTCTGTTAATGTCTTGGGACCCAAAATAGTCTGTAACAATTTTAATCATGGGACAAACTAGTCCCTGTGGGCAAATCTGACCTAATGCACCAGAAACATGCAGAAACTACTCAAATGCACCAAAACCAAGTTGCTCAACATCAATGCACCAGAAACAGATGCACAATCACCACATATATATCCATCACACAATGCACCACAAAATGCAGCAGAAACACAATGCACGATATGCTCAATGCACCAGAAACAGAAACACAATGTACTATATGCTCAATGCACCAGAACCAGAATGCAACAGAACTAATGTACCAAAAACACACAAAACCATAATGCACCAGAAACACACGAAAACACAATGCACCACATATGATGTTGAAGAGGTTGAGTTTGTAAACACTGAAAGGCCTTTGCTCCAATTTCTTAGCAACCCACTCCCTGGTGGCTGTCTTGTTCTCAAATACTCTGTAGGAGGTATGTTCTTCAACGGTCTTTATCTGATACGTCTTACTCAAGCTATTCCATGCAGAATAAACCACTCAACCGTAGTCTTCAACTCTGTAAACCGCCCGAGCCTGTAACTTATCCTGTTCTTCCACTTAAATTGCCTTCCAAGGACAATGTTTAGTCCTTGACACAATTTTTAAATAGCTCCAAGTTAACAAACTTCATGCCAAGTTATAGGTGAACTTGGCCAAATTCAGCAGATTCCTAAAACATCGGGAATGCATACTTCAAAGTTCCCCTCATGCATCATCTGTAGATTCGGGAATTCACATATGTTCATAATAGGAGGCATACCCGAGTGCCTCAAAAGATGCTCGATCACTGTCTTCACTGCAGGATTCAGTTATTGTTTTCTTTGGTGCTGCATTATTTTTTCTAGTACCTTTCTTTTTGGGGGTACCTTTTTGCTTTTTCGCATGAACCGCATATGCTTCCACACTGTCTTCGTCTGTGTGAAATGTTGGGGAGGCATGTATGGGGAATCATCCACACTATTATAATCATCAGACGACGACAATGACTCCACAAAAGCATCATTAGCGATACCATTGACTGGAATATCTTCCCCTAAGTGTTTACAAACTCAGCCTCTTTAACATCCATCTGTGGTGCTTTGTGATTTTGTATGTTTTTCGTGTATTTTCGTTCTGCGTGTTTCTGGTGCATCGATTTTGGTGTATTTTGGTTCTGTTTTTGGTGCATTGTCTTTTTGTTTCTGGTTCATTAAGTTTGAGCAACTTGACTCTGGTGCATTTGAGTGATTATTGCACGTTCTTGGTGCATTAGGTTAGATGTGTCCGCAGAGACTAGTTTGTCCCATGATTAAAATAGGTATGAATTATTTTGGGTCATAGGACACCACGCTACACATAGGCAACTTAACGGTACATATCAGCAAATTAATAGAGGGTGCTGGATGGGAAGTAACGAAAAGACTAACGTGTCCCGAGTTTGTCATTCTGAGCTATTAAGTGGTTACTTTTTTCAGGGACTAAATGTGTCCTTGCGTTTTTTTGTGAGGGACCAATTTGGGCCTTTAGTCTCAAATTAAACAATGATACGTGGAACTTTTATCTAACTCAGCACCATCCATTCTCCCTCGCTGAGTTTCTCTATAATAATGTCTCTCTTTTGGAGTTTATCACCAAAGGTTGTCGTGGAGGCTCTACATATATTCTCCCCCTCTAAAATGGACTTCGGAACGTCTTTACAGTGATCTACGAGGACCAAGTGTTCCCGCACTGGGGGAGAGAGAGATGGCCAAAAGAACAAGGAAGAGAAAAACACTAAGAGAACCTCCAATGGGAGTTACTTAACAAGTTTTTAAAAAGTTAAGGATATGTTTTAGTGGTTGCACAGTTGGAGTAATCTGATGTGGATATCACATGTAAGGACTGTTGCTTCTATAAGCAACCGGTTCTTATATAAGAACTATCAATCGAAAAAAGAGACAGAACCACGATATACAACCGCCAAATCACAAATGAATTAATATTTTAAATTGAAACAAAAATGAATTTAGATAAAGATGTGAGATAACTTGTGAAACCCGTTTAGTGAACTTTAAAGAGTTGCACCATTGGAGTGTAGAGTTGTTTGGTGAGGTGACATGATAGAACTCATAAAAAGTGAAATTAAATAACTCCAATGAGTTGCACCACTAGAGATGCTCTAATCGGAAAGGAGAATAGGTGTTGCTCAATTGGACATACAAACTCTAATTGTTATTGTTAATTATTTATGCAATAAAATTAAATATTAATATGATATTTTATATGTTCGTATTTGTTCTTTTTTTTTTTTTTTTTCTTCCTCTCTTTTCCCTTCATTTTAATCACATAAAATGAGACCCATATATGTTGTGTTTGCTGTACATGTTGAGCAAAGTTATCCTTGTTTTTTAAAACTTGGATGACAAGATATAAGGGGAAAAAATATTAATAATATTTTTTAATATATACTTTTATTATTAGGTAAATTTTAGGTGTGACCTGTTAAATCATATGGATTTGCTTTTTATTTAGTGAATCTCATAACTCTATTTAATAATAAAAAGTGTGTTGAATTGAACAGCGTGTATTGCTAGTATTTTTATATAAAATTTAGAGCAATACTAGAACCAAGTTCTTTTTAAAATTTCTTACTCTCTTCACAATATACTCTTTATTATTGGGTGAAATTCATATGAGATCCATTAAATATAGAGTAAATCTATAATAACATGTTAAGGACAGTATTGAAAAAATATATTGCTAATATTTCTTGAAAATTTATTCAATAATAAAAATATATTAAAGAGAATGTTAAAACAATGTATTTGTAGATGAATATAAGTTTTGTCCTACCTTTTCTTGCCTTGAAGCATGTTTGCCGGTGCTTACATATAATACCGGAGTTGAAATCCTCTTCATTTTCTCTCTCTGTTTTCTCTCTTCATTACTATAGCTTTAGGGATATAAATATGATAATGTGACATTAGGTGGGTCCAAATATTCTATATACACTCAAAATCATAGTAATGAAACTCTTCATTTATCATAAGAAATGGAAAGGATCTTTACTCATAATATCGAGCTTAATTTAAAAAGTAACAATTGAAAGGAAATGGAGAGAGTATTAACTAATAATTAACTCATCGATAACATTATTTATTATCTATTCCATCTAGAGGTGGTAAATGGGCTATCCGGCCCACTTTAAAATAGTACCAGAGTGTTTTAGCCTACATAAAATCTCCCTCTGCATCCCTTAAACATGCCCAAACCAAAGCGACCCTCGTCATGGAAAATAGCTGCATCAATGTTGCATTTCAAATCCCCCATGTTCGGTTTTACGCATCTGATGTTCCTTTGGCTGCGCTAGCTGCTCCCTACCTTCCTGATGCGCTTTCTTTCTTACTCTTTCCCAGTCATGCACAGCTCGCGCGCGAGGGTTATGGAGAGGCATACAACCGCTAGCAATTCTCCATAGTAAAAGCTTGCTTTTTTGTGGAATATTCAATCTCCATATGGCTGGCTTAATAATAATGTGTTATAACTGCAAAATGTTGTACTCTTCTACAAATCTTTCTACGGGAGTAAACACAAGGTCTTTCCAATACACACATTCATATTGGTTGAAATTCATATTGATTCCACAAATTCATGTGGGTTCCACTTGAATTTTGTAGGACTCACATGAATTTCAATCAATTGGAGAGTGTGTGTTAGAAAGAGATTGTTAGAGAATGTGTTGCTAGTTTCTATTTGCTTAAAGTTGACACATGTCATATATATATATATATAGAAATTGTAGAAGGTTATAAAATTCCTATTCACAATTTATGCTGATGGGCTTCATCCTTTTCCCTTTTCACCTATCAAGAGTTGTCATTATGAGTAAGTAGTTGGGCCCGTAAGTTGGTTTTCCCCTATACTTCTGAAGTATATTGAAACTTGGACTAATATTTACAACTCAAATAAAAGTCTGAATTGGGTTAGAGCAAATACAATGAAGAACCACATTTGGTTTCTTATCTATTATTTTATGAGTCCAAAGATATCACTTGGGATATAAGAACCCAACGTCCTTACTCCTTTTCACTCCAATGGAAGAACCACATTTTTGGTTTTTAAATGGGTCTCACAATGGACTCTACTTATTATTTATACTTCTATATAATTTTATTTTTATTTCCACTTACTAATTCAAATATATTTTATCCACTTATTCTCACAATGGACTCCACTTATTAATTCACACATTACGTTGGTCCGAGTGGAACTGGACTCGGATCCCTTAAGCAAAGTCTCGAGTTCGAACCTTGTGGATGAAAAAAAACGTGGTTGGGAGGGGAGACCCCACTAAAGGTAGCCAGCCAGGTTCCCCGGCGAAGATTAGTCATCGGCGAAGCCGGTGAATACTTCGCACCTATGTCATGGTAAAAAAAAAAAATATGCATGCATATATTTTAATTTTAAAATAATAAATTCGAAAAAAAATTAAAATAATAAAAATATTGCATTTTTTTTTTAAAACAATGAGAAATACATAAAGATGGGAAATACATAAATATGACGAGAAATACATAAAGATGAGAAATACATAACAATAATGTTGTGAAATTAATTTTTATTATTTTTATGTCGGAAACGTTCTCAAATATGCTTCACCAAGTCTGCTTGAAATTGTCGATGTTTCTGTTTTTCATGAAGATGTGCTCTCCGTTGCAGGTATGTTGTAAAATCGGGATGAGGACCATTAGATACTTCAGATGTTGAGGTGTCATTATCTATATGATCGTAATCAAAATTACCACTTTATGTATGTCGTTCGTCTTCAACGATCATGTTATGCAGTATTATGCATGCATATATTATATTCTTGATTGTGTTCATGTGCAAAGCACGGGCCGGACCACGTACTATCACGAATCGAGATTGGAGCACTCCAAATGGTCGTTCGACATCCTTTCTTGCCGAGTCTTGTCGTTGGACAAATAATTTTCTATTTTCTCCTTGCGGCATTGAAATCGTCTTAACAAATGTAGCCCATTCGGGATAAATACCATCTGCTAGATAGTATCCCATATTATATGGGGTCCTATTCACCGTGTATTGGATCGGAGGAGCTTTTCCATTCAACACATCATTAAACACATTGGATGCATTTAACACGTTAATGTCATTGTATGAACCCACAGTACCAAAAAATACATGCCAAATCCACAAATTTTGTGATGCCACAACTTCAAGCATATTCGTGGGTTGGCGTGATCACCTCGAGAATAGATGCCTTTCCACGCGATTGGACAATTTTTCCACTCCTAGTGCATTCAATCAATAGAACTCAAAATATCTGGAAAGCCACGTGCTTCACCCATTTGTAGTAGGCATGCGATGTCTTCATTGTTAGGCCTTCTCATGTATTCATCCCTGTAAACACTCAATTTTATCCGGGTCAATTTTCTTTTTCTAATACTAAAAAAAACAACAACAAAAAATTTAATTAGATCTTAGCTCAATTCTTAGAAGTTAGGCCCATCATGTTTTTTAGTAAATAAAAATGAAAAATGAAAAGATAAACTAAAATAGAAAACAAAAATGTTCCGTTGTTTTAATAGATAGAAAAAGGATAGTGATGAAGATAGTTTGGTATCACTTTACTGTTAGCACTCTCATCCATTTTCTGTTTCATGAGGATATATCACAATCTCATTGGGATAATGATTGATAGTTCATCTCATAAAGAGAGTTGTTACTACTTTTTCTATAAATTGGAATGTGCTCCACTCTAAAAAGGGATCAGAAAAATTCCAGATTATCACTTTAAGAGCTTCTTATATTACCACTTGTTCTCACGCTTCTCCTTCTCCTCACTCTATCTCCCTCTGTACCCAACCTCTTCCAAATCGCCTTCACGCAATTTCTATTAACCCATAAACATCCCCTTCCTTCTCCAGTCACCAAATCACCATTCTTATTCCTTGCCACTAAGTCACCATTTTCTCCAAATAAGCAAATTATCATTATATTGATCACCACCCCCAATTAATTTCCAAAACCATTGAAGCTTCACGCAGCCATCAGAGGCCAAGACTTCATCACCATCATGGGGGTGTTGAACTGAAACGCTACCAAACTGTTGAAAAATTATTTCTAAAATAATTTGTTATTGAAAAGTTTTAAATATCTCTTTTATTGCTGTTTATTACATTTAATTTTCTCAAATATTTATGTTAATGTTTTATTCTTTTTATTATCTTTAATTTCTTTTTAATGTTTTCTAACATTTTCTGATTCTTCAACGTTCTATTTTTATATTAATGGTGTTATAATTTCACTTTCAACATTCTATGTTCCAATTGAATCATATATATATCAAGTTGAATTTTTATTAAATGGCTGTGCAAAACGTTTTTTTTTTTTTCAACTCTAGCACTTTATCTCCTTTATTTATTATTTAAGTGTAGGGTGCAACGTTTTCTTTGTAAGCTTCGATAACTATATATACATACGGTGCAACTGCCATGCTATAACAAGTCATCTACATATTTTTACATTTGTCTTATATGCATATGAAAAATTCTCTTTCTATTATTATTTTAATTGTATAAGAATTGAGATCATTCTTGCTGTTCTGAGTATCCAGAATTTATTATTATTCTGGAAGGGTCTGTTAAATCCTGGGGGATATTCGCATTATTATGATGATTGTGACGAAATAATCCTTAAGGACAGTGTGATTTCACGTCTCAGACTATAAACAAATATCTGTGTTATTCTCTTTTCTTAACTTAATTTTATTTATCTATTTTATTTATTATTTTTGTAACACAAACCACCATCACAGCAACTCAATACCAACCACTGTGTACCGCCACTATCCGCGCAACCTCCTCGCTGCCATTGAAGCAAAAGCAGCCGCCTGCCATCCCTCACTCATCTCCAGTTCTTCATCACAGGCCAACTTCCATCACAGTTCATCGTTCTTTCCTGCAAACTTATTATCAGAGAGTTAAGAAGTTTGAAGGTATGGTGTTATACTTGGGCTTGGGTAAGTATTTATGGGCCAGTTAAGAGATCCAAATATAAGCTCTTTTAATAAATAAAAAAAATTGAATTTGAATTTGAGAGTGATTTTAAATTGTTTTCTTTAATTCATGGGACAATTTACGACGATGTATGATTTTTCATCCTCAAGTGTCGTATAATATTGTAAGGGTTTATCGTATAGCTTTGCTATCTTGAACCCTATACAAAAGTGAATTTTGAAATAAAATCCCTTTTTTCTAAAATTATCTCCAAAATAAAATCTTTTCAAAAAAAAAAATTCCAAAAGAAATTAAAAAATATCCAACCAATCAAACCTTTTTTACAAGAACTACGTGGCTTTGAATTTCTCATCGCACCAGGGAATACGTAGGGGTGAAATTAATCATTTCGTCAAGCTAAAATTAAATTTTTCTATTTTTGAGTTGTTTATCTTCTCTTTATTCTTTTTTGAGTAAAATAAATATTTTCAAAGTTATTAAAATTTACACAATTAACTTGAGGTACCGTTCTTAAAACTGACGATGTAAGGTGCTAACACCTTCCCTACTCGTAACCGACTACCGAGCTCGATCTCAAATTTTTTTTTTTTAAAAGATCAGTATCCTTTAGTTTATGGGATTTCCAATTTTTCCCCAACAAAAATTGGTGGCGACTCCTCTTTATTTCCTTCGCGGCGTCCAGACAGGACGGTCGCGACAATCCCCAAATATCGTGTACACGCCTGTTACAAATCGATCTAAGCACTCCACTGTTGTGCTTTTGCCAATTCGAACATAGTCATCAACACTATCAGCAGGTGATCCATATGCCAATATACGAATAGAGGAGGTGCACTTTTGTAACGGTGAAAGACTCATTCTATCGGATGCATCAACCCTCATCTGGAAGTACTCATCATGATTGTCAAGAGCTTCTACAATTCGAAGGAATACATGCCTTCGCATTCAGAACCTTCGTCGGAATTGAGCCTCTGTATATACAGGATTTTCAGAGAAGTAGTCATTGAACAATCGATTATGCCCTTCTTCACGACTTAGCCATTGTGAGTTTATAAGTTGTGTGAAAAATTGAGAAAAAATGAGGCACAATTTATAGACAAATAAATAACGATAATGTTAGATCCTTTGGACAATTAAAACCGTAACTTTAGATTCATTCAACATTTCAATCTACTCAATTTTTTGTCTCAAACGGTTATATTTTTATATCCTTTTGGTGTTGCATTGTCTTATTCCCTGCTCAATATCCCTGCATTGTCTCCACTCAACCTTTTATATTGCTGCAATTATAGTACCCAATGTGTTACAATTTATATTTTTACATTTATATTTATTTCAATATCTCCACTCAACTTTTTTATTAGAGTTTAATTTCTATATATTGACAGTGTAAAACTTTTTTACACAGACATTCAATTAAAAATTGCCACGTCTGCATATTTTTATGACTCTTATCCTAACTAGTTTAATAATTATCCATACCATAATTAATGATTGATTGACAATATAAAAAACTTTACACTATCCGTGCATAGCAATTAAACTCTTTTTATTATTAAAGGTTAACATTTTAATTTCAAAATCTCCAATGTAGCTAGAAACTTCCTGAAGGAGGAATGACCCTTCATCCTCTCAGACTCGCTTACCATTCATCTCTCAGAGACGTCCCCAAAATATCGCACACCTCCATTCATCTCTCAGAGCACTGCCTCATTTCCCCTCTCTCCAAAATACTCGACCCTTCAGCCATGGATGCCGCTTCAGCTTCATCTCCCATCTCTTCTTCCCCTCTCTGCTTCATCTCTCATTCAGCATCTCGCTGCGTCTTCATCTCCGGCGCGACACCTCCGTCTCCGGCTCGATAGCTTCATCACCGGCACCGCTGCATCGGACGGCGATAGATCTTCGTTTTTGGGCAGCGATCTGGAGGATCCCCTCTTCCCCGTCGAGTTGATGGCATGCATGGCTCGGGTTTTTCATTTTCATTTTTTCCAGATCTGTATATTTTTTATGATTTTTAACAGATCTTTGTTTTGGGGTTTTGATGATTTTTTTTGTTCTCATTGTATTCTTCTTAATTGATTTTGCTGGTATTCTGCTTCCTTGATGAATTCCATTTTTCCTAGTATCTGTTATCTTGGCTCCATTTTGTGCATCGGTCCTAGTGTTGGTAAATCATTTTTTATTGTTAAGAACCAGTTCTTGTAGAAGAACAGTTCTCCAGCGTGGATGCCACAGTGGAACACTCCAATGGTATGAAAAATAAGAACAAGTTCTTATTGTTAAGAACCATCTAAGAACCATCCCTTGGAGATGGTCTTATTGACGCTCTTAATTATGTATTTATATTTTCTAGTAACAAATCAAAATAGTGACTTAAAGAATAATAGTAGGTTAAATACAAAACGGCAAAAACGTTTGATCACTAGCAAATATTGGTTAGATTTCAAAATCTAAATCAAAGCAGCTGCACAAGGATCGATAGGAAAATGAAAGTATGCAAAAAATTTATCAAAATGCAAAACTTTTTAAATTATTTATCAGTTTATAATAGTTTTTTTAAAAGCTTTTCCAGCCAAATTTTGTTTAGAGTAATGTTATTTGTACATCTGGATTCTGGATATCTGGGTGACACCTGCTTTATATGGATAACGCAATTCAAATACGTGGTTAATTATGTTCAGTGGATAATTAATGGATATAACAAGGGGTTACAACTCATTAACCATCCATTGAACGTAATTAACCACGTATTTGAAATGTATTAACCACGATTTTCAGGTGTTGAACTGCGTTCAGTGAATGTAATTGATCACGTATGAACTTGAAAATCGTGGTTAATGCAGTTCAAATACGTGGTTAATTACGTTCAATGGATGATTAATGAATTGTGATCCCTTGTTATATCCATTAATCATCCATTGAACGTAATTAATCATGTATTTGAACTGCGTTAACCATGTAATTAACCAACCATACATCCTACATGGGTGTATGTTATTTTTTTCTACACCTTCAAACTTGGTTCATAATGATCACAATCATGATTAATGGTGTTTTGGACATGGATAATAGTACAAGAGATCTCAATTCGTCGTTAACCATTTACTGAACGTAATTAACCACGTATTTGAACTGCATTAACCAAGTGTAGCAGGTGTCACCCAGTTGTCCTGAATCCAAGTGCACAAATAACATTATTCTTTTGTTTAATAGGAAAGGGTTTGCGAGATCAAATAAGCTAGTTTATAGCTTATTGTAACACCCGGGGTTAACAAGGGCGGGGAGTGATCGCCGGTGCATGAGGCACAGACAAGGAGCGGCTCCTGGCAGGCTTTTAGGCGGAGGGATACATGAATGAACCGATTCACACCGGAATGAGAGGGATCCTGAGGCTGTGCTGGTATGGGACTGTACAGTTGAAGGAAGGCTTATAAGAATTGATTTGTACTACCTATACCAACAAGATGCATCTTCTTTTAGGAGCTTAGAACATAAGAACTCCATAGTTAAGCGTGCTTGACTTGGAGCAAATGTGGGATGTGTGACCTTCTGGGAAGTTTTCCTAGGAAGCGTGTGAGTGAGGACAAAGCACGTTGAAGAGACTCGTGTTGGTTTGTGGGGACAGTCGGCAATCCTTAAAAAGCAGTCCGGGCCATTACACTTATAAGTATGTTTGACTAAAGTAAAGGTATTTGATAAATAAGTTTATCTAAATAGCTTAAACTTTTTTTTCCAGACGTTATTTTAAATAGCTTATAATTTATTAACTATTCTTTTATTTTTACCCTTATTATTTTATTGAAATTCTTACTTTACTCCACTTCTTATTAATCATATAAACATGTCATTTCATTTATATTACCTCATTTCATTTAATAAAGTTTTAAAAATAAAACTAAATGAAAAAACAATATTCCAATTTTTTAAGATGACAAATAATTTGAAATAAATTAAAGTATTAAAAGTAATAATTATTTTAAAATAAATAATATAAAATATAATTTATATATAAAATGATATAAACATGTTTTTTTATATTATTTTATATTTATAAACTAGTTTAATAGCTAATATTTTATCAAACACTTCAATTTCAATTAGCTAACTGTTTCAACTATAAGTTTTCGACCAAAAAATAACTTTTCAACTATCGGCTAGCTTTTTAGCTTTCAACTAACTACCAAACAAAGTCTTAGATCTATTTGAATAAATAACCCAACTCCTAAGGTTCTTTTCATCTTTTTAGGTTTGTATTAATTAACAATATAAAGCCCAAGCCAAGGTTTGTATCTTTATATAAATAAGCCCCGTGAAACTCACATTTGGCCCCTAATCAACAACATACAAATTCTTCTGAAGATGTATACATAACAATTCATCTTGATTATTGCAGCATTGCTCCTAATCCTAATACATACAGATAGATGGTTCAATACAAGATATCAGGTAACTTAGCCCTAATTTTCTTCCTTTCTAATATGCCATAAATAAAGTATATGGTTACGGCAAGGTTCGAGTCGGACATTGACTCGTAGTAGTCCTTGAACTGAATGTCTAATGAGTCGATTAGTTAATTATTATTGAAATCCGCAATCGACTTCAGACCTCATAATCGAATTCTCAATAATGGGCGATTAACAAGGCACAACGATTTTGTAACCCCCTTCATCAATGACACTCGTAATCACTTATAAGTGGATCGTTACCCCTTATAATTGTTACCCTCACGCTATATATACAGGGCATGACCCTCGGGTATCAAACATCTCCTCTATACACTTGTAAACGAAGTACCCTCAGGATGACTCGGTAGTTCTCACACCGTGCATTCTAACAAGACATATTGTTAAGCTTGCAACATATTCTTTCATTAGGCCATCACATACCGGTAACCATCGCTTCTCGCTAGTCGTAGGCATTTTTTATCATCAGGTGTGGCCTCACCAAGGAATTTTCAAATATGTAACAAATTTTTTTTTTGGTAAAAGGTATCATGATTGATTTACTAAAGGAGGAGTAAGTTGGAGCAAAGATGGAGGGTAGTCTAACCAACACCTCACATTGGCCATCCCTTCAGCAAGCCATAGCGTCGTGCTTGCTCCGTGAAATTATCCAAACAACCAACCAAACCAGCACAGACCTAACTTCCACCACGGTGAGAACGACAGTACCCCAATAATCAACCACAAAAACCATGACAGGAACGCGAAGGCCGCAAAGATGCTTGACGATGTTTCCTCCAGACACCATCGTCGTAGTTCGTAAAGCCTCCGGGGCAGTGGACGTGTATCCACTATTTTGTGTCCTTGGGATTTACCTCAGCTGCAAGCGTTAGATTATTGCAACACTTGTTATGGTTACATTACGAGACGTGATTAGCTATTAGAGGCTGAAGAGGTTGTTGCTACAGTCTCGGATCTTTGCACACTGCTACTACTTTCTCTTATCCCTAATGGCATTTAGTCCGTCTTATCTGGGGTGGTTGTTGGATGTGGATGGCAAACTTTCGTTGTGTATGTAAACATGGTTTGTTACTAGAAATTTGGCATACCATTGGATTGGAATGAGGAAGTAGAAGAAGCACTGAAAGATCGAGGTTGGAGGTGTACAAGGGATCTTTGATATTTTGAGAGGGACAACATCTTGATTATGGTTAAAAAATGGTCAACAATATATCCAGGTGATATTGTTCTTTTGATTTCATAATTTTTGTGCAAAATTTAGTTTGTTTCACTAATCATCCTACTTCTCTTGCAGTGCAGGACCCAGATTCCATGCATTCATAAATTCCCTACACTCACGCATTCACCTTAATCTATGGCCAAGATCTCATGCAATTTTTTTTTGCATTAATATATTTGGCTACACAAAAGTTAATCTACAGTCAAGATTTCATGCAGTCAAAAAAATGACTACAAAGAATCTATTTCCTGCACTGCGTTAGTGAATGTAAATCTCAAGTTTGTTTTAATAATGTGAACCTGTTGTTTCTGATACATGCTCCTAAAAATACACTTGAATCAAATTGGAAGGGATTGAATCAAATTATCTGTCAATTTATACGGAATTAAATTATTAAATGGTTTAGTTAGTGAGTCAAGGGATACCAATAGGTGGAATGGAATCAGAATGTCTATCAATTTGCTCTGGAGCCCTAGTTTTGCTTCTCCTTGGATCTTGGAGGAGGAAGGAGAAGAATCTCTTGCTCATCCTTTACACCATTCATGGAGTTCTTCCATCGTCCCCTTTCTCTTTTCTTTATTTTTATGGGTTTTATGATCTGCAATAAATCCCTCTTTGTTAGAGGAATGATGGAACTTGGTTATTGATGATGTTTTAATTTTGAATGAGTTATTATATGAGCTATTCTCTTTGTTAAGTATTAACTGTTATGTTTAATGCTTTTGTATGTGTGACCCTTATACAAATGATTTGTTAGCTCGTGTTTATGCCACGAATAGTGAGATATGAGTTTTGCTTCTGGCAATTGATGTCATGAATGATTTTAATCTAGGAATAGATAGCATAGTTTTTTTGTTAGTTTCTTGAATTCTATAAAGATTCATGATCTTGCTTTGTTTATTTAACAAAAGAAATTAGGCTTATTAATGGGATTTAGGTGAGGCTTTTCACCAAAGTAATTTGGTTATAACCAATTCAGGGAATTTGATCTTCAAAAAGAAATTGAGATTATGATAATAAAAACAAGGGAAATTTAAAGGGTGATTTGTCTAGAAAAAAGGTCCTCCCCATTTTTTATCTCTCCATTTTTGTCTATTTCCAAAGTTTTTTTTTCAAATAAATGTGTATTATACATATGTATGTAGTCTCTCCATACATTCATTATCCCAAAACTTTAATAATGGACATCTCCATTTCTCATGAGAAATGGAGAGGATCCCTACTCATTTGTCTATGAAGTACTCAGGCTCATAATCAAGTGAAATCGGACCCTAAGGGCTTGTTCGGTTTGTTTCTAGTTTTCTGTTTTCATTTTCTGATTTAAAAAATAATTACAACACAAATAACTATAAAACTGTCATATTGTTTTCATTTTGTTTCTTGTTTCCAAAGATTTGTATAGGAAACAATGAAAACAAATAAAAAGTTATTTTCAGTGTTTCATATACAAATTTTTTAAAACAAGAAACTAAATAAAAACAATATGAAAGTTTTGTAGTTATTTGTAATTATTTTTAAAATCCGAAAATGAAAATAAGAAACTAGAAACAAACCAAACATGCCCTAATGTTTTTACCCTTGTTTTTGCCTTCTTAGTTTTTGGTTTAATATCCCCAAAGAAAAAATCCAAAAATTTGTTTACATTGCGAATTGGTAATTGGCGACCGATTCTTGAGGACGATACTCGATTTATCACCATTTTATATTAGTTGCTATGATTGGGTACACTTGTAGTGGTCTTCTTATCACAACCCCAGCAGCACCGTTGCTGACAGTTCTGAACACTTGTCGCCGCCATTGATATCTCTAGGCCACCCCTTCACTTAAGTCCTCCCACGGTAGACCACCCTTCGCTCTCCGTTGTCCATCACACCATGACTCAAACACACAACCACCATCTCGTCGCCACCATACCAAGAACTAGCTGCCATGAACTCATCCTTGCGCCTAATCGTGACCATCATGGCACTTTCTACTTCCCCTGTTGTAGTCGTCCACGACCCACTTGCTACTCACCAACACCCGACCACCTCCAGGTTTGATCTAACCACCACACTGTTGTGCTAGATTTGGCACCAAATCTAATTTATTCACCACATCATTGTGGTTATTATAACTTGTGATGGCGGTTTGCACGGCCAAGGATGATAACAAGTTGTCGATGGATGAAGGTCTGATAAATGGTGGACTCGAATTTGCAACATTTTGGGTTTGGTGAGGGTAAAATGTGTAATTAGGACAAAGATGGTTAAGGGATTACGGAAGAATGGGATGAGAGGGGATATGGATTTAATGACTTTCATATGTGGTGACTTTGGTGCCTTTAGGCATTTTTTGGAGTGAGAAACATAAGAGAGAAAAATGAGATAAAATGAGAGAATGTGTCAAATGAGAGAGAAAGAGACAAATGCATCAAAGATACCAAATCTCAAAGTCACTGAATCCATTTTCGATGAAAGGTTGGCTGGCTAGTGATGTTAGACAACGTGACTCATGGGTTCTGGTTGTCTAGTGATCGGGAGGGTAATAGGTGGTGGTTGAGATTTACTTGTGGATATGGTGTAAGAGTTCAGATTGAAATTATTGTGGGGGTGCTTTATAAATAAGAAAAAATGAGTAGAGTTTCTTGTCACATGTCAAGTAAGTAGGTATACTATGCAACCTTTTTTTTGACAAAAAAAAAAAAAAAGGTTGCATAAAATGTCTATAACAAAATAGATAAGGCAGAGTTTGGATCGCAAACAAAATAGAAAGAAATAAAATGTAACATGAAATAATAGAGTGGTTTTGTTTTGTTTGATTCCATCTAACCCCTATTTTGTTGTATTCTGTTTATAAAATGTACCAAAAATAGAATAAAATCCATATGTTATATTTGGTATTATTCTAATACGTGTGTTAAATGCAAAGTGAAAAAGATACACAATAACATCCACACGTGTTAGCTTAGTGTTTGAATTCAAATAATCAAACGATAAAGTACACCTCCTACTACCATATTAGGCCAATTATGCCTATAACAGTTTTCTTAGTTTAAAAGGGGTTTAAGTACCATTTAACATTAAAAATACAGTTTGTGTGAAACCAGAAGCGGGAGGGGGAATGGGGCTTTTGGATGCCAAGAAAGCCTCAGGTAAGTGATTATATATATATATATATATACACTCAATATGAGACAAAATCCGTTGATACCAGGTGTAAGTCTTTTGACTTCCATCAAATCTAAATCATTAAAATTATTTAATCTTACGGATAAAAATATTCAAATCAAAATATTTTTTAAAAAATAAAATAGAGTCACGTGCATCTCCATGATTTTTTTTTTCTTTCCCTTCGTCCCTTTAACCAGCCTTTCTTCCTTCACCAGCCGTCAAGTCCCTTTCTTCATTCTTCTTTGTTAGCAACTAAGGGAAGCATGCAGCCACCACTGGAGCATCACCATCGTCAGTTGACATCCTTGTCTCCTGTACACAGGGCTGCTGCCGCCCATTGCTGTCATCACTGCTTCCCATTGATGTCGTTGCTGCCCTTTGCCGTCGCCTCTGCTCATTGCCGCCACCGCCTCTGCCCACTACCGCCGCACAACAGAGACATCCCTTCCCATTGTTGAACAGCTCGACAAAGTGGTATGCACGTTTTCTTAATGTTGGTTGAAAAAATTGTTTTCTTTGCCATATCTTGGTTGAAAAATTTGTTTACAGAACTACACCTCTTGTGACGGTATATTTATCTATTCAAGTGTTTGACATTCTCACCTTTTTTAATTTTTTTATATTCTCAGTTGTATATAATAATATTCGACAGTGAATTTTAAATTGTTACATGGATATGGAGTGCATGGAAAACTCTACTATGAAGAATATAGAAGATCATGTGTCTATTGACGAAACTACTTTAGAAAATTCCAAGTCGGGCCAGACTAATGTTGATGAGCATCTTAATATTCTTTCTTTAGTTGGAATGGAATTCGACTACCTTGAGAATGTTAGAGAATTCTACACATTATTTGCTAAGAAAGAGGGTTTTGGGATTCGTACTCGCACAACTAAGGAAAATTTTTGTATACTTGTATGTTCCAACGAAGGTAGACATACATTCAGGAGTGGCAATGAAGAAGAATGCAATGTTTTTATGGGAAAAACTAAGAAAAAATGCTCAACTTCAAGAACTGGTTGTAGGACATCACTTGTTGTTTCAAAAGCATGGAAAAAAAGTAAATGGGTTGTCAAAAGCTTTAGTAATGTTCATAATCATGCCATGGTTAGTCCTAAGAGTGTGAGCTATCTTCGGTGTCATAAGAAAATGATCACAACAGCTAAGAACCTTGTTGAGAAGTTTGATGAAGAAGGAGTACCTACAAGAAAGGTTGCTGCAATGTTTAATAGTAGAGATATATCTTTTTCTAATAGGGATTGTTGGAATCATCTTAGTCATCTTAGAAGAAGAAATCTCGATATTGGAGATGCTCAAGCTGTTTTCAACTTTTGTAGGTCAAAGCAAGCTGTGAATCCAAAATTTTTTTCTGCAATACAATGTGATGATGAAGACAGAATGATAATTTTTTTTGGGGTAGATGCAAGGTCAAGATTATCTTATAAATTTTTTGGAGATGTTGTTAAGTTTGATACAACATATAAAACCAACAAGTACAATATGCCATTTGCACCTTTTACTGGGGTTAATCATCATTCTCAATCTATTTTATTTGGTTGTGCTTTGTTGCAAGACGAGACAGAGAAGTCTTTTGAATGGCTATTTCAAACTTGGCTTGAGGCAATGAGTGGAAAAAGTCCCGTGTCAATAATAACAGATCAAGATTTAGTGATGAAAGCTGCTATAGCCAAGGTATTTCCTCATACTCGCCATCGATTATGCTTGTGGCATATCAGAAAAAATTTCTTGAGAAGCTTTCACATATATACCATAAAAATTCAGTTTTCAAGCGTGAATTGAAATCATGCATTCGTGTTTCACTATCCGTAAAAGATTTTGAAGAAGATTGGGAACGTATAGTGGTTGATTATGATTTGAAGGGGAATGAATGGCTTCAAGGTTTGTATAACATAAGAGAGTCATGGGTACCTATTTAAAACAGAAACACTTTTTTTGCTGGGATGAACACTATACAAAGGAGCGAGGGTATCAATGCTTTTTATGATTCTTTTGTTAATTCTTCAACAACACTACAAGATTTTGTAGCGAAATTTGACAAGGCAATGGATAGTCGCTATGAAAAAGAAAGAAGAGAAGATTTTGAGTCGAGGCACCGATCACATCTCTTAGATATTAAGTCAAAAATTATGGAGCATGCAGCATCAATTTATACAAGAGCCATTTTTGGAAAGTTTAATGATGAGCTCGCAAAGATTAGTCAATTCACAAAGGAGAAAATTGAAAAAAAAAATGGGTCTCATTATACATGTAAGGTATCCAATTGTTTTGACTCTCGAGACACATTTATTGTTTGTGTGGATCTTTACACAAAAGTTGCTAATTGTGGTTGCTGGCTTTTTGAATTTTTAGGAATATTATGTAGACATATTTTGGTGATTTTTCAAGCAAAAAATTTTGTCGAAATTCCTAGTAATTATATTTTACAGCGTTGGACAAAAGATGCTAACAAGGGTATTGGATTTGATGAAGAGGGAACAAATTTTTCCCACGACAACAACAATTCAGCAACTCTTCGTAGTATACATGTGCACAATCAAGCTAGTTTAGTATCTGATCTTGCAGCAAGATCTGAGAAGTTATACATGTTGATATCATCTGAAATGGAGCAAACATACAAAAGAGCTTTAATAATGGATAATGAAATGTACATTGAAAATGACACAATTCCTCTAGACGCAAGTTGTCAGGATTCGCTATGTGAGCAAGTAAGTGTATCCCCTGAACTAAATATTGGAGATCCACTCTTATCACAAACTAAAACAAGAAAAAAGGATGGAATGAAAGAGACTCAACGTGGAAGAATCAAAAGCAGCCTAGAGTTGTCAATAAACCGATCACTAGTCAAAAGGAGATCATGCCAAGTATATGGCGAGCACGGTCACAATCGGCGGAGTTGTAAGCAAAAGATAAATGATGAATCTACTGATCAACCTAATTAAATTAAAGGTTTGAGTTTGAAATATTTTGATGTTTTGAATTATTTTTTACATGTATTTAAGTTCAATGAATTTGGATTACAATGAGTTTCAAATTATATTGTTGTTTCTTACTTTTGGTTCTTCCATCATTTAAATTGCAGTTCTGTAAAGTGTTAGAATAGCAAGGGGGATGATGGTCTTTGAAAGTTGCTCGAGTTGCAGGGGGAGGTTATGGCTTGATGCTGCTACCTTGCTGTTATGCTTTTGAAATTTGGCTTCCTGATGTTACATAATTATTCGTCTGGAGAAGTTGGAAAGGATAGGAAATTTTTAACTCTTTGTTTGGTCTACTAATTTAGTATTATAGGGGACAAGGCTTTTGTAAAGTTTCATACTGATTGAGTAATACAGAATTGCCATAGTTTATTCTCTTTTCTTTCAATTTATTTTCGGTTATCAAAAGAAATTTTCTATTTACTTACGGGTATAATAGTATGGTTTCAATTTGCCAATTTTCTATTTACATACTGATACAGCTTGACCAGTTTCGTTCAGGCCATACAATTAGAAAGCAGGTTTAGTGCCACTTTGTTTAAGATGTCACAGACATAATACTAGCTAGTAGGGATAAATTAGAAAGCAGGACAAAATTAGAACAAATATGATAGGCTTTTAATGATGCCAACGGACCGCCATCATGTTATGGTGTTTTCTATTTACTTGCACAATCAAAAGAAATTTTCTATTCTCATTGCAAATATCATTAAGTAGTACAATCACTTGATGGTAATACAAAGCTAACTATAACTAAAAATTACAACATTATAATAGTTCCCAATACAAACTACAAAACATCATTCTCTAATTTTTGAATAGCCCCAGCCCTGTCAGCATCAACCTCGACAGACCTCAAGTCTTGCATTTTTGTAGAATGGGTGTGATGATCAATGTCACTTCCCAGTCCCAGAGATTTTCTTGTTCTTCATACCTACAATGCCTTGGCTTTCAACTACACAATTAGGTGAGCAGGCCTATCTGAATGCCTTGTTGTAATAGTTTCCACAGGATGTGTAGCAGTACCTGCCTGTGCATAATCCTTCATATGTGTTATATAGTTCCTCAAGGCAATCACTACCTGCCTGTGCATAATCCTCCAAAAGCAAACTGAAGGCAGCTATTTACAACTTAGATAAAAACAATATTAATATTGCAGCAAGAGAATCGATAGTAAATGAATTAGAACTATTGTATAGTGCAAGTTTTGGCATAGAATCAACATCTATATCACTCTTAGTATCATCAACACCAAAAGGAATTCATTGCACTACAGCAGTATCAACATCTATAAATGAATTCTCAAAAAGTCAAATAACAACAAACTTTTGCTATTGAGGCACTAGCTCAATGTTACTTCAGAAGGTAACTCAACTTAGGAAATTAACATTCTGAATACTACCAGCAAAGAGGTAATTGTGCATTAACTTATCATCTGTCAAAAATCAAATCAACTATCAGTAATTAGGTGCAACTGAAAGGACTGGACCAATGAATTAGAAATTGAAGTTTTAACTATGCAGTTAATTCTGTATAGTATCTTAGCTTAAGGCAAAGCAAAATTTTAACACCACAGCTGCAAGACCAACAAGGACAATAAGCAATGACCATAAAAAGCCACATAAGTTTGCATAACATTTTGATGCTGAAAATTGTAATGGATGCCAGATTCATTTGGGTGAAACATTTTTTAATGAAGAATCCTCATGACTACTCTGTAGCATGATGAACAGGAAATGAGTAGAAAAAGTATTATCACAAATTGAAATCTGAGCATTGAAAAAAGGATTAGTACTAAAAAGAAAAAAACAGAACAAAAAAGAGGCATAAAGCATTGGATCCAAAATTAGACAATCCTTTAAGGATGTGTTTAAACAAAATTTTTTAAAAAAAGACAAAAGAAAAAGTCCAATCATATAAAATATGGTTTGAATTAATATCAGCGAAGGTTGTTCATGGGATTTTTCATCTTTTGAATATCAAATATGGTTTTCAAAATTAGAGATTTAAAACTCAGGATCTTCGAATTATAGTGGAACTACATGACTAGACTGTCATTTCATTGATTTCACAGTGAATATAATGAACGTACAGAAGAAAATTAAATGTATAAACTATGAATTTCTATTAAAAAAAGATGCATACTTAAGTTAGTATACACACAGTGGCACGATGATTTCACAAAAACTTCAGTCACAGCTTGCGGCAATTCGGGGGTTGTTGGCACAGAGAGTGCATGTTTGAACGAAGAAGAAGAAGGCAAGGTGGCGTGCTGGTAATGGGCTGCTTCGACGAGGCGTGCTCTGTTGGGTGCTCCAGCGGCAGCGTAGCGAGATCGGGCGATGGCGTGCCACGCTCCACGAAAGGGGGTTGATGGAAAGAAAGGTGGGAGAAAAAAGGGAGGCACGTGAGCTTCTTTTTATTTTTTTATTTAAATATTTTGTGCCGTTAGATTATTTAATTTCAATGATCAAGATTCGGGGTAAGCCTTTTGACTTACAACTGGTGTCAACGGATCCTAACTCTCTCTCTCTCTCTCTTTATATATATATATATATAGATGTATCAAGTGAGAAGAGTGCTTTTATATGAGAGTGAGAGAAGCAAACCTTAGCCTTTGGATCAAATCATGAATGGTCAAGATTAGAACATAAAGTCACATGACTATATATATATATATATATATATATATATATATAATCCCATAACTTTGCATAAAGGATCAACGCACTCTTAGCAAGGAAATGCTACTTAGGTATATACTCTTAGAAATGATGGATATTAAGCGTGTGTCTATTATATGAAAAATAATTTGTTTTATTTTATTCTTTTGTTTCTTTCATTAGTCATTTAGCTCAATAATTTCTAAACAAATATCATATTGTTTACTTTGTATGTCATAATTTGACAAACTTATATTCAGTAATATACACAAATATGATTGTCTACATGATATTTTTGTCATATTTATCAATAACAATTATTATAACAATTCATATATTCTCTAGACAAATAATTGAAAGCATGATATTTATTTAGAAGCGTTGAGATAAATGACAAAAAAAAAAACAAGAATATAATGAACAAATTGTTTATCACATGATAGATACACATTTTTTGTGTGTACATAAGCCAAAGATAGGCGTAGAGATCATCAAAATAAGTTTTGTCTCTCCCAACAATATTTTTCCCATACACACGACAGAAATTGAACCTCTGACAACATGCTTAAGGAACATGGCTATCTATCAACTGTGTTGGACTTTATTGATTAGAAATACATTTTATATCCATCATTTGTTAGAGTGTACACTAAAAAATATATGTTTGATGAAATAAATATATAATTGACTGAAAAAAAAAATGCTTACATTAATTATAATCTTTTTATAAGATTTTCAAATTATATACTTCACTTTTCAAATTAGCAATAAGTTTTATTCTGTAAACAAGAAAAATAAAATTAATCTTTAAAATTCTTTTAGTATATAAATATCAAATAAATTATTATAAATATTTTTTTAGTAACTTAACAGTGTTTGGTCAATAGTTAATCAACAATAAAAATAGAATGAAGTATAACTTATAATCAAATTTGAGGTTTGTTGTTATTTTGATTGTTGAGTGTAATTTACTCTTTATATTACATTAAATTTGTAATCATATATCAAATATGTTTCATATAGTTTGCTTTTATATGTTGATTATTTTTTTATTATTATTTCATGTAGGGATGGCAATTTTATCCGTACCCGCGGATATCCGTGGATAAAATCCGCAACGGACACGGGGCGGGTAGTTAAACGGATGCCCCCGGATAAAATAAACGGGTAATTTCAATACCCGCTTATAAACGGGGCGGGGGCGGGTATCACGCTACCCGTGTCCGCGGATATCCGCACCCATTACTTAAATTACTATAATACTCTTTATTATATATATCTACTAATTGCTAAACCTAATTTCCCATCCTTCCTTACTAAAGCTAATACTAATGGAAAAAATAAGTACCTACTAATATTACTTATATCAAGTTGAGCTATTATTAAGTTAGGAGAAAACATAATCCAACGGTGTTTTAAGTGGATCCTAGCTTTTATAACTTTTATTTTTATAGAAAACAAATATATTTGATTACTCTTGTTAGTAACTTTGTAATTGGATAATGCTTTCGTAGTTTCGTAACATCTATTTGTATGAACACAGTTATTTTAATAGAAATTACGCATATTTCAACAATTTTTCAAGCAAAAATAATAATTTTTTTTCTAAAAAAATAATCCGTGGATATCCGCAAACCCGCGAATATCCGCGAAACCCGTTGGATACCCGCCCGCAAGATACCCGCACGGATAACGGACGGGGATGGGTACGAATTTCACCCCATGGGTGCGAAGACGGAGGAGTGCTACCCGTGCCCGCCCCACCCCGTTGCCATCCCTAATTTCATGTTTTATATATATATGGTAATGGCTCCCTCGTATCATTTTTTTGGTTGCGCCCCTGTACGAAACAAATATTGAATTTTGTGAGATAATAATAAGATTTTGCTAACGGATGTTTTAAAAACATTATCTTAAAGAAAAATTATCTTTTTTGTCTCCTTAACCTTATCCTTTTTGTCTCCAATCTTAAAGAAAAAATATTATTGATAAATTAATACATCATTTTTCAAAGTATTTAAATATATCATTTTCTAATAAAAAATTATCCTTTTTGTCTCGGTAACCAATACTCTAATAATTTAGTCAACTTAATATATTTTTTTTGTTGTAAACCAAAAGTGAAATTGATAGTTGAAGACTAATCCCTTCGAGATATAGAAATCACTGAAGTAAGTTTTGTTTTTTTGAACAAAACTTTTTGGTGAATTCTTTGGTACCTCTACTCCTCTAGGTAACTTTTATCCTGTTTAGGTGACCCAATTATATGGTGAAAACTTAATTCTATATAAGATTTGTTGACTTATTTAATTAAGATGATACATTTTAATTGGTTGAATAGTCTTTATTTCAAAATTATTAAAGATACCAAAAAAGACACCAAACTTTTTTCATACACAACAAGACTCAAACTCGTGATAACATAGTTAAGAAACCAATCAACTTAGTATTAAACGTTGAAAATTGGACGGATATGAGATGGGGTATAACTTAATCATTAACCATTGAAAATTATGTGCTAACCACATCGATCTAATCCTCTGGTAAAGTCCGGGGTTAACAGCTTAACCAATCGCCAATTAATCAGATCCAACTTGCTTGCGATAAAACAATTTTTTGTTGGGGACATCTGTTTGGCTACCGGCTAGTGCGTCCTTGCCGCGTTCATTAAATAAAATAACTATATTCTGAAAATTTGGTCTAAGCATGCCAATTTTCTATGGAATTGATTGGGTTAAAAAAATTAACTAATCTAGTAGCATTGAGCGGAGAAGACGAGGAACCCACGTTCTCTTCTTAAGAAAGAAGCCTATTGTAGAAAATTAAGCCCCATGTCATCACCAGTAACGTCACATGGAGAGGATGTTAGAATTAAAATGTTAATCAATGCCCTAAACACATTGATTAAAAAATTAGAAAATTATTTTTTTTATGAGAAATAGTGTAGCCATTCAATGAAGAAGTGAAATTTTGAAGTTTCTAACATAATCTTATTATTATTTTTTATTCCTTAACAAATATTCTAAGAGCACTGATTAGTAAAACCCCAAGTTTAATTAGCAAAACTTTTAATTAAGAACCACTCCATGGCTATTCTGTTTATGCACATCCAAAGTAAATGGGAACAAATTTGGTTTTTATTTTCTTTGGTAAGAAGAGAAAATAACAGAACACTAAGGCCTAAGGAACTCCACAGCCATGGAGTCAGCTAAAAGCAGAGGAGAGAGCTCCAAGGGAGGGGTCTCCAACACCGAGCAAGAAGAAACATTATTAGCACCCAGTTTAGCCAGCTATAATTAACATGACATTGAAAGTTAGCTCATATTGTAGAGGTCATTAAATGGGTTAAATCCTAGTAACCTATTAATTGTTAATGTTTTTATACTCAAAATTATTATAAAGTAAAATTTACTCAGCTTTATGGCTTGATCAATTAAAGGTGAGAGAATGTCTCCTTTTCTATATGATGCCGAAAACACACAGTCTTTTGAGTTTCCAAAAGATATAATTAACATTGTAGAATGACTACGATGAAAAAGTTAATTACATGTGAAGAATAACACAAGTAAATTTTGATTGTTAGATTTGGACTGCTCATATTAAAAGATCTAGAATTACACATCAATTCCATATATAATAATTAAGAGATCCCGATCATAAGGGAATGTGTAATTTTGCATCTTCCATAAGACATCATGAGGAAGGGAATAAGAGAATTTCCATACAAAGTGAGCCAACCGCAAGATGACCAAAGGATATAATACAAGATTGTAAATATATAAAAAGAATGACAAACTATTTATTCTTTGAATTATTAGATGTACACAGAAATCATCAAAGTCATCTACATACACGTGTGAACACTAAAACAATGAATCACCAAATAATCATAATGATCATCAAAAGATCACCCCTCCAAAATATAGAATGAACAAACACATCAACGAAAAGTATAAAGAGAGAACAAAGAAAACGAAGTAAATTACAAAAAATAAAATAAAACGCTACTCAACAAGATCAGAGAATAAATCAAATAGATCCCGTCCGTCCAAGAGCCAAAGTGCCTCCACGTGGACGAATCATAAGAATGAATAATGCGATCCATTCTCTCAGTGTTGACTTTCTAAGCCAACATGGCGAAGAAGGTTCCAGCAAGAGCAGTTCCAGCAACGACGGCTTTGCTGAGAGAGAATGCAGCAGAGGGTGTCTCAGATGGCGGTGGCTCAGGTGCAGAGCCACCATCTGATCCAGGTGCAGCGGCGCCGCCGGGTCCTGATGCAGGTGGTGGGGTAGAAGTACTAGGTGCCTCAGATGGGGTAGTAGAAGCAGGAGCAGGGGATGGTGGTGAAAGAGTGGTAGGAGCAGGAGCAGGAGCTTGTGTTGGTGGAGATGGTGCTGGTGCTGGTGCTGGAGTTGGGGGTGTTGTGGTGGGTGCTGGGGTTGCTGTTGGTGGCTGCGTAGGTGCAGCTCCAGGTGCTTGTGCTATGCATGAGGTGGCTAAGAGCCCCAAGATCACAAACACTTTAAATGTTGCAGAACTCATCTTCTAGCTTCTAGAGAGAGAACGTGGAGAAACTATTTTTTGTGGGAGAGAGGGAAGCTTCAGAAGTAGAGTAGTGGGGGATGAAAAGTGAAGAGGAGGACATGTATATATAAAAA
Source organism: Ammopiptanthus mongolicus (assembly GCA_039655645.1). Taxonomy (NCBI): domain Eukaryota; kingdom Viridiplantae; phylum Streptophyta; class Magnoliopsida; order Fabales; family Fabaceae; genus Ammopiptanthus; species Ammopiptanthus mongolicus. The sequence continues at coordinate 91,702,141 of CM077343.1, forward strand.
AAAGGTGCTTCAAAGGCATGCGATTAATGTATCAATAGTGGTTAAGATTCCTCCAACACCAATGTCTTAAATTAATGGATTTAATATCAATAATTAATTATATCATTCAAAATATTTAAATTTAATAGTCATTATTAAAAAAAAATACTTAAATTTAATAGTAATTAACTTAAAAGTCGTCTATAAGATAATGTGATTGGTTTATGGTATAAATTTCTTTTATACTGATAATATATCAAAGTTAAGCTCTAAATTAATTACTCTTACATGCGCATATGAAAATTGATCTAATTGTTATGTATTTTGATTTTGTATATTATCAATTAATCATGAATGAACATATCATTAAAAAAGTTTAATTTTTATACAATAACTATCTTATATTTTTTTATATTGATATTGATAATATATCAAAGTTAAACTCTATACAAATTATGTAACGTGCATATGTAACACTACGGAATATTTATGTTGAGCATTTTTATAGTACTTTAATCGATATGATCTTAGATGAATTATCAAATATTTATTGAATATTAATATGATAATAAATTTTTTAAATAATTAATAAATAATAAAGATATTAATATTTACGTACAATAAAAAAATTAATAGCATAAAATTCTACATTTATGTCGCCTGTACGTGTACCCTACCAAAACCAATTAACCAATTCTCAATTTTGTATATAACTATAGAGTTTTATCCCGTGCTAGGTAAATGATTGGTGATTTATTTTTATACACACTAAAGTTATATGATTCTATTTCTGATTTTTCAATTCTCATTTTTAGGTGTTATGCCATCACTAAAATCATATTGATATGCCACTTTAAAAGAAAAGTGGATGTAATTTTTGAAGCATAGATGACTTTACAACGAATCACCAATTTATATAATAATATATTATATACTCCTACAATAATATTTAATTTTTATATAAAAGCATAAATCTCTTAGAGGATAATGATATCAAATTAGGTGGTAAAAACTAAAAAGAAATATTGTTGAACGTTAGTCAGGGCGGTGGGATGTAAGTCATGGTGGGATGCGAGTCACGAGTCAAAACTCGGTATCATTTTTTCTTCTTTTGAATTTTCTATGAAGGCAACTTAGGCAAGGACATATTGTTCTATTTTAGTGTGGTTGTTCCAATTATTAGCTGGCACATGTGGAGGCTGTGTCCAAATTGGGGACTCAGCATTGCGCCGCGCACTATGATCTTTGTGACTTTGTGAATGTAGTTCTTAGTTTGTCTTTCTAATTTGTTGTTATTATAAAAAGATAAATGTTAATCAATATTTTAAGAATATTTATTAAAAAAATAAATATAAAAATTTTATATTAAAAGTGATGCATTCGATATATTAAATGATCAAAAATTATATTTTCAATAATATTTTTTTATTAATGAATTTTTTAAATAATATTTTTAGGACACGTATTAATAAGATTTATATAAAAAATTACCTAAAACAACCCGGGTCAGCTATACGTGTCGGTTTAGATGGTCCGGGAAAAGTCGCTGTCTTGGGCCACCCCTGTTTACGGTAATTTTCCAGCTACTTTCCTAATCCTACGTTTTCAACAACTCTTGGCTTCGTCCTGCGGTTTTACGGGAATACCCTCATGTTCTAAGCATAATCTTGACTTCAGACGTGGCCCAAACCGCATTTGTTGAAAATTTAATTTGTTAAAAAAGTTTAATTGTTATGCACAGTGAGTGTAAAGATTTTTATACTGATAACCAATTAAAAATCATGGTGTGTGTGACTTTTAAGATAGTTAGGATAATAGTCAATCACTTTAACTTATGTGCCAATTTCTGATTGGTTGTCTATATAAAAAATCTTTACACTGACAGTGTATACCAATTAAATCCTTGTTAAAATATTAACATAGAAATAATTTTTTTAAAAAAATTTATTCTATGATATGAATCTAATTTATATGAAATTAATATTAATTTGAAGTATGTTAACTTACCATTTTACTAAATATTCATTTCTTCTTTTCTCATAATAAAACTCGTAAGTATTCAACTTCATGCGGCTTTTTCGGTGAGCGAGCTTGACATATCGTTCACCTTGAGCAACATAATTTCATCCGTTAGATCTTGTTAGAAAAAAATGGATGGACGAGATTAATACTTGCAACCGATTTTCTTGATTGCTCCACTCTATTATTTTTTTAATCCATTTTTCTTCGTTTTTTAATTGATTCTCATTTCAATCCCCCATCTCCACTATTTTTAATCGGTTATGCCTAGTTTCCTCACCAAATTTTTAATTGATTGACACTCATCCCTTTCCATTTCCGTGCTATTTCTCATAAACCTAATCATCCACTATCGTCGGCTTGAAATTCAACATCATCCATCTCAGAACCAGATCCAAATTGCATCCCAAGTTAACTACCCTTACCGACTTAGCCAACATCATCTTGTTCACTCTCTCTGTTTCTCTGACCTCATATTTGGACTCATCTTAGTTTGGTGGCTGTCTGTGCCACTATGTTTGTGTCGTCGAAAAACCACCGTGCATCTAGGGATGGCAATAGGTATTGGACCCGCTGGATACCCGCAAAATTTATCCAGTACGGGTTGGATAATTACCCGCTAATTGGGTAAGGATACGGGTACGGATAATTACCCTAAAAAATTGATGGGAATGGGTGCGGATACGGGTACTCTAGTACCCACCCCGGCCCATACCCGCAGTATATATATATTATTTTTATATATTTATTTTACATATTTATAAATCATAATCTGATATCTGATATATTAAAATATAAAAAATTAAAAAGACAAAATCAATTTCAAGGTTCTGAACCTAATCCCTTCACTTCATCGTCACTGAGCCGCTACTTCATCTCAGTTTCACTCTCCGACTCTCGGTCTCATTCTGTCGCTGCTTCATCTCCATTCTCCACTGCGCCGCTGTTTCATCTCCACGGCGCTGCTGCTTCATCGTCACTCGGCCGCCGCTTCATCATCACTCGGCCTCCGCTTCATCTCCTCTCCGGCTCCGTCCTTCCCCTTCATCCCCTTCATCGCTTCATCTCGTCAGGCCAGCGCCGCCGCCGCTTCATCTCGTTAGTCCAGCGCCGTCGCCGCTTCAACTAGTCACTTAGGTGTGCTTCCATTTTTCACCTTCTTTCTGCTGAGGAGTGAATAGAAATACCCTATTTTTAACTCATGACTGTTTTAATAGGCAGATTCATGAATGTGCTTCCATTTTTAATACCCTGTTTCATGACTGTTTTAGTAGGCAGATTGATGAATGTGCTTCCATTTTTAATACCTTGTTTCACCTTTGTTTTAATACCCTTTACACATACTTGTATAAACTGATATAGAAATATAGAAATATCAGTTTGTATACTTGTATAAACTGATATAGGAATATAGAAACTGTTTTAATAGGAAGATTCATGAATGTATAAACTGATATAGAAATATAATTTTATTGACTTTAATGATACTGCATGTTCATAGATGGAAGGAGTCACTCAGCCAAAGGAATCTGCAAGTAGCTCTTCTCCAATTATATCTACTACTCCCACCCAACCTGAAAGTGTACCAAGTGATCAAAGGGATAGTTTTGAAATTAAAGATCAATCTCAAACAATTGCAGTTGTAGTTCCTACTCCTCTTGCTGTGGATGATAACGATTTTGAAATAGGCGATGATGGCAAGAAAAGGAAGACATCAGTTGTTTGGAACCATTTCAAGAAAAAAATAATTAATGGAGAAGAAAAAGCTATATGCAATTATTGCAACAAGCATTTGGCAGGCAAAATAAATGATGGAACAACTCATTTGCATAAACACTTTGCGACCTGTAAGAGAAGGCCATATAGGGATATAAGACAATCAATATTGTTGAGAGAACAAAAGAAGGTGGATGGCTCATCTAGTTATTTGAGTAACTATCATTTTGATCCAGAGAAATCAAGAAAGGAGCTTGCTTGCATGATTATAGTTCATGAGTATCCACTTTCAATAGTGGATCATTTGGGGTTCAGAGCCTATTCTGAAGGTCTTCAACCTTTGTTCAAGGTTCCTAGTCAAAACACACTTAAAAATGATATTCTCAAAATTTATCAATATGAAAAGGTGAAGACTATGGGACTCTTAGACAAGATCGGAAATAAAATTGCTTTAACAACAGACTTGTGGACAGCTAGCAACCAAAAGAAAGGGTTTATGGCCATCACAGCTCACTACATTGATGATGATTGGGATATGCAAAGTTGCATATTAAGGTATAATTTTTTTGTGATATGATGTTTATTAAATTTATCAATTACATACAGTATTTAAGATTGTATTAATATTTAATAAACTCTTTTACATGATAGGTTTGTGTATATAGAATGTCCACACACAGCTGAAGCTCTTTCAAATGTGTTGATAGAATGCATGCTAGATTGGAATATTGATAGAAAGTTGTCCACCATTACTTTGGATAATTGTAGCACTAATGATTGTCTTATTGGTTTGTTGTTAAACAAACTTGATTGTTCTGCTCTTATGCTTGATGGTCAATTATTTCATATGAGATGTTGTGCACATATTCTGAATTTAATTGCTCAAGATGGTTTAAGTGTTCTTGGAGAAGGCATAGAGAAGGTTAGGAATAGTGTTGCTTTTTGGACAGCCACACCTAAAAGAGAACAAAGTTTTAGGGAAGCAGCACGTCAAATAAAAGTTACCATCACAAAGAAACTCATTCTTGATTGCAAAACGAGATGGAATTCTACTTATCAGATGCTTGTTGTTGCATTGGCTTACAAAGATGTTTTTATTCGTTTGAAGACAAGCGAGCATTTGTATACATGTTTGCCGACAACAAGTGAGTGGGAAATTGCAAAAGAGATTTGTAGTAGGTTGGAAGTCTTTAATCGTGTGACTGAGATGTTTTCAGGTACACAATATCCTACGACAAATATATTCTTTCCTTTGATTTGTGAAATAAAGCTCTCTTTGCAACTATGGCAAACTTGCTCAATTGAGGCTATTAGAAATATGGCTTCCAAAATGGTTGCCAAATTTGAGAAATATTGGTCTGTTATTCATGGAGTTATGGGGATCGCCATTGTTTTGGATCCGAGATACAAATTGAAGTTGTTAGAGTACTTCTTTCCCATGCTTTATGGAATTTCATCTTCAATTGAAATCAGCAATATCAAGAAACTGTGTTACCTGTTGTTTGAAGATTATCAAGCTAAATCCAATGGGATGGTGGAAAATTCAACTGAATTGTTAAATGATAAGGAGTTGAATATAGATACAAATGCTAGCAATTTTCTTAGTGGTTATGATTCATTTGTCAATGATACAAATGATAGTTTATCGAAGTCTGAGTTAGACCAATACTTGGAAGAGAAGGTATTGCCTAGAAGTGCTACATTTGATATTCTTGGATGGTGGAAAACAAATGGAATCAAGTACCCCATATTACAAAAAATTGCTAAGGATATTTTGGCCATCCCAATTTCAAGTGTTGCTTCAGAATCTGCTTTTAGCATGGGAGGTAGGTTGTTGACTCCTCATCGTTCTAGGCTTCATCAGGATACCTTAGAGGCACTTATGTGTGCACAAAGCTGGTTGAAACATGAAAAATAAGGTAATAAATGTTGCATTAATGTATTTATTTATTTAAATTTGTGTTTGTTACTTTTAATCAGTTAGACTAATCATTTACTTTCTTGTTATGTTCTAGCTTCTATTGGCATCACTGAACCAAAACAATATTTACATCTGAAAGATAAGCGTTTGCAGACTTTTGGGGATTCTGATTCTGATGATGAGGTAATTTAATTTATCATTGTTTACTTTACAGTGTGTTACTAATTTTTACTTTATAATTACAATTAATTAGTGTGTGTATCTTTTTTCGCAGATTCTGAAGAGTGTCGGCACCTCAGGAGCTCCAAATTTATGAATTAATTATTTTTAGAAGTTTATTGTAATGTTTAATTTATGCTTTGGACATTGATTATTATATATTTTATATTAAAACATTTGCATTTTATGTCCACAAATTGATTATTAGATCCACAGATTATATTTTTAGTTTGGAATGCAAAAGTTTAGACACATTTTAAAGTTTAATTCAAATTTCTTATATTAAAGTGCGGGTAACGGGTGCAGGTACGGATACTTAAGTACCCAGAGGGTAAGGGTCCGGGTATTGAAGTTATTACCCATGAGGGTATGGGTCCGGGTACGGGTATTTTTTCAAAACGCGGGTACGGGGACGGATACTATAGTACCCTATCCATATCCTGCCCATTGCCATCCCTACATGCATCCCTACCTTTGATGGTACCAACTTACCTCCCCACCACCAAACGACGTCGGCGAAGCCAAACCAAGATTTTTCTCAACAACATCTCGGACGAGGTCAAGGACGGTGAAATCATGGTTGTTCTGGGCGCCAACAGCTCAAGCAAGACCATTCTGATTGGCGCCCTCACTGACCTAACGCCACTCGGTTCGTCCAGGAAAAGGATTATAAGGTCATGGATGATGTCGACATCATCCATGACCTTATTCCAAAACAGAAAAGATCCAAATTCATTTTGTTTTTTTTATTACATAATGAATTTAAATCTACAAGAGAAATGAAATTAAACTTGAAGGTAACGTCAAATCACTCCAAAACAAATGTATTTTAAGGACTGAATTTAGCGATCGAATTTAATCAAACGTTAAATATGGAAATTTGATCGTTAAATGATTTAACTACCGATTTAACGACCACCAAACGATTTAGCGACTATGCATTCTGCGATTACTAAATTCGAAAGCGATCGAATTTGCATATTTAACCACCGAATTTGGTGGTCGCTAAAAACTTCTTTTTTGTGGTGAATGCAAACCTATTGGAAAATGTAACGTTGCTGACAAATACTCTAAGAACATTGTTTAAGGAATACATAGATAGAAAAAAATTATTGAAAAATATAACTTTTGATTGTTCAATGTGTTGAATACACTACTTTCAATGCAAAGTTTTTATATTTGCTTCCTTAACCAATGCCCTTAAAATACTGATTAGCATTTATCAATAAACAATACTAATAAATTAAGGGTCTTGCATCCAAACTTAAAAAAAATTTATTGGAAAATACAACTTTTGAATGTTGATCAATATATTGAATACATCACTTTTAATATAAATTTTTTATCTTTAAATACTTAGCAAGTGCCGTAAGCTAGCATTTGCCATAAATTAAAGTTAGTCTTCCATTAATTACTAACTCTCCAGCAGATGAAGAGTCCCTTTTCTCGTGCGAGTATGAAAAAGTCCTTTTCTCGTGCGAGTATGAAAAAGTCCGTTTTTTTCATGCGAGTACGAAAAAGTCCTCTCTTTTTTAATTTTAAACCAATTCTCTCTGTTTTTTTTTATTCTAACGTCACTTTATTTGGTTCTCATTTTCCATTGACAAGCTGGAGCCTTTTATTACTATTAATATTTTTATGTAGTTTTGCATGATTGAGGAGAGAGAAACAAATAATCATATAAATTAACCGTTGCAAATGGAAAACAACTATATAACATGTTCATCATCCAACTCCTTCAAATAAAAATATATATAATTTTTAAAGGAAATTATTGTATGGTGCATGTTTTGTTGTCGTGCTAATCTGGTGGTGCGACAGTGCTGGGAGCATGATGATCAAGGAGCGGGATTTATTTAGAGGACCTATGAGTAGCTGGAACCAGAGGAAACCTGCTGTTATTACAGGACACGTGGTGCAAAACGTATAAAACGGGCCATGTGGTAAAGTGGGGAAATCGAACGTACCCCATTGTCATTGTTTGGCTTGTAATGGAGATATCTTTACTGTTGTAACTATTTTAAAACTATAATGATGAACTGGGAGCTGGGGTAGGCCGGCAATTATTGACTAATTGCGTCAAGTTTTGAATATTATATGTGATATTGTATATATGTATATCTAACTCTTACTTATTTTTTATCTTTTTTGTATACACGTAATTCAAAAATACATCAAAAAACAAATAGACATCATATTATTATCTCATTTTAATGTCCAAAAATCATTTCTCTTATTACATGCAGTGCTGTTATTTGAACATTAAAGTTGACAACAATAATCGACAACATTTTTCATGGTTAATGCAGTTAAAAATTGTGGTTAATGAAATGTTGAGTTTGATTAATAGATATATAAGGTGTTGCAACTCATTAATCATTTGTTGAATTTTATTAACCACGATTTTGAATGTTATTAACCACGATTTTTAAGTGTTCAAAATTTTGAATGCATATTTGAACAACTGAAAATTGTGGTTAATAGCGTTCAAAAGTGTGGTTAATGAAGTTCAGTAGATGGTTAATAAGTTGCAATACCTTGTATATCCATTAACCACGTTTTTGAATTGTATTTGTTCCTACCAGGGCCAAGACAAGGCCCAACCTATAAATCGCGACCTAGCAACCAAAGGCCCCAGTATCCAACGGTACGCTGATTACTCGAGCACGAGTGGTCGGTAACATACGCAGAAAGCTCTCGCCTGAACTAGAGGAGACCCGAGAGAACAAGTGGAGGTAGTCGGACCTCTCGAGCTCGAGACCTTCCAGAAGGCCACGTCAGAGGAGGCCTGAAGTGCGTGACTAAGGTGCACAATACGCCCCTCCCCACAAACTACGCTAACGCTTTGAGGTGGGACCCACACACGCAATAGAATCAAACCCACCAATCCCATGGGAAGGCTATAAAAGGAGGGAGAAGGCGAAAAAGCACGGGTTGAAGAATTTAAACTATTAGAGCGAGAGAGAAAGAGAGAGACTTCACATCTTGTACTCTACACTTTGTATTTTATTGTTCTTGTAAGAATAGTATTAACGATATAAAATATTGTCAATTTTTGTTATCAAATTTTTTATATTCAAAAAATATTTCTCATAATAATAATAATAATACCAAAATGCTGCTGTTTGAAGTTAATTATTAAGGTTGTGTTTGTTTCATAGTTGGTGCAATAACACAACAAATTGAATCTATATAATTTTTTTTACCGTCTGTTTGGTTTAGATTTTAATAGAATTGATTTTGAAAGAATTGATTTAAAAAAACTGAGTTTAAAAAAATTGATTTGTGTTTGGTGATGATATTTTAAAAGTTAGTTTAGAAGAATAACTATTCAAAATCTAAACCCAATATATAGAGTAGAACAATATGCCATTCGAAAATCACGTTTGGAACTGCGAGTTCTATATATGTAGAAGTGTCACCAAGATTAAGATAATTATTCTTGTTGTAACATTCATTTCGGCACAATCCACGTTGTTTTCTTCTTACTTCTACTTTAGGGCTTTTGAATTTGAATTGTTGCATTAATTATAAAATAATATTAGTGAATTTGTATTTTTGCATTTATTACAAAGTAATATTTATTAATTTAATAATCATAGTGTAATAACAAAAATAGCAAGTAGTGTACATTTCAAAGTAATAAAATAAAATTATATTTTAAACCATTTTAATTAAAAAACTACTATCGAAATTCAGATTTTCGAAAAAAAAATATAAATATATACTAGGTGAGAAGTGCAATAACTAATTTTCCACAATGAATTCAAAATGAACGGATTTTGATAATTTGAAGTAGGAATGACGATGCCTGTCAATCTTGTTTTTATCATTATTTTAATATTTTTGCCGTTTGCTTGTACTTATCCCATTTTATGTTTGTAAGTTTGCCGGATTTGATAGTAAAATATGTACGAAGTAGAAATGCGGGATAAGCAAGTCCAGTCAATTAGTGGAATTGTTGCCATAGATTTTCATCTTAATTTGAAGGCTGTTTTACTCTTTACCAAAATACCTGCATTTTCTTGTTGGGGATTGGGGAATTAATTATTATCTCCTTATCTAGGAGATGTGGAACGTTCGATCTCGCTTAATTAAGGTATGGGGCAATACAAAAAGAAAGAAACAACCAAAACACTATGGCCTATTTGACTATTTCATATATTGATTTTTATTTTCCAGATATGTGCACTGTACATGTACTGCATATTTTGGATTCCCTGTATTGGTTACAATCATTCTAGACTATTTTTTCCAACGGATACAACTAATATGACCCCAAGCAACTGCTCCTGGTCAATAAAAAAGTTGTGCATGATTGCTTATTAAAAAACTACGTTAGTTTCATTCTGATGGAAACAATTAACATCATTTCAACAATTTCTCATAGTTTATTTCGTAGAATATATATTAAAATTTAATTATGTTAATGTTCACGGTTTTTTACGAAGTTAATATTTATTTATTGTCAAATAAATAAATTTATAAAAAAAAAACATGTTCTGTGAGAGGATAGTTAAGTTTTCTTTCTTTCTTTAAATGTTCAAAAATCTTTTAGGGAACTGAAAAATAAAACTTTTCTACAAGAAGGAGGCTGAAAAAATTCATTTTCATTAGTGCACACAACAGAAATAACGAAATGGAATGGTAGTAGTTTGAAGGTTTCCAATATTAGGTGGTGGGTGGGGGGTGGGAATGCTATCCGAGACATTTTCCCATTTGTTGTCACCACTCATTACATTACTCAGTGAAGGGATGACCAAGACCCAGCAATTCCAATGCCCAGTCACGAGCAAATCCTTTTGATTTTGAATAGTAACATATCAATTAAGATTTTAAAAAATTATTTTGAGATAAATAAGTTTTTTGCTATTTAATTAAATTTTTTAATTAATTTAAACATTTTTTATGATATTTAATAAGGATTATTAGGATATTTTGATGAATGTGTCTAAATCTAGTAGTATTTAACTAAGATTTTAAACAAGTAACATTGTCTTTTGATATTTAAAAATTTGCTAATTTTGATGGATTCACTTTTAATATGGAATTTGTGTGACTTTTTAGAGACATTTTAGTAACAAAAAGTCTCACATTAACCCATCAGACTTCTCAACATTCCTATTGCCAAGTTACCTCTTTTCCTTCCTCATTCTCGTCACATTCCATATTGCATGACAACGAATAAACAAGTCTTGCTCACTTGCTCCCCATTATACTTCAACATCGCTATAGGATTCTCATATCAACAATTATTAATGAAACATTTTTGCTACTTTGTTTTCGTTTTGAGATCCCAATCTCAATCACATTGTGTGTGTTCGAAAACCGTTTGCATTTCCATTTGATTTGGGAGGAATTTGTAAGTTGGAACCTTTCCTTATTTGTTGCTTCCCACACTCACCTAGTCGTGGTGGACTGGTGATATGATTTTACGTACAGTTCCAACCAAATAGTGTATGCGCAAAAGACGTTGTCAGTCCAAAACCAAAATGATTTTTAGATTACCATACTTAATCATGGCTAAAAAGTATTTTTTTTAAGCTACTAGGGTTAACCGTGGCTAAAAAATAATCTTCGCCAATCTTATAATTATTATTTCAAATCTTATAAATTCTTATGATATGAATCTTTTAAAATATGAATGTACAAATTTTGATTATAAATTTTCTAAAAAAAAAAATCTTATATTTTTAAATAATTTTTTAAAAATTCACTAAACTTATTTTTCCAAAAATTATTTTTTAAAATCTCAATTGTATACGCTCCTTAAAATTTCCCATTTCGCCGTTATAGGGTCAAGAGTCAAGAACTATATCCATTAATAGTCTTTACTCTTATGGTGGAAAATGCCGTCCAACAAACGGCATTTTGTGATACTAGTTTTGTTTGAGCCAATTAAATGATATGTCTTGTTTGCTTTCGAAAATGGACTTCCAGGTTCTCTCGTTTTGCATCACAAGACAAATAGATCCTGCCAATGCAACGAGAAAATGTCAGACAAACAAGAGGGACAAACTTTCTTCCAACACTCATTTAAGAGCATATAGAATTTAACAAACAGACATGGTAATGGAGACCCTTATTACGTTTGTTTTACTTTCCAACGGACTAGGTAGAAAGTTCTTATTTTCTAAACGTTGTGTTCCGTCAGCTACCCGAAGGGGTGCGGTGAGATCCTAATCATATCAAAGAGCTTTACACCAAATGGGAATGCCAGTTAGGGATGATCGAGGTGGGATATCAACAAGAGTTTAATTTTGTTATGTATTATCAGTATAAAGTTTTTTACACTAACAACCAATCAAAAATCATGATATGTGTGACTTTTAAGGTAGTTAGGATAAAAATCAAACATCTTAACTTATGTGATAATTTCTAATTGATTGTTTGTATAAAAAATCTTTACACTGATAATATATACCAATTAAATCCTACCAACCAAGACAAGTCTTAAAGTTTTTTTGGCTGAAGACAAGTCTTTAAGTTAAAACAAAAAAAATAAACACAGATAAAAAAAATGGACCAATTAAGATATATACATGTAGTATACTTACTATGTTTCATGTGATATATGATTTGATAATGATTTGCGTTAATATAAAAAGTTTATAAATTTTAAAAAGTGCTTACATATAAAAAAGTATATAAATAATTAATAACCTGATTTTAAATATTAAAATCATTTATATAAAATTTGAATATTTTAATAAAAATATAAGGATTTAATAGGTATACATTGTCAGTGTATAGATTTTTTATACTGTCAATCAATCAGAAATTGCCACAGAAGATAAAATGTTTGACTTTTATCCTAACTACCTTAAAAGTCACCCGTATCATGATTTTTGATTGGTTGACAATGTAAAAAACTTTATACTGACAATGCATAGCAATTAAACTCAAAATATAATCATTAGTTATATATTGTTCATTTTATTTAACCAAAACAAAGTTATATTTCACAACAGTGGCCAAAGAAAAAAGTTCGTAAATTTAAAAAAAGAAAAAAAAAACCTAATAGTGTTATTTTAAGAGTTAAATTTCACAGCAATGCCCAACTCCTGCATATCATCATTACCATAATCATGTTTAATCAAGTAAGCATTCTGGTCAATTCTTAGGAAAAGTCCATATAGATGAAAAATCTGCAAATCTGCATTTGTGCAATAACATGGAGTGCAAGGGTGGTCTTCCGAGTGCTTTCTGGTCCAAATATCAAGAAATGGTTATAAAAGATAATGTGAGCTTGACAATTATATTTTGTTTATATATAAGTGTTGGGCTGTGTTACTCAGAGTTGAGGCCCAACTAGTATTCTGTTTGCTCAAGCCCACTGAACTTGCTGGTCTGTCTCAGTTTCTTCTTCTGCTACTGGTCTCGGCTTTCTCTACCTAATTCTGTTTTGTTATGTTAGTTAATTGGTGATTAACTGTAACAGAATCTGTTAAGCTCTTTGAGTGTTAGGTAGAGTATATATACTTGGGTGTATTTGGTGTAACATCCTAAAATTAAAAATAATTGGAGATAATAACGTTAGAGAAATTAGATAATTTTTGGGAGGCTTAGACTGCATGTTTTGGGCCTTTGAATTAATTAGAAAGGATAAAAGATAATTAAAATCTGCAACAATAATAGAACTCTATCTAGACTTTATCTAAAACTTATTTAATAACAAACTCTAACTACACTCTATCTAAAACTTATTCAAAGACTCTATCTAAAACTTAATTCAAAAATCAGTCTCTATGTCAGGATGCGTTAAAAATAGGTTTAAAAATAGGGAATTAGTGCAACACTATATATATACCTTCATATAACACCATAGTGCGGCTAGGAACCCTTTTTGCATCCTAAAACACCTTAGTAACGGTTGTAGAGCATCTTCATGCTTGGGAGATGGGGTTGCAACAAGCAATGAGTTTGGAAGGAGAACAAAAACAACAACAACAACAACACTAACAACAAGAGGAAGATGAAGATGAAGAAGAAGGAGAAGGGGATTCAAGACTGAAGAAGGCGACATCTAAGATTCGCCATAGGGTACGCTTGGAGATTCTTGGAGGTCTTCAAGAGGTGAGTAGAAATACTCTTTCTCACCCTTTTCATGGTGCAAATTGATTTGGGGTTTGGGTTATGCTTTCAAAATGCGTTTTTGGAAAATAATCATGCGTTTGGTCAAATCCTGATTTTACAAATTTGGGGGTTTTCCTTCTAAGGTGTTCCTGCTATTAATTAAATGGTTATTATTGAAATTGATGCTGTGATATATATGATACATACGTGATTTGGTTGAATTGATATGTTATATATGCACTATTTGACGATATTTGTGATATTGGCATGATTCAATAACTGTTAATATGTTGGATGTTGTTTGCTGCAATACCGCCTATGATAGGGGTATCGAAAGTAACACTGCCAATGATTTGGGGTGTCGAAATATGAAATACCGCCATGATGGGGTATCGAAAGTAACATCTCCACATGTTGGGATGTCGAAATGAGTAATACCACCAGTGTACAATGGTTGGTATCGAAATGAGTAATGTCACTGAAGAGAAGGTGACATCGAAATACCTTCATGAGTAAGGTAGGCAATGGGACGCCATTGTTATGTGCAGTTTGAAAGTCATATGACATATGAGAATATTTGAGATTGTTTGATATATGAGATTTTGTCATATTTGATTTATGATGTATTAATGATGATTGTTACTGTCAATAATAATTTATATTATTATTATTATTATTTTACTATACATTATTTTGAAAATAGCGGGTACCATGGATAGTTTTTCCGGTTACCGCACCGGCTGAGAACAATGCTTTTGTGAAAACCCTTTAAACTGTATTTCTGTTCACTGGGATTTTATATCTCATTAGTAGTATTGTTTTCAGAGCCTGAGGATGTCCCTGTTGAGCAGCCAGACGTTTTGAAGACTATCTCTTTAGCTTTAGAGCTTGGTTAGTATTGTATGGCATATGCCAGGTGGACCTTTATTATTTTTTAGTTATTTTCTTATGCGAGATGTTATAGACGCCCTGTTTTGAAGTTTTGAAACTGATTATGTTATTCGGTTTTTGAATTAATGTAAACAATTATTTTGGACTAATATTATATTAAGTATTTATTCAGTGTTTATTTAAGAAAAAAATTTTATTTTTCCTGATTTTATTTAAATTATTAATTTGGGTTACTAATGTAACGAAGGGCGTTACATTTGGGGCTTAGGGTAATGGAGAGATATCATCTTCTGTGAGTAATAGAAAACCAGAGGGAAAGGAGAAAGAGTGAGAGTGTGAATTGAATCAAGAAGATTCAATCTCTGTAGTTGCTGTAAACATTGTTCTACATAGTGAAACCTTCTCAGTCGGATCTTGTCCCCCAAACGTAGGAGCGAGGCTCTGAACTGGGTTACCAATCTCTGGTGTTCACTCTTCCTCTCAAATCTCTTGTTTCTACTTTGATCTTTACTGCATTTTATGTTTCTGTGTTTTCTGCATATTTGCTCCACTAGCATTTGTGTGTTAGTGATTTTCAGGTTATAGGTTAGATTCAATATCAAAATCTGATTACAACAATTGGTATCAAGAGCAAGGTCGATCAATCTTGAAGGCATGACGACGACCAAGTTCGACGTGGAGAAGTTCACAGGGAAGAATGACTTTGGCTTATGGAGGCTCAAGATGAAAGCCTTGTTAGTGCAACAAGGGCTCAGCGACGCTCTTGCCGGTGCGGACAAATTACCGGCGACTCTTTCAGACAAGGAGAAGAAGGACATCATCGAAAAGGCTCACAGTGCCCTATTCTTGAGTCTTGGTGACAAGTCTCTGAGGGAAGTCTCGAAGGAGAAGACCGCAGCAGCGATCTGGCTAAAACTGGAAACTCTGTACATGACAAAGTCCTTGGCAAACCATTTGTACCTGAAACAAAGACTCTACACCTTCAAGATGCAAGCTGGAAAGTCAGTTGAAGAACACATTGATGAGTTCAACAAGATCATTCTTGATCTTGAGAACATCGATGTAAAAGTTGATGATGAAGACCAGGCTCTGTTGCTGGTTAGTTCCTTGCCAAGTTCCTATGAAAACCTGAGTGACACTCTGGTTTATGGCAAGGAATCTTTGTCCCTTGATGATGTTCAATCGGCTCTCATTTCTAAAGAATTGAAGAGGAAGTCAGAGGGAAAGGAGGAAGGTAACAGTGAAGGGCTGTTTGTTAAAGCAAAATTTGAGAAAAAGGGATCAAAGCAGAAAAGTAAGAACAAGGGTAAAGACAAAGATAAGTCCAAGAAAAGGTGTTTTCAATGCAAGAAGGAAGGCTATTTCAAAAAGGACTGTCCTGAGAAGAAACACAAGAAAAAGTATGAAAGTGAAAATGAAGTTGGCAGTGTCTCTGTAGCTTCAGAGGGGTATCAAAGTGCTGATGTGCTAATGGCAACTACTAGCATGATCGAAGACGACTGGGTTCTTCATTCGGGCTGGTCCTTTCATATGACCCCGAAGAAAGAATGGTTCATTGGGTATAAGGATACTGATGGAGGCAGAGTCATCATGGGAAACAATGCAGTTTGCAAGGTTGTTGGAATCGGGTCAATCAGGGTAAGGTTTGAAGATGGGACTGCAAGGGTTATAACTGGTGTGAGATATGTTCCTAAGCTGAAAAGGAACTTAATTTCTCTGGGTATGCTTGAAGAGGCAGGGTGCACTTACAAGGCAGAGAATGGAGTTATAAAGGTGTTCAAAGGATCACTCATGGTTATGAAAGGTCACAGAGATCATGGCATTTACAGATTAAAGGCTCAGGTTATCACTGGATCGGTTTCTGCAGTAACTTCAAACACAGATAAGACTAGCTTGTGGAACCGGAGGTTGGGGCATGTCAGCCTCAGAGGGATGCAGATTCTGAGCAAGCAAGGAGTCCTAGCAGGTGACACCATAGAAGAACTCCCATTTTGTAAACATTGTGTGTATGGCAAGATGCATAGGGTCAAGTTCACAGTTGGACAGCACAATACAAAAGGGATTTTGGACTATGTCCACAGCGATTTGTGGGGGCCAGCAAGAACCACTTCTCATGGAGGTAATAAATACTTCATCACCTTCTTAGATGACTATAGTAGGAGGGATTGGATTTACTTAATTAAAAGTAAAGATGAAGCATTTAAAACCTTTAGAGAATGGAAGGCTATGATAGAAACCAAAACTGAAAGGAAAGTGAAGAATTTCAGAACTGATAACGGGTTAGAGTTTTGTAGTGATGAATTTACTAGTTATTGTAAGGAACAAGGTATCACTAGACACAAAACTGTTAGAAATACACCACAACAAAATGGATTGGCTGAGAGAATGAACCAAACTCTTCTTGAAAGAATGAGGTGTCTTCTATCCTATGCTGGAATGCCTATTAAGTTTTAGGGGGAAGCAGTGCACACTGCCTGCTACCTCATTAATAGGAGCCCCTCCACGGCTATAAGTCTAAAAACACCTTATGAGATATGGAGTGGGAAACCAGCAGGGTATTGCCATTTGATAGTTTTTGGTTGTGTTGTCTATTATCATGTTAATGAAGGAAAATTGGTTCCAAGGGCTAAGAAGGGGTATTTTGTTGGTTATCCGGATGGGGTATAAGGTTACAGAATATGGTGTGCAGAATCTAAGAAGTGTGTTATTAGCAGAGATGTTAAGTTTCAGGAAAATGAAGTGTACAAGTCTGGGAGAAGCCTAGAGGAACAAGCCACTGACCAAAGGGTTTTGGAGAAATTTGAGTTTGAGGTGGAGCACACAAGAAAAGGCAGCAATCAACCAGAAAGGTCTCAGCAGAATGATGCAGTAACTGATTCAGCAGAAAGGTCTCAGCATGCAGAAACCGATTCAGAAAGTGAAATAGAAAGTGCAGAAACTAGTCAAGTAGAGAATCAAGATTACTGGTTAGCCAGGGACAGAGACATGAGAGACATAAGGGTTCCTCAGAGGTATGGGTATGCTGATATGATCAGCTATGCCCTTCACACAGCTGAAGAAGTCAGTAATGAAGAGCCAAGAACTTTAGCAGAAGCAGTAAAATGCAGGGACAGCCAGCAGTGGATGTTTGCTATGACAGAAGAACTTAACTCTCTTGACAGAAACAACACCTGGGATCTGGTACCTAGACCTGAAGGCACAAAGATAGCTGGAAGCAAATGGATTTTGAAGAGGAAGGAAGGCATTTCTGGGGTGGAGCCTCCTAGATTTAAAGCTAGGCTAGTGGCCAAAGGCTTTACTCAAAAGGAGGGGATTGACTACAATGAAATATTTTCCCCAGTAGTCAAACACACTTCCATTCGTGTAATTCTATCCATGGTTGCTCACTATGATATGGAATTAGAACAAATGGATGTAAAAACGGCTTTCCATCATGGAGATCTCAAGGAGACTATTTTTATGCAACAACCTAGTGGTTTTGAGGTTCAAGGCAAAGAAGATTGGGTGTGTCGGTTGAAGAAATCCCTATATGGGCTCAAGCAATCTCCTAGACAGTGGTATCTAAAATTTGACTCATTTATGTTAAAGCACAATTATGTTAGGAGCCAATATGACTGTTGTGTCTATTTTAAATGATTGCAAAACAACACATATGTCTATCTTTTGTTATATGTAGATGATATGTTGTTAGCTTGCAAGGATATGAGTCAAATAAATCTTCTAAAGGATCAACTTAAGAAGGAATTTGATATGAAAGACCTTGGGGCTGCACAGAAAATTTTGGGAATGGAGATAATCCGATTCAGGGACAGATGCAAGCTTATAGTATCTCAGAAAGGCTATCTTGGCAAAGTGGTGAAGAGATTTAACATGAGTGATGCAAAGCCAACAAGTGTTCTTTTGGCTTCTCATTTTAAACTTTCATCATCACAATCTCCTAGCAATTATGAAGACAAGGCAGCTATGATCAAAGTTCCATATGCTAGTGCAATCGGTAGCATCATGTACGCTATGGTCTGCTGTAGGCCTGATATTTCTCATGCAATCAGTGTGACCAGTAGGTTCATGAGCAAACCAGGGATGGAGCATTGGAAGGCAGTGAAATGGGTTCTGAGATATCTAAAGGGGACTCAAGACATGGGGCTGGTCTACTGCAGAGGTAAAGAATCATCTCAGCAGGTGCAAGGTTTCGTAGATTCTGATTATACAGGAGACTTAGATAAACGGAGGTCTTTAACTGGCTATGTATTCACTCTTTTCGGGAATACTATCAGCTGGAGGGCTTCTTTACAGCATATTGTGGCTCTCTCAACCACAAAAGCAGAGTATGTTGCTCTTGCGGATGCTGTAAAAGAAGCCATTTGGGTTAAAGATCAAGTTTCTGAATTGGGTGTAAAACTGAGTTCTGTTTGCTTGCATTGTGATAGCCAAAGTGCTATTCACTTAAGCAAAAATCAGATGTACCACGAGAGGACAAAACATATCGATGTTCGGCTGCATTTCATCAGGGACATAATTGAGAAAGAGACAGTTGAAGTGGTCAAGATTCACACTGCTGAAAACCCAGCAAATATGGTTACTAAACCAGTAACACTTAGCAAGTTCAAACACCGTCTTGACTTGCTAAGAGTTGGAGTTGATTGATGATTAATTTGGACAAGAGGATTCTGTTCTGAGAAGTTGTTTCTTTTCTACTGTTTGAACTCTGTGCAACAGGGTGGAGAATTGTTGGGCTGTGTTACTCAGAGTTGAGGCCCAACTAGTATTCTGTTTGCTCAAGCCCACTGAACTTGCTGGTCTGTCTCGGTTTCTTCTTCTGCTACTGGTCTCGGCCTTCTCTACCTAATTCTGTTTTGTTATGTTAGTTAATTGGTGATTAACTGTAACAGAATCTGTTAAGCTCTTTGAGTGTTAGGTAGAGTATATATACTTGGGTGTATTTGGGGCTTAGGGTAATGGAGAGATATCATCTTCTGTGCGTAATAGAAAACCAGAGGGAAAGGAGAAAGAGTGAGAGTGTGAATTGAATCAAGAAGATTCAATCTCTGTAGTTGCTGTAAACATTGTTCTACATAGTGAAACCTTCTCAGTCGGATCCTGTCCCCCAGACGTAGGAGCGAAGCTCTGAACTGGGTTACCAATCTCTGGTGTTCACTCTTCCTCTCAAATCTCTTGTTTCTACTTTGATCTTTACTGCATTTTATGTTTCTGTGTTTTCTGCATATTTGCTCCACTAGCATTTGTGTGTTAGTGATTTTCAGGTTACAGGTTAGATTCAATATCAAAATCTGATTACAACAATAAGTATCTCTAATCAAAATAATTTCTTCAACAAAGTTTATGATTTCATCTACAACTTTGTTTTATCTCCGTTAAAAAAATATAATATGTGAAAATAGACATTTAATTCTTTTTCGATTTAATTTTAAGAATAAATGATAATACTTTTCTATATTATTCCCTTAAAACTATAATATATGCCACAATAAACTTGTTTTCATGTCATTTTTCAAGATTCTCCAACCATGCCGTATTTGGATATCTTAAAATCAATTCCTACTTTGAACGTGATATCTAAATTAATTTCTTTATTCCCAATCAATTCCCAATTTAATTTGAATTGATTAATCTTTTTTATTTTATTTTATTTTTTATTTTTAAAAATTGTTCAATTTTAAAATACCCTTCTCCGATGATGATACATGGCAAATTCTTCTCATATAGGGGATAACTTTGTATTATTTATAGATTTATAGATATGAAGAGGGAAGGTTTTTTCCTTTTTGAGTCAGCTCAATTGATTCCAGCTCACTTTCTTTTTACTTTGGTTATGATTATGATAACACCTTATATGATGTGGTTGATTCTTATGCCTATAAATGGTTATGGAATGTGTGAATGTGATGAATACGTAGGTTAATTAGTTTAAGTATATTTATTATGTTGATGCTTTTGAGATGAATGAAGATATGATTATGAGTTATGATATGTAATAGAATATTTGTTAATTTTGATGATATGATAATTGGTGGAATGGATTGACTTGATGTGATTCCTTGGGTAACTGACGGGAGAAACGGAAGGCTCCAGGATATAAATAACGTTGTCAGGATTAGGGACCTCCTTAATAACCCTGGAGTTGAGAAGGATGTTTGATGGCCAGAGGGAATGGTATCTCCGGGGTTGAAATCAAAATTGTCAGGATAGGAGGTCCTCAGAGAACTCACCTACCAAAAGACCCAAAGATTCGAGTTTTAATAATGTTCATGCTATGTTTTATTCCTTGATATATATGGGACTAATAATAAGTTATGAGTTTGCAAGTCATTCCACAAGTAAGCTTTGAGAGGACAAAATGGACCTATATGTGTTAAGTGTTTATTGCATAAATTTATTATGTCTTTGAGCTATTATGTGATGCATGTGTTGTGTGTGTGGGGACCCTAACTGAGTTTTGTCTCGACCGTCCCGTCCGGGCGTCGCGAAAAAAGGGTAAAAAACAGAGGAGTTGCCACCAAAATTTTTAAATGGGAAAACCTTAAAAACCCATTTATTTAAGGAAAACTAGTCCCTTAAAAAGAGAGAGAGAGATTTGAGTTCAGGAGTCGGTTATGAGTAGGGAAGGTATTAACACCCTTCATCACCTGTTCTAAGAAGGGTACCTCATGCTAATTGCGTAAAAAATTTAATAACCCTTAAAAATATTATTTTACCCCATTTTAAAAACTAAACAAAAAGGAAATAAACACAAAGGGAAGAAAATAAAATCTTGGCTTGACAGAATGATTATTCTTCATTCTGCTCCTACGTATTCCCGGGTGCGATGGGAAACTCAAAGCGATATAGTTCTTGTAGAAAAAGTTTGATTGATTGGTTGATTTTAATTTTTGAGAAAGATTTGATTTAGAGAGTAATTTTGAAAATGGATTTTATTTTAAGAAAAATTCACTCTTGCACAGGGTCCAAGATAACAGTGCTACATGATAGACCCTTACAATTTATACAACACTTGAGGATGAAAATTCATACATCAACGTCGTTAATTGTTGCGTAAATTCGAAAAGATTTATTATTTTTATTATTTTAGTAAAATGCTTTATTAAAAAAACATTTTTATTTTTTTTTCTAAGAGAACAATTCACTCTTGCACAAGGTTAAAGATAACAAAGCTATTCGATGAACCCTTGCAAATCGTACGACACTTGATGACGGAAGATCTATACATCAACGTCGTGGATTGTCGCGTGAATTTTGTGAAAGAGATTTTGTCATTACTATTTTTATCTTTTAGAAACTCATTAAAAGAAAGCAGTTGATTTTTTTGAAAGTGATTATTTTTGTGTAAAGATTTCTTTTTTATTTAAGAGCAGAAACTAACCCATGAAAAGTATGAAATTGGGTAAAAAATAAGTACCCTCAAAATTTTTAAAAAAAAAAATACAAAAATAAAAAGAGTAAGAAAACAAGGAAAAGCCCAGAATCACCCCTGTCAGCCCACTAACTCCCCATTTCAAACAAGATTCACGTTGGGTGAGAGAAAGAGAGAATGCAAAAACCTATTTTTATTATTTATTTTTTTAATTAGCATTGAGAAGGAAAAGCCTTGCTTCTTTTTTTTCCAACGGGTTTGTACAATGGACTCAATCAAAAACTTGTCACAACATGGGCTAAAATAAAGATTAAGCAATTGGGCCAAAACATGAGGAAAGTAGGATTGTTTTTTTTAATTTTGATATTTCCTTTTTTTTTCTTTTTATATTTTAGATAATTGATTAAAAAAGAAATAAATATACCGGACAAAATTGGGTGTTCACAAGTTTAGAACTCACCCCACGGCTTATTTTGTTGTAGGCACAAGTACAGATAAAGCTAGACCTTCTCATGTTTAGGAGATGCTCGGATCCTTAGTATCCATGTGGGGAGGTTTTATGTGTTTTTTTAGTTTTGCACCCGGTTTTGTAAAGGGTGGCTAACCAGTTGCTTTATATTCAGGATTTATAATTTGTTAGGTTTTGTTTCGTAAAACTCCGACGACATTATTCAATCTTGTAAAATATCATTGAGTGATATTGTTGTTATATTTTGGATGAGAAAAATTTATGTATGCTTGTGAGGTTGGGAAAGGGAAAAAAAAGATTTTCCCTTTCGGCTGGTTATGGTTGCGCGATTCGATTCATGACATAGATACTCTTAACGAGGTGATGCTACTTATGCTCTTAAATAAAATGTACAATTTGAAAATCTTATAAAAAATATAATTTATATACGTATTTACTTTTAATCTGTTATATATTTAATTTGCTCAAATAAATATATTTTTTTGTATACACTCTAAAAAATGATGGATATTATATATATATATATATATATATTGTATGAAAAATAGTTTGTTTTATTATATTCTTGTTTCTTTTTTGAGTCATTTAGTTCAATAATTTCTAAACAAATATTACGTCATTTAATTTGTATGTTATAATATGACAAACTTATATTCAGTCTTATTCACAAATATGTTTGTCTAAATGATATTTTCGTCATATTTATCAACAAAAATTATTA
Organism: Ammopiptanthus mongolicus; assembly: GCA_039655645.1. Taxonomy (NCBI): domain Eukaryota; kingdom Viridiplantae; phylum Streptophyta; class Magnoliopsida; order Fabales; family Fabaceae; genus Ammopiptanthus; species Ammopiptanthus mongolicus. Next base: position 91,725,521 of record CM077343.1, read on the forward strand.
TAATAATTCATATTTTATATAATTAAAATAATTGAAAACATGATATTTGTTTAGAAGTGTTGAGCTAAATCACTAAAAAACAAGAATATAATGAAAAATTATTTTATTTCATATTTTATATCCATAATTGGATAAAATAAATAGATAATTGTCTGAAAAGTAAATACTCACATGAATTATATTCCTTTTTATAAGATTTTCAAATTATATATTCTATTTTTAAAATTAATAATCAATTTTATTTTGTATGCAAGAAAACATAATATTAATTTTAAAAACTATTTTAGAATATAAATATCAAATAACTTATTATAAATAATTTTTTAGCAACTTAACACTCTTAACAGTGTTAAGTAATAGTTAATCAACACTAAAAAATAATGTCAAGTATAACTTATAGTCAAATTTGGGATTTGTTATTTTGATAAAGTTAAAGGTCGTTGAGTTAATTTATTCTTTACATTATATTAAGTTTTTAATCATATATCAAATCTGTTTTATATAGTTTGCTTTTATATATTCGTTAACTTTTTTATTATTATTTCATGTTATATATATTTGGTCTTATCTCCCACATTTTTGGTCTGCCCCGGTCGAGTTTCACATAAGATGGATCCAAAAATAAATTAATGGCTATGATTTATAACCCAAAACTTGGTTAATAGGTAAGAGTTAAAAGTTGTGATTTACAAATCAATACACGAGAACAAAGATCTTTTTACAAAAAACTAATGATAATTGTTTCTTTTGTGCAAAATAGTGGGTGTTCCCTTCACCAAGAATGATAATTTGATCCGTTCAATGGAGGAGAAACCAAAATCATACCGAGGTTCTCACATGGATGAAGATAATGGGGGCTGGATGGATTGTGCAGAAGAGAAGAGTGATTCCACCATTTACGGTGAATAAAAACTTGAGGAAGAAGCAACACGAAGTTAATTATCGCTTTGATACCATATTATCAAGCTATGAAAAGTGAAATTGTTTGCTTAGTGAATAAATGGCTGTGTAGGGGTTTAATGATTTAATACACTGCTGCACTAACATAGTAGGCGGACTGATTTTCTGTTTGAGATAGATTAAGGGTATGTTGGAATTGATTTATAAACAACTTATTTGGACTTATCTATAAGTATAAGCACTTATCAGAGTGTTTGGGAGAGCTTATAGAAACAGCTTGTGACATGTCTATAAGCTGTTTTCAGCTTATTTTAATAAGCTCTCCTTATAACTTATTTGAAAATAATTTGACTATATTTTTTCTTTGATTATAGAAATAATTTATACATAAGCGCTTATATGATGAGCATTTATCCTATAAGTGCTTAATTAAACCGTTTATCCAAACAAGCCCTAACTGTAACTGCATAACTAACAACATATGAAAAATCCTAACAAATGTTCTAAGGACATTGTTTAAGCTATCAAAAGAAGAAAAAGTTTATTGGGATAAATATATTTAATATTTTGAGAAATTAGATACTTAATTAGTTTTTCAAGAAAAAATTATGTTTTATGGATTTCTTAACTAATGATTTTAGGACACTTGTTCAGAACACCCACAACTTAATCAACTAACGTAATAAATACAATGTGATAGTGTTATGTTACTCCCGATGCAGTAGATCAACTAATAACAGATGTCAACCAAAAACGAGTGGTGGAGATGTAAATATGCTATTTATAACGAGAAATGTTTTTTTTTGGATAATAAAATGAGATAACATATTGTTTCTTTAAATTATGTGTATATAAAAAAGATAAAAAATATTAATAAGTAAAAGATAGAGATAAATATATACGATATCATATACAATATCTAAAATTTGATGTTCAAATAACACCACTAATTTATAACAATTGATTAAGAAACTTTGCCTTTGTAAACATGTGTAAAAAAAGGTGTGAAAAAACAGTGTGAGAATAATATTATGGGTCTCGCTAATAAGTGTCCTAAGGGTATTATTTAAAGAATCCAAGATAGAATAGTTTTATTGAAAAATGTAACTTTTTAATGTTCAATGTATTAAATACACCACTTTCATTGCAAAGTTTCTATCTTTGATTCCTTAACCAATACCCTTAGGGCATTGATTAGCATTTACCTAATATTAAAGAAGTAAATACCCAATTTGATCCCTAAAATTATAGGGTCGTATCAACTTAGTCCCCCACATTATCAATATTCTAAAATGATTCTTGAAATTACAAAATATTAATTAGGTTCGTCCCTCCATTGATATTTGTATGGATTATAATGATATTAAGTTGCTAATATCAAGAATGCATTTACTAACAGATTCAAATGAAGAGACGAATCTGATTAATATTTTGTAATTTTAAGGATTATTTTTAAATATTGATAATGTGAGAGATTAAATAAATACGATCCTATAATTTCATGACACAAATTTGATATTTACCAATATTATTAAAACCTGACATGAAACAAATTTGATATTTACCAATATTATTAAAACCTGACCGCACCGACCGGATGAACCGGGAACCAGTCTATAGTTCAGTCCAATTAGCCTATAAAACCGGCCATTAAAAGAACCGGAAGAACCGGAGCTGAACCAAGAACTGATTTCACGGTTTGCTAAATATTAATTAATTAATTAATTAATTTCTAAAAAAATACTAAGTACAAAAGTTTCAGAACATGTAAAATGGTGGCCTATATTGTAGCTTTATAGGCAGAGGAGATAAAACCCCCTTTGTCATTTTTGCGTTGTGGGACTTCCCTGTAATTGCAACTCAGTGTCTCCGGATGCAGAAACTACACTAACAAGTTCATTCACCTACGGTACTCCCACTCTCCTCTCTACAGTTTTTCCCTTTCTGCATTCTTATCACAATTGTAGCCTTCCCTTCAATCACAAGTAGATGCAACTTGAATTCATAGTTAGATGGCGTGAATCAATAACAGTAACAGCCATAGAAGATGATCCATCAACAATGAAGCACAATCCAATATTACAGAATGGAAGCAGTGGAACGAACAATAATTTGAAGATTGTTTGTTCAGGAACTAGAGAATTCAAGATAGCTAGTGACCTAAGGGATTTGTTTTTGAGCAGAAGAACTAAGAAGGTAGCACTTGAGGAGAATAGAAGATTTGCCGCTAGGCCTTTGACGAAGTTGCCTAAAAGTATGTAGTCTTGTTTTTGTATTGGTGGTTTAAGTACCCTCACTGCTATATACTCTTCTACTGGTGATAGATAAACTACTCAAAATAAATAAATAAATGGAAGTGATACACACTAAAATAGACTTTCATATTAGACTTTTTTTTAGTATATTACATTATTTTATTAATTATTACATATATTATATAAAATTAAAAATATATATTTAATTACAATCGATTCGATCACGATTAAACTAGTGAATCATGAATTGGTGTCTTCACCGGTTCAATCATCGATCCGATTTTCAAAACATTGATATTTACTCTATTAATATTGACAATTTTCAGTCACGCCCACGTTATTGGTGAGGAACGATGCCTCATTGAATCCTCAACTACTTCATTAATTATTTAGACTTGTGTTAGGCAAGAGTAGTTACTCAAACAATTGAAATCGGACACTTTTCTTAGCACTGCTTAATGAATTTAAAATGGTAGTAAGTTTTTATTGGAAATATGTGTATTTTTTTTTATAAACAAATATGTGTACTTTTTCTGCTCCATTGTTTTAGTCTTTTTAGTATTTTGCACACAAATTAAGAAATCATTAATTTGTATGTACAATGAAGAATTAAATAAAATATTCAACCAAGAAGCATAATCTAGAAAGACATAAAGCCAATTGATAGTATATATGGAAAAAATTAGAAAATTATACCTTGGGTTTATAAAATCCCAATTGTTTTGAAACAAAAACAAATTGATAAAGAGACTAAAGATATGAAACGGAAGGAGTATTTAATAGGTTAAGAGATGATATACTTAGTTTTCGAATACAAATTTAAGGACAATTCTTAGCAACGCCTTTTGTTTTTAGGAAGATTCTATGATACTTTTTAGGTAACTTACCATTGTCTATATAATCCAATCAGATAGTGAGAATTTAATCCCATATGATATTAATATGAATTATTCAATTGAGATGACACATGTGGATAGAGGCCCTCTACTTCCTAAAGGCACTCTAACAACGCCCTTGTTTTTATTAAGAACAGAAAGCAGACACATTTGAGTCAAACCTTGAAATCTGATAGTTTCAGCATATGGAAGATCAAAAGCAGAAAAAACTCAGGATCCTCTGCTTCCACGGGTTCAGGACTAGTGGTGAAATCCTCAAGAAATTAGTCTTACGGTGGCCAGAAACTGTAATACAAAAGCTGGACCTGGTCTTCCTCGACGGCCAGTTTCCTGCACAGGGAAAATCAGAAGTTGAAGGCATTTTTGATCCTCCTTACTATGAATGGTTCCAAGCCAACGAGGTTATATATAGAGACAAGACAATGGATCTTAATCCCCATATCTGATATAACTATCAGACATGCTGCTAATAGTTGTTGTTTATTTGTGTACAGGATTTCACTGAGTACAGCAACTTCGAAGAATGTTTAGCATACATTGAAGATTACATGGTGAAAAATGGTCCCTTTGATGGTTTACTGGGATTCTCTCAGGTGTGGTCGGATTACTACTGAGAACTGTTGGTATAGCTTCCTTTTCTTTCCATTTTGATTAATCATGGAATCTCATTCAGGGAGCAATTTTAGCAGCTGCATTGCCAGGAATGCAAGCTCAGGTACTAAGAAAGAAACCCATCTTAGCTACATTAAGTTCTAGTCATTTTAGATCAGCAAGTTGACCCCCCCCCCCCTTGTTATTATTATGTTAAAATGCTATTTTGGTAAAAGAATGAATGCTTTTGAGTATGCAAAGAGACTAAAGTTGAATTAGATTTGATTTGTTTTGAATCTTTTGATTGAATGGATGATGAGTTAATTTAGGGCGTAGCACTTGGGAAGGTAAACAAGATCAAGTTCCTGATTGTGATATCAGGAGCCAAGTTTGGTGAAAGCAAGTTTGGAATGCCTAAACTGGCTTCAAATGCATTTTCACACCCAATAGATTGCCCATCTCTCCACTTCATAGGTAATTTCAAGGAATAAATTTCTTATGCTGATTCTTTGTTTGAGTAATTTTTCTTCTACTCTTTCGCCTTAGAAAGATGCATTGCATCTTCTACTTATTGTTATCATAGTAATAATGAACTAATTAATATACTAATTCGTCTATGTTTTGTGGTGAAGGGGAGACGGATTACTTGAAGCAAGAGAGCATTGCTTTGTTGGGAGCATTCGTGCATCCTGTTGTCATTCATCACCCAAAAGGGCATACAGTCCCCAGGCTTGGTCAGTTAGTAACTAATTAACTTCTCCATCTATTGTTACACATATATACTTATATTCCATTCATTTTATATTTGTACAGTTTTCATCATTATAGTTGAGTCCACCTTATATTTTCACACTTACATTCGATTATGTCAGCTAGGCAGATGCATTTTTCTAATAACTTCGTCCACTAAAACATTAAGTTTTGCTGCCAGGACGCATTTGAATACGGTTTTATGCATATAAGTTTGATTCCTAATTTAAGGTTTTACTTTTTTATCAAACAAATAGTGGAATCTGAGATTTTTGTTTGGTGCTTCTTTGTTGCAGAAGATAAGAGTCTGGAAACTATGCTCTTTTTCATTGAGAAGATTCAGAGGATGCCGTCAGAGGGTCACCAAGAGACCTGAATCTGTATGGATATGGCGACCTTTCTGTGTTGCCTTGATATAATTTTTATCAAACTTCAACGAAGCCCTACATATATTTGGATAACAATAATAATTTTTTTTATAATAATATCATGCCACGGTAGCATCAATCGAATGTTAAATGTGCGTTCATTAACCTCATTTTTTCCCCTTGTTGTTAAGGAATCTATAATCTCATCGCAAACTTTTACTAAGGTTGGTAGCTTGTTCTAACTTTGAAATGAACACATGCAGTCTCTCCTCATCCTAAAGTTATGCTTGGAAGAATGGCAATAGAATGGCTGACAAGACAAAGAATGGAATGACAAAACTTAATTAAAGTATATTTGGAAGTTAATTTATGGAGGAAATGAAATGGTAACGAAGGGTCAAGGAGTCCCTCCCCTGCCTTAATCCTAAAATCCTCACATTTTTGTCCATTGAATTTGAAGGGTGGAGGATCGGATGCCATCAATATTTCCCTCCCCTCCCTCCTTAAACATCCAAATAATAGAGTGAGACCCTGTATTTAGGGGTGAGAATAGGTTAGGTCGAATTAGGTCCTGACAAGTCTGAGCCTGGACCGTGTTCCAATCTCAAGACTTGAACCTGACCTATTAACTTGATATAGGCCAAATTTTAAAGTCTGACCTGACCTATTTCAAAGTCTGGCCTGACCTGAAAGTCTATTTAAAAGCATACTTTTTAACAAGACCTTTAAATATGTCTCCACCTATAAATAGGTCATAGGCTTTCACTTGTGAATAGGCTTGTAAACCTCTAATGATGAAAAGGTTGGTAGGCCTAAACTGATAAGTAGGTCGTTAGGCTTTCACAAATAAATATGTAAGTAGATCTCTACATTTAAATGGGCTAATAGGTCTTTACTTTCAAATATTATAAATATTATATTATAGTATTATATATTAAATTATACATATTATATATGTGTGCGTGTTAAATAGGCCGGCTTGATAGACTTAATAGGCTTTTTTTAAAGCCTTGACCTGACCTCTTTAGCTATATAGGCTTTTTAAAAAGTCTTGACCTGACTTTTTTGTTAAATAGGCTAGGTCTAGGTAGGTCTTAAATAGACTAGGTCATAGGCCCTCGACGAGCGATCTGACTTATTCCCACCCGTACGTGTATTCCATTCCATTTCGCTTTATTACAAGTCACTTCCTTCCACCCTTTGGTTCAATTTAATAATAATAAAAAATATTGGGTCAATTTATACATAGCCTAAACTTTCTAATATAAAAAAATTATGGGTTCAATTTATACATATAGTTTCATGTAAATATACTTCTTGAAGAATACGTAGACGAGAGGGATCTACATTTTGTTTTGGTTGGAATGGCATTAATATATGTTCCCCTCCCCTCCATCATTAAGCTTAACCAATTTAGAACTTCTTCTTCCAAAACTCCCCTTCATTCTCTCTATATTTAAATGTCAGCCATTGAATTAATTTAATGGTTGATGTATTTCTCTTTGACTATTAGATTAATCTAACGATTGACGTTTGAATGGGGAGAATATGAAGAGGATCCAGATCTAAGCTTATAGTGGAGTTACATCTTATATTTTATTCTATTTTTTGTCTTTCCCTTCCATTTCATTATAAGTTACTCTTCAGCTATAAAATAGGAACGTACTCTAAACTCCATTCTACATTTTGTTTTGGTTGTATATACTTGTATGTCATAAAGCATGTTGGGAACAATTTAAATGGATACTTACTTAATACAAATATTCATTTTTTTAAACTAATTGCTCTTACAATATCATACCCGAAATAGTTAGATAAAACTCTTCTAAAAGTGATGACTTCCAATTTTAAATCTCTCATATGCATTAATGTTCACCTAGGATTGGAATCTACTTCTTCCACTAATAACAACTTTTAAGCAACTTATTACTTATGTAAATATTAGTAGTATTTACTTATTTCTCTCACTCTTCAGTTACTTTTTAATCCAATTATTATAAACTTTTATAGTTGAGACAAGTTTGATTTTGTAATTGCGTTTAGTTATCGTTTTTGAGATTTTATTATTCGTATAGAACTATTTTTTCTCTATGAAAAGATCTTAACATAACTAAAGCAACAAAGACTGATCATTCATTATTATATACAAAAATGTGTGGTTGAATTGACTTATTTTGCATTTAAAATAGTTTATAATAAAAAAAATATGTGGAAAAACTTTTAAAAAATAAGCAATTATATTTTTCCAAAATAATATTTCTCAAATATGCATTAAATCTAAGTCTAGATTGAGAGAAAAGGAAATTTTAAAATTTGAAATTATCTTATTTTTGGTTGAAGAGAAAAATGAAAAAGAAAAAAAAAAACTATAAACAAGAAGTTCAAAATTCTCAGTTCATTTCAAATTTCTCTCATTTTTTTCCTCTCATTTTTTTCCTCCCATTCAAATAAAGTCCTTAGATTTTATGAGACATTCTAAGTTGTTTCTGGAGAATTTTTTAATCTCTACAGACTACAATAAAATGTGTATCATTGTAATTACGAAAATGTTAAATAGTACTATGGAATTTTCGTACGAGGATTGCTTTTTGCAACCTCAATTTTTTCCTATACAACCCCTTTTCTTTCTTTTATATTTCATTTTTTCCAAAATAACCCCTTTCCCTTTTCATCTTCTTCCTTTTTTCCTCACCAAATTTAATTCATCCATCGTCATCTTCTTCATTCTTCCCCTTCCAGAAATAAAATGCGCCGACACTGCCTCACCTTCATCACCCTCCAACAATCCCCTGTGCCCACTCTCCACCACCACCCATTCTCCTCCTTCACCCCCTTTCGCCATCCCCCACGTGACCCCAACTATTGGGATTTATGTACCCATGCTCTTCACTAAATCTTTATGCACTATTCTTGTCAATTTGGGACTGGTGTATGTGAAAAAAAAAAAAAACTTCATGTTGTAGGTTTGTGGCCCCAGAAGACTTGCTCGGTGGTCTATGGAGGGGTGTGACAAGGACTAAGGCATTTTAGAGATAAAAGAATTTTAAAAAAAAGGAAGAGGCTGTATAAGAAAAATGAGGATCTCAAAGAGCAACTCTCTTTTCGTAACCGAGCTTAGCCTCTTGGTGGGTTCTGGATTCAAGGATAATCAAGACCCAAGTATCAGAATTGTTTTGGGTTTTAGCCTTTTTTTTTCAATCTTAATGTTTATCTTCCACCCAAAAGGCCTAAGGCCCAAAACTGTAAAATATAAGAAGAATTGATGAAACGACAGTACAAAGACGCTCTCCGCTGCAACGTTGATGGATGCTTCTTCTTCGCGGTAAAAAAAGTCAATACGTTAATTTTTAGTCTAAAAATTTGAAATTACATTCCTATCCTTTTTCCCTTCCCGAATCTCAACTTCAATGTTTACCATTCCAAAACACAAAGAAGCGTTCAAATCAAAACAGAGCAGGACCAACACACGCACGCGCCACCCAAATCCTCGAACTCATCCAACATGGAACAACCGACGCCGGAACCAGAGCGCAAACCCGTTCCAAAGAATTCAGCTAATACCCTAAACGGAAATTCGAACAAAGCCGAGGTTGTAGAGAATGTATCATCGGGATCGGAATCTCAGCGCTCGCCGGAGCAATCGGCGGAGCGAACCGCTTCACCCGGTAATACGAAGAAGTCCGTTCGTTGGAGCCCCGATTTGGTAACGGAATCAACGTTCGTGTCGACTCCTAAAGAATCGCGTTCCAATCCCTACTTTTATTATTCTTCTTCTTCTTCCTCTTCCTCCTCCTCCTCTTCTGTCATGGGTCAGTAATCTTCGTATTTCACTGTTGCGCGCGCGCGCGTGATGTGTATGGTAATGTGTTTGTGATTTGTGAAATGGTTTTTTGTTTTGTTTTGTTTCAGATAAGGTAGATGTTGTTCGGAATGTGCTTGGAAGATGGGGAAAGAAGGTGGGAGAAGCTACACGCAAGGCTGAGACTCTCGCTGGAAACACTTGGCAGCATTGTAAGTTTTTTTTTTTGTTATCTTACTGATTTTCGAGTAGATTGAGATTGAACCATGATGGAATTTGATTAACCTGTTATGGAAAATGGGAAGCATATAAGAAATTTAGGCATTTGCAATATAAACAAGTCTTTTTAATATGTCGCTGTTGGTTAGGATGCAGTGATTATGTTATGCATCTGTTAGAAATGTTTAGAGTCTTGTAAACTCAAGTATCACTGTGATTATGTTATGTATCTGTTAGAAATGTTTACTTGCTGATCTGATAGGAATTTTGGGCCACAAAGCTTCCTTGCACATAGAAAACAAAAACACAAGACAACCACACCAAGAAGAATGCAAAACAACAAGAAAAAAGAACAATCGAAATAAAGAAGATGAACACCGGGTTTTAAGTGGTTCGGTCAATGCGACCTACGTCCACGGGAGCGAGCAGCGATTCCACTATAATCATCAAAAAAGGGTTACATCAAGTCTTTCCAATAGAAATCTTCCCACAACCTTTCATCCCATGTATACCCATGTGCTTCCCACATGCCTCCAAGAATCATAGATTGTAGTTTCTAAACCTAAGCACTTTCTACCATCTTGTTACAATGACTCCATGAATAAAGAGATACAAAGCTTTACAATAGAAATCTCCACCTATCTTGCCTATTCTTGTACACCCATGTGATTCACATCATGCCTCCAAGAACTGTCCCAAGATAGCCATTTCTACTCCTATGCATCATTCCTATTACATGATATGTTTATATAGACCTATTCAACAATCACTAATAGGTTGATGAGTCATCAATCCATGTGAAGATACTAATCTATGTGAAGCTCAAACCACCAATCATTGTGAAGCTTTAAGATCCAAGTTGGTTGAAGCCTTTAACCAACTCCCAACTGATTGCAACAATTTTGAATGACTCTGTTATAACAGATCTTCGCCCCGCGAACCACATTTCGCCTCGCTCACCTGAGAGCTTCATAACATTGATGCTCGCATTCGACCCGCGACTCGTGATTCGCCCCGCGAATCAAGCATACCTGATGCTCGTTGAAAACCTGGTTTCTGTCTTGCCCTGCGAAGATCAATTCGTCCAACGAATTATATCAAAACAGAACTTCATAGATTTTTAGTCATTCTTCGCAAGATCATATGCCCCCTTTATTTCCCGAAGTCCTTTTAAGAAGTATGTGGCACAGTTATGTGGGGAAAAGTAGTTGCTGGTAATAATGTGATTCATTCTTGATTTGCTTATGTATGTCCATTAGATGGTCTTTGATATTTGGGTTATTTTGGCAATAGATGTGTTCAACTTGAAGATTGTTTTCGGAATTTTTTAGAAATACTTTAGTTTTGTCATGACATTGACATTAACCTTAGATGCTGGTTTCTGCTGTTGTATAACTTCTCCAACATTTCCTCAGGCTATGTTTGGAGGGAAAGGGAATGGAGGTTTGGAGGGTTTATTTTTCATTTTGAGTAAGCATTCTCCTTATTTGAGAGTTTTTTAAAACAAAAGGAATAAAATGAGAGATTATCATGTAACCTTCACTTATCTCATTCATTTTTATAAATATTTTATAACTCTCTCAGTTCAGAAACGAAAAATTTACCTTCCTCTTCCTTCTCCAAACTCCTCCATCCAAACATACCCCTAGTGTTGATATCATCATTCACAACAAGTAGCTCTGTCGAGCGTTCCCTCTTTTCCCTCTTTCTATTTTAATGATCAATGTAGTTTAATGGATCTTATGTCTCTATTACTTTCTTCCCTGCCATCATTCTTGATGACATTGAATCTTCTGCATAATGTAACTGGCCTCTTTCAATTATATTGTGTTAAGTGAAAACGAACCCTAGTTTTGCTGAAGCTGCTATGGGAAGAATTGCCCAGGGAACAAAGGTTCTTGCAGAAGGTGGTTATGAGAAAATTTTCCTACGAACGTTTGAGACAGTTCCAGGGGAACTGCTTCAAAATTCTTATGCATGTTATCTGTCCACATCAGCTGGTCCAGTAATGGGAGTCTTGTATATATCCACAGCAAAGCTTGCATATTGTAGTGACAATCCTCTATCCTATAAATCTGACAACCAAACAGAATGGAGCTATTATAAGGTACATACAAAATACCTTAGATCCTGCAGTTTTGTTTTCAAAGGTTTTTAAATTTTGTCAATCTATCTGGCTGGCTTATGTATTAATTGAGGGTGGTTATATATGTATGTATATGTGTGGGTGTGTGTGTGTGTGTGTGTGTGTGTTGTATTTATCTAACAGGCATTAGCTAGGATGGGTTCAAATTCAGTTTAGAGGTGTACTTAGGAGGCCATTTGGAATTAATGGCAGACCAATGCGTATTTGCAGGTGGGGGGATTTACCCTCAAAAGGGTACATATCATTTGTGCCTATAATTTTATTGATTAGAAAACGTTGAAAAAGATTATATATACACAAATTTAATATAAAATACATAGATAAAAGTAAATATAGTAAAAATTCATCAAATTGTATCACACATGAACTCCAGAGAAACTGAAACCTCCCTTTCACCCTTTACTTTTTAAGGATCTAGTGCCTCACCTAACTATTTAAAACTTCAAATCTCCTTCCTATAACTTACAGGCAGCAACCTAGTTCCTTCGCACATGCCTTATAAGAGTAACATGTCTTTCATTCATTATAACTGTAAAACTGGATAGGGCAAAGGCAAACCTTGACAGACCATACCAGATGAGGATAAATCAGTTTTACCTCCTAATTTTATTTTTCCATTCTCTTTAAAAGATAAAACATATATTTGCATGCAGTTTCTTTTCTCTGCTGCTTGACATAATTTTTTAGTTCATGTCTGCGTCATCATTCAGTTGTAACTTGTAAATTCAGTGGCAGTTTTTTAAAATTTGTGCAATTAAATAAGCTGTCCAAGTGGAATATTAGCTGGACTAACTCATTTATGTGCATTTTATTTGAGGGTGGTGACTTCCATGTTTAAAAATCTACCTAATCAAGCCAAGTCATGCTGAACATAAAATTATTGAATTTCATTTCAAGTCAAGACTTATTCAAGTTTGAGACTTGAGCCCAAGTTTGACTCGATTAAAATTTTTCGAGCTTGAGGCTCAACTTGGTTACAGTTTAAAATACTTTCTATATCATAATATCATATAATATTAAATCTACAATAATTTTTGTTTAATTAAATGTAATATAGCTAATAATAATAAATATTATATATAACTAATCAAGCCATCTTGCAAGCGCCGACCCTTAAGCCTAAGGGAAAATATTGAATCTAGGATTGTGGTGAATGCATATATCAATGAAGATAGAGGAGTAATCAGACTTCATTTATTTCATAGTGAATGACTTCTGGCAAGGTCATTTCTTCATTTTGTGATATTTGATGCAATGATCAACAAGGTATACCCTCAAGTATCTGAAAATGACTACCTTCCTTCAAAGTTTTCATGATTGAACTAGAGCCTTCTTTTAGCACTTTTATTTTATCTTACTCTTACTGTTGCCATCTTTTCCATTTTCCTGAATCACCATCCGCCAATTGTATAAGTTGTTAACCTCATCGGCCACTCTAAATTCCTGCCAGTAATTTATCACCCCAATAATGATTGTGAAAAGCAACTGAGAAAGCTATCGATGCTACCTTATTCCAAGGTGGAAATTTTTTGTCTATATTAGAAAAAGTTTCCCAATTCCCAAAGCACTTGGCCACCTCAAGGATGAGGTTTGGCTAAGCAATTAGACAGTGAAGTCACAAAATAACAACCATGACTAGCAAAGTTTAAATGAATGATTCATGTTTTGACTTAGTAATGCTATGCTATACTTTTCTCTTTTCTTGTTTAATTTGACCAATCTAGAATAATATTTTATCTGCATTTTTTTGTCAATTGTTATTGACTTATTGTAATTTCTATAGGTAGTCATCCCATTACATCAACTAAAAGCAGTTAATCCTTCATCAAGCAGAGTAAATCCTTCTGAAAAGTACATCCAGGTGATCTCTGCTGACAATCACGAATTTTGGTTTATGAGCTTCTTGAACTATGAAGGTGCTGTGGACTGCCTGCAAAATGCTTTTGAAGCCAACAAATCGCAATCTGAATAATAGCCTGTCTATACGGTTTAGGCTTTCACCCCGACATGTGCATCTTGTTACAAAAGTTGTAGATTTGATCATTCTTGTCCTGGAGCTGTATGCTCCATTCGATTTTTTGGCAATTTTGTTTTTGTGAATTTACTATTTACTATAGGGTTCATATCTGGAAGACTGGGTCATTTGAGGGGGATCCATTAGAATAGCTTAGAAAACTATGTTAACATTATTGTACCGTTGCATGCTATAGTTCACAATTAAACTTTTTGCTTACTAGGTACCAAATCAAAATGTTTCAATGTGTTGTTCTCTATTCTAAACCTGGACGTTTATTTTATTCTTTACAGCTAGGTCTAGTTCCATGGCTGGGTGGGAAAAAAAAAAAGTTCCATGGCTTAGCATCATAATAAAATGAATGGCATGAAGACTTGTAACCGGATGATTTTGCTTGCTCATTCCTCAGTGTTTGTGTTTCGATGGGGTAGAGGCTAGTTGGATTCTGTTTGCTGCCAACTAGTTTAAAGGCTAAGCAATCATTTCTTCTGAGTCGTCTTTTTTTTCCTGCTAAACTTTTAAAATGTAGTTATTTTTAGATGATTATATGTAACATTTTTTCATTTGATTTCAATGATACCTAAGCTAACTAGTTTAGACTACTGTTGACTTTGTCAGTGACTCTATTTTCCAACGTATCGATGGTTCTTGAGGTATGGTATATCGAAGTTTCATGTGGCGCACTAATTCCACTAAATACCCAATTTGGAGTGGGAGTGCCCAGTCATGTATCATAATTGGCGGGATTTAGGTTGGAACAGGTCCCTTCTTTATTGCAGGATGGAGTATATGTTTTTTTCTAGAATTGTGAACTATAAATGACAGTGTGGCTTTGAAAAACAAATATGTATGGGCTTTTTCTACCAAGAAAACTTATGTTATATGAGAAATAAGATAAACTAATCCCAACCACGTTAGAATTTGGATTTAATTGGTATATAATGTCAGTGTAAAGATTTTTTACATTACATTGACAATTAATCATAATTTGACACATCAGTTAAAATGTTAATCTTATCCTAACTATTTTAAAAATCATTCATATCATGATTTATGATTTATTGACAGTGTAATAAATTTTACACTGCTAGTACATAACAATTAAACTTGGAATTTTATGAACCGCTGAGAGTAAAACATTGTCATCTCACCTATTAGAAGTTCAAGTCACAATATCTTAGCACGTCTATATAAAGTTAGAGTCAACAATAATAACAATGGTGTTTCTGCTAATTTAGACATGTCTTGACTAGTCACTGAAGGGTTGACAATTGGGTCTGGACTTGTAATATGCCCTACCTTGTAATAATGGGATAATTCCCTTCCCTTAACTTTTTTCCTTTTTTATTTATAAAAAAAATAAGGTGACATGTCTTGATTAAGCTCTTCATATCCGTGTCCACGTCAAGAAATTACAAAACAAAATAATGTTAGGGGAATAAAATTATTACAAATTTTGTTATCCGCAAAATCAACTTATTGTTGGGGCAATCAGGGGAGTCAAATAAGAAGTTATATGTTTTACATTTTGTAAGTGCAAAAGGTCTTTAAAACGAATTAGTAAGAAAGTTTTTATTCTTTTTATAAAAAGCACTCGTATTATGTGTTTTCTTATTTTTCTTTCATTAAGTTAAAGCAAACACATAATATGGTGGATAGATACATTAATGTAGTTTGACAAGTTATAAACCCACATTTAGCTCAAGTATAAAAAATATCTTTGTTTACTAAAAAAACCCATACAAGAATAATGATGTATTTAAAAAAAGATTGAATTAATATGCATTGTGTAAAATTTTACAGTTTACAATGACAACGTATTAAAATTAAAATCTATTTAAAAACCTACTGAAAAATGAAATTCTCACTCTTTTCCCCATTCATTTTTACACATACTTTAGAATTATGGATCATCTATCATTTTGTTTTGGAAACAACAATAAATAAATGATCAAGGATTATACA
This sequence comes from Ammopiptanthus mongolicus, assembly GCA_039655645.1. Classification (NCBI taxonomy): domain Eukaryota; kingdom Viridiplantae; phylum Streptophyta; class Magnoliopsida; order Fabales; family Fabaceae; genus Ammopiptanthus; species Ammopiptanthus mongolicus. Next base: position 91,741,424 of record CM077343.1, read on the forward strand.
GTATGTGTAAATAAAGGCGTGAAAATTATTACTGAAACCTAATACATATCCGATTCAAAGCCCGACCCGCATAATCACTTTATCGCCTATCAACTGATCTTTGTTAGCTAAACAGACAGCGGATGCCATAATCTTTATTCCACAACTCATGCATTGACAATCTGACCCGTAATCATCTTTATTATCATTATGTTTTCAAATTCGATCTCAATGATTCCGAGGATTGAAAATACCTTCTGATTATGATGCATGAACGAGTCTTGGTCTTTTACTCATACACCAAAGTAATGGAGAACAGAGTGACATGTCTCAAAGTAAAACGAACATTTCATTAATTTTCAAGAACTTGCAATTATCATAGGAGCTTCCGTAAACTGAGTCCAAGAACATTGAAGGTGCTCTTGTGGAACTGACTTTTGGATGCATCATGCACCGTCAACTATTATTGATTTATATAATTATTAGTCCACAATGTCAAAAAGATGTTTAATTAAGAGGGAGACATTCACTAAAAAGAATCCTTCATTTTCTCTTAGTGGGTCGGTGAAGAATCATTACAAACTTCTACTAACCCAATTCTTTTTTCATTTATTTATCCTCTTACACGCTTGGCTGAAGCTTCTAAGTCCAAACCTTTTTGCTTAAATGAATAATGTTGGTGCCTTATGGCAAGACATCATTTGCTCTTCTCTCAAGTCTTTCCAATTTTAAAGTTAAAGTGTGGAAAAAAGTAAAAACACATCTAGGCTAATGTTGTTTAGGGCCTGGCAGTGCCACTAAGTAGCAATTTATGACTTCTGCAAGTTGGGGCATATTTGGGTCATGGCCTATAACACAGGTGGACCATAATCTACTATGGCCTTATATAGATTAATTGACAGGCCCGCAATGTGTGCTTTGTAATGGTTTTTCGTCAATCCTCCTCTCTGAGTGACACTGAAGGAGGTGGGGGATGGTCATCCCATTTTGCTATTTTAGCATCTAAATAAGTGCTTTACACTAATCATCTTTATATTGTTATGATTATTGAGCATGTAATGTCTTAATCAAGGAATCCAGTTAACTGTTCATAAAGCAGGTTTAGATGACCCACTTATCTCTTTCAGTTGCACGCGGGAATGTCATTTCTTACTATTACACTTTACAGTCCCATCTTTAAGTGAAATTAAAGCTGCAAGGAAAAAAAGTGAAACCAAAGCAAAGCAATTATTTTAGGGAAGCATGCAATGTTAACCAATTAAGCTTATGCTCAACTGCCACAAAACCATAAATAGAAAGAAATTTGATCTTCAGCTCGAAGTTACTATATGGAATCAGCAGATAAAAAGTCACTTCATGAGCAGGAAAACTCAATTTATTTATGTAGTTTACAAATTTCTTAAGATGGGTCAATGAATGGTTACCTTCTAACGATGTTGCTTGAGAATGGGGTTTAATTTAATAACTAGTAAATTTTTTAATTTTAATATTTATTTAATTATTATTTATTTATTAATTTTTTAAATATTTATATAAACTATAATTTAACATGATATATATATGCAACATTTTATAGGTTTTAAGGTTAACTATTTGATTTGTTAACATTTAATTTTTAAAAAAGGTTATATAAAATTTATATAGTTTATAGCATTAATCTCTAAAAGGTAATAATTTGAATAAGATATGATAGCAAATAATGTAGTCAATTTAGAAATTAATATTAGTAATTATAAATATTTATCCTAAAAAGTAAAAGAAATAAATGAAAAAATAAGTATGGATTTATTAATTATAGCAAAAAATTTATGAAATTATTGTAATTATTATAATTATAGTATTTAGAAATAATTGTTTGAGATGTTAGATTTTGGGTTCCCTTCCTATGTGAAGAAAGACCCAAATGTGCAAGCCCATTTCATGTTTCACTTGTCCAAGTGGAGAGGGGTCAGATTAGGGATGTTAAGGAGACTCGTTCTTGTGAGAGAATATCATCCAACAAAAGAGTACAGAAGAGAGAAAGCCAACTCGCATACTCACCTAATAGTCACCGTAAAATCGTAACTGGAGATTCGTTCACGGTTGGATTGGGCTGAAATTTGAGAAGCGGGTCCAAGGCTCGTGGTTCTTAGTTCAATTCTCAACGGTTGAATCAGTTATTAGAGGTCTGGAGTGTGAGATATTTTGTTCACATAGTAGATCTGTTTTTGGGTAATTTTCATCTTCTTGTTTCTCATTTGTAAGCATTGGTGATTGGTTGTTTTGGCTCGTTGCAAGCACAGATTGATCGTGCACCTGATTAAGACTCGTTTGTACCTTTATTTGATCATAGTGGAGCTGTTTCTTTGGTTTGGATGACCCGTGATTTTTGAGGAGTTTTCCACGTTAAAAACCTTGGTGTCTCTTGTGTATTTCTATTGTTCTTTTTGTTGTCATATGCTTGTTGTTGCTCCTCACAAGTTCTTGCAAGTTGGAGGATCCTGAAAAGTAAAAGAAATAAATGGAAAAAAAGTAGTAACAACTAGTTGATGAAATTATAGTAATTATTATAATTATAGTGATTAGTAATAATTGTTTGAAAAATGAAAAAATTGAATGGAAAAAAAAAAAGTAAGCAAATTTAGAATTGTATTTAAAAAATGATACGTGGCACAATTAAGAAGAGAGATTGTAAAGAATGACTTATAATCAAAATGAAAACTCTAATTTAGGTTCCGTTTGTTACATATTAAAAAAGGAATTATTTTCATATAAAATAATTTAGAGATTATATAATAAACATTTTTTGTTAATCTTTAACAAATGGATTTTCTCTCTCCTTTGTTGAACCAGATTTTAATGAGAAGTTAAAAAAATAACTTCAAATTTGGAGCAAATTAATCATTTTTTTAGATTATAATTAATGTCAAAACCTGAAATAAACAACATACTATAAATAGGGATCCATGTGTCATATAAATAACTAACCTCAATGATTTGTGTGTTAGAAAAACTATTTTACCATCTAGCATCCTATACGACCCGGACCATCGCCTTTTATTATCTTCGTTGGTTAACTCTAATTCATACGTTATAGGCTGTAAAAATTCCAATATAGTAAACAAAAGAAAAAAAAATTAATTAAGTAATTTTTTTAATCAACTACCGTAAATAGAGTCTTTGGCTCCCCAGTGACATCCGAGATATCCCCACAAGTTTCGATCATTTGAACCGACTATGAAACTAATCCTCGATTGACTGCTTAGAGTGAGGAATTAATTTTTGGTTTTCGTAACCTCCCAACTAGAATGTCTTCCACCAGTATTTGAGCTTGTGTTCTTCTCCTTATGAGGTCAAGATGCTTGTCACTAACCCTTATTGGTTTTAATTAAGTAATTTAAAATAATTTAATTAAGTTTTTATACTATTAAAAAAATTAAATAGGTCCTTATATTTAAATTAATTAATTATTAAATCTTAATTCACTAATTATAAAAATTTAATAATAAATTCCTTAAGACTTGTGTTAATAAAGGTTTATTTACATTTTTTTAAAGTATAAGCACCTAATTAAAAACTTTTAAATTATAGGAGCCTTTAAAAAATTCAATGAAATTAATCTTCCATTATTCTTTCATTTTTCCAAACAGTAGTAGATGGAGTATGGGAGTATATATATATATATAATATGAGCACGTTTACCTTCTATGTCTCCCATGTTAGGATTTGGTTTAAAAGCAAAACATATGACTCCAAAATTGTCTTATCAATTTAACTCTAAACATGTATAATAATATAGATTGAGTTATTAGATTATCTAAAAAAATAACAATGACAAAGTATCTCAATATCTCACGGTAGTAGTTCTCTTGCGTTAGTATCGATCCCTCACTGTGGATTTGTTTGGGTAAACGGCTTAAATAAGCGCTTATCATATAAGCGAGATAAGCGCTTATGTATAAGCTATTTCTATAATCAAAGAGAAAATATAGTCAAAACGTTTTCATATAAATTATAAGTTGTTTTCATAAGCTATCTTCAAGAGCTTATCAAAATAAGCTGAAAATAGCTTATGGACATATCATAAGCTGTTTCCATAAACTCTTTCAAACACTCTGACAAGCGCTTATGTCAGTAGATAAACCCAAATAAACTATTTATAAGCCAATCCAAACAGACCCTATAGTCAATCGGTATTACCATATTAGGATGCTTAGGAAAAGACTCTCTCCATTGTATAGTCAATTAACTTTTTTTTTTTATTGTTTGGTAAAGGAATATTTTTTTTAAAAAAAAACTTTTATTTGATACAACTGTAGAGGTAACTTGTAGAAATAAAATACGGACTGCACCATTATCCCCCTATTTTATCTCTATCAGTTTTCAAACATGGCAACCTTTTATTCTCGTCTAAGTAATACCCATATATTCAACCTTAATATCAAATATTTCTAAAAGAAACTCACTTCCTTCTCTCTCTCAATAATAATAATAATCATGAGTTTTTGTGTATTTATATATGTATATTTTACCAAATATTTTCATTTCAATTAACTAGCTTATCAGTTTTTAGCTTCAGCTCCCGGCTTTTCAACTTTCAACTAACTTTTCAGCTAGTTGTATCAAATTATAAGAGCAACTTCAAAATGATAGTTGTTTAACTAGTTCTTAAAAGTAAGAAGTGATTATTGTTGGATTGCCAGGTGTAAGGATGCTTGCTTCTATAAGTAACTGATTCTTATATAAGAACACCTAATAAAAAAAAAAAGGAGAGAGCGGAATATTGAAGAATTGCATCTAGTCTTCCTCAGAAAATTGAATAAGAAAAAATAGAAATAAATGTAAATAAAGATGTTGGTTAATTTGTGAGACCCATTTGGTGAACTTTTTAAAGTTGCATCATTAGAGTGTAGGGTTACTTAAAATAGTATAAAATAAATGTGAATGCTAACGAGTGCCCTTAGGACATTGGTTAAGGAATCAAGAAAAAAATATTTGTATAGATAAATGATGTATTTAATATATTAAAAAGTATTACAATTAGTTTTGCAATAAAACTTTCATTTTATTGATTCCTTAAACAATATCTATAGGACACTCTTTAGCAAGACCATAAAATAAAAAGTGATGAGATAACATGATAAGGTCCATAAAAAGAGAAGTTAAACGATTCTAATAAATTGGTACATCATTGGAGATGTTCTAATGGAACTTATCCATTATTGATAAGCACATATACAATATTCAATAATAAGCCCACTTATAAGTAATGCTAACAACAAATTCAATAATAATATTGATCATTATTTAAGGTAAAACAACATGCCATAATTATTTTAACATTTAATTAATTTAATTTTTATAAAATATAATGTGACTTATGGCGGTCAGCGTAAAAATAATTTAAGTGGAACAGTATCATAGTGTTTTTATCGTACCAAAACAGTGGCTACAACCATTTAAACCAATTTATTATGGCACCAAAAGTATGCAATTCCACTGTTCCATTAAATCATTGCTCTTCTTCTCAAAGTTCTCTCGTTAAATGATTCTCTAGTTTGCTTCTCTGTCAATCCAACAGGTTCATGGTAAGTGAATGTCGGTGTGCTCTATAGTGCTCTATATGGACCTCAACTTTGTAGGCCATTATAAGTCTTATGTTTTAGCCTCAGTTTGTGTCTAAACTTGCTATCATTTCTGGGGCCTTGAAATATATATTTTTCTATTAGGTGCACTTTTGAGTGTAACCTAGTATCAATATGTTCTTATTGCCTCTTAATTCTTTATTGCATTTGGTAAGGTAGATAGCAACCTAGGGTGGATGTGCTAAACTTCATTTTATTTTTATCAATTCATTTTAAAAATATGACATCTCTAGGGTGGTGTCTAAGGTGAACCACCTTACAAGTGATTTATGGATGGACCATCATTATAAGCCATTAGATAAATTAATAATAAATCAATGGTCCAGATTAGAGTTGGGTAAAGGCTGAACAGGTAAAAAAATATCACTTGACAAGTTTGTTTCTACCCTACCCCTCACCCATTCCCCGTCAATGACACCACCGTCACCAAGCCATTATTCCTAACCAAAGCTCAACGCGAAGAGTGGCCCTTCAATGTTGCCATCAAGAAATCGCTAACCAGAAGCGCCGCCAGGTGAAATAAATGTATCAATTCATCCCTTTCTCATCAGATTACAATCAGTTAAATAGATACTGGGAAGAATTCAAATGAATTTGAAAAGGAGTAACTAAAGCCTAATAATAAGGAGCTGATACAGCTAATGATACAGCTATACAATCATAACAAATAACACAACAGATATACAATTTGAACTGAACGTTTGAATTGCATATCTTATCCTTGACTTGGGCTAAGAGAAATTGTGAGAACAACCTTGATTGTTTGTGGCTTGACAACCAGAGAAAACGTTTCTTTGAAATCAAGACCAGGCGTTTGAGTAAAACCTTTTGCAACCAGCCTAGCTTTGTATCTAGCAATACTACCATCAGGATTCCTTTTAATTCGAAATAACCATTTACAGCCAACCAGATTTTTAGCCTCATCGCTTGGAACCAAAGTCCAAGTGCCATTGCTTAGTAAAGCATCAAATTCTGCGGAGCAAGCTTGTCGCCAGTGTGGGATTTTAAGAGCTTGTGTCACAGTAGATGGTTTAAGATTCTCTGGAAGATCATGTTTGGTAGCAGTCAGAAGTTTCTTGGGTTTGAATATATTGTTTTGTGACCTGGTAACCATTGTGTGACTACGAGATGGGTTAGGAAAAGTGGAATTGGAAAAAGGAAGGGAAGTAGAATGATTACCTGAATGAGATACTGCAGAAGAATTTGAAATAGAATCAGGTGCCACTTCAAGGACCGGCTCAGGTGTGACTGCGGGTGAAGGTTGCGCAGGAGGGGATGAAATTTCTGGAGAAACAGAAGATGATGGAGATTTGGTCGAGATAAAGTCAGGTAATTGTGCTTCATTTAATGGAAGAAAAGGGGATGATGGAGAAGGTTGGATAAGAGACTGATAAGGAAAAAAAAATTTCCACAAAATTAACATGTCTAGAGACATATATACGGCTAGAGATAGGTTCAAGGCACAAATATGCATACTGAGATTGGGAGTATCCTAGGAAAATGCAGGGAAGGGATCGTGGTTGGAGTTTATTTTTAATGTAAGGTCGCAACCAAGGAAAGCATAGGCAACCAAAGGAATGAAGTTTATTATAATCTAGAGGTTTTTGAAACAAGATTTCCAAAGGAGTTTTCATATCAATAATTGGTGTAGGCATCCTATTTATCAGGTAGGTGGCAGTGGCAAATGCATAAGTCCAGAATTTGGCAGGTAAATGTGAATGTTGCAACAATGCACGACCTGTTTCAACAATATGTCTATGCCTTCTTTCTGCAGTTCCATTAACTTCAGGTGTATGAGGAGGTGTAGATAAATGTGAAATTCCATGTTTAGCCAAAAATGGTTTCAATTTTACAAATTCTCCACCATTATCAGAGAAAAGAGAAATGATAGGCAAATTAAAAAACTTTTCAACAATGGACTTGAATTGAATAAAAATAGAGAATACATCTGACTTATTTTTCATTGGATATAACCATACATATTTGGAAAAATGATCAACAAAAATTAAATAATATGAATAACCATCTAAAGACCTAGTGGGAGATGGACCCCAAACATCACTATAAATGAGTTCCAAAGGTCTGCTACTAGTTAGGTGGTGATCCGAAAAGGGTAGCTTGTGACTCTTAGCACAATGACAGGAACTGCATTCAAGAGATGAAAGGATCTTTATTGGAATATGATGATTATCTGCCAGATGTTTGATTATTTTGGAAGAAGGATGACCCAATTTATGATGCCATGTGGAAACAGATTGAATGCTGGTGGTGAAGGCTTGAGGATGAGTTGAATTGGTGAGTGTAGATGGCAGGTGGTAGAGATCTTGTTTAAGTGGTCCTTGCAGCAGAGCTTGACCCGGGTTCAAGTCCTTCACAACAAAACAATCAGGAAAATATTCAACAGAACAATGGTTAGTTTGACACAATTTGGAAACAGATAGTAAATTGGACTGAATATTTGGAACACGTAAAACTTGAGTGAGAGTAAGTGGTTTAATTGGTGTATGAAGGTAAGTGTTACCAATGTGTGTAATATTCAAACCTGTGCCATAACCAACCATGACTTGATCCGATCCTGGATAATAATTTGCCAAGGTCAACTGCTGAAGGTCTTGTGTAACATGATGAGAGGCTCCTGTGTCCATGATCCAGCTAGAATTGTGGACTGATGGCTGATGGGTAGCCATATTTACTGTCGGTCTAGTGACAGTTCTCTTTGGATAGCCTTTGATTTTGTAACAGTTCCTAGCAATATGACCTGGCCTATCACAGAATTGACAAACTGGTTTGTTGTCAAGGTTTTAAGCAGGTGAGAAATGACTGTTGTTAGGCGGATACTTTGGACGCTGGTGTCCTTTGTTTCTAATCACAACATTTGCTGTAGCAATAAGAGGATCAGTAGAGGCTGAATCCGCACAAAGAAGGATGGTTTCAAAGTCCATAAGTTTCTCATGAAGTTCAGCAAAAACAATAGGAGATTCCCTGCTGCGAAGAGCTACTGAGATCTCACGATATTCAACACTCAAACCATTTAAAGTGTGAATAACCAAATCAGTCTCATCAAGCAAATGGTCAATAATAGACAGTTCATCGGAAATGGCTTTAATGCCTTGAAGATAAGTAGCCATGGATTGAGTACCTTTGGTAAAAGTGGAGATTTTCTGGTTAAGAGCCATGACACGAACTTTGGATCGCCCAGCATACATTGTTTTAAGAATATCCCAAGCTTGTTTTGCAGTCTTGACAGTGCCAAGATGAGTTACGACAGTGGCTGCAACAGAAGACACAATACCATGTAGAATGAGTTGATCCTGTCTAGTCCAATGAGTGAAGGCTGGGTTGACAGCAGTGGTATTGTGTTCCAGGTGCTTTGATGGGCAGGCAGTGCTTCCATCGACATATCTCATGAGATCATAGCCTGTGAGGAGAGCAAGGAACTGAATTCTCCAAGCAGAATAATTATCGCCCTCAAGTTTGATATATAGCTGAGAGCCAACATTGAGAGTAACCAGCTTATCAATAGAGGAAGAGATTTCAGAAGAGGTGGAACTCATGATGAAAGAAAAGGATCGGAAAAAAAAATTTGCTGTTAAGCTAAAGCTCTTGATACCATGAAATAAATGTATCAATTCATCCCTTTCTCATCAGATTACAATCGGTTAAATAGATACAGGGAAGAATTCAAATGAATTTGAAAAGGAGTAACTAAAGCCTAATAATAAGGAGCTGATACAGCTAATGATACAGCTATACAATCATAACAAATAACACAACAGATATACAATTTGAACTGAACGTTTGAACTGCATATCTTATCCTTGACTTGGTCTCTTGTTATCTATTACCAGGAACACCTTTCTACTTCCCGTGATCGCCCCTTAAATTGGATGCATCTTGATTTGGGTGCACGCCATGGACGTCGTGATGCAGATCTAGTCTCAACATTTTCCCGAAAAATTTTGTTGATAAAATAGCAAAATAATAGCGGTGGTGGTGGTAAGAGTACTAAAACAGTTGTGGCGGGGGTACGAGTACTGAAATAGCAAAATATCAATCTTTCACATCAGTCATGAAGCAAAAACCAAGATTTCGTCATCAATGGTGGATACGAAGCAGCAATAACAACCTGTTGTTGATGAAGCTGAAACCTCCAAAGCCAAAATTGTTCTCGGTCAAACCCAGTTTCTGCTTCTCCAACTCAGGCGAGCCGCACTCACTATCACTCGAAGTTGCGACTCTGGAATGGAGATCCATCTGCAACCACCTCTCTGCCTTCAACTCCACCTCCATGGGCTCCTCTATGGCGCAGAAAGCGCGATTGTCGAACGGGTGGATCTGGTGGGCAAGGGCGGCTCGTGCATCTCATGGGCATGGATCTGGTGCATAGCGCGACCAAATCTAAGTTCTGATACAGTGATGCGACGAATCTGGGTTACTGATGGCAATGTTGGGACGACGGTATGAACGAGATTTACAAAAAATTAAAAAAATAAATAAAAAATCGGAAAAGTAACCTAGAAACTGGCGGTCCATCCATGCACCACTTGTGAGATGGTCCACTCAAGAAGCCACCCATTTCTAGGTGCCAAACTGCCAATTGCCAACAATGGCTCCTTTTCACTCTTTCCCGACTTTTTCTATCAATGTCTAGGGGATGGTTTGGGGTAGCTAATCACATGATCCACCATCTGCCATATATAAAATTATTTATCAACCTTCATCAAAAACTTTAAACGTTTAGGAGAATCGTTCCTTCACCTATTCAAATATAAAAAAATCGTCGATAAGTCTTTACGTAAATATATAAGTTTCTAAATGAGTTACTTCTTAATATGACTTTAGAATTTATATGATCAGATTATTCAATGCTCGAACCTTATTGTCTCCATTTTTGAAAGAATAAAGTTGACTTTAATGTGAGGTGTGTCTTTGATGTAAAATTATTTGCAAGCTTTTACCTAAATGTTTAAACTTTTAGGAAAGTTGATCTTTAATTATATATCTAAATTGTTTATTTATGTGTGTTTCAAACCAAAATTAAGGAAATGGTGAAACAATAATGTTAGAGGTCAAGCTTCCTAAGCTTTTGAGATTTGGGGAAATGGTTGCTATGAAGGTATCTGAGCCGTGTGGTAGAGCAATGAAAGGTGGAAGGACAGGTTTATTGAGTAAGGACGGAAGGGAGAAATAGGATGTCCTCGATATCATAATGCACTAGGTGGTACTTTTAGTTCTCTGGCTGGTCTTTTTCATGTCTCGCATCCTTGTGTATGGGGACGCTTATATGGAGGATTTACGTAGAAGGGACAAAGTCATTTAACATGAGAATCGACCTTTTTAGGTCATTGTGATACGAGGTTTCAGGTATCCTGGGCTAGGCTTAGATGTTTTAGGTTTTGGCTATTTGTGGCTAAACAAAAGGAAGTCAACGGTACATGGTATAAAAGATTTAGGTGCCATTTTGGTGAAAGACGAAATGCATAGGTTTAGAGATGGGAGGCTTGAGAGTGTCAATGTCACATGTAACTAGGAAATTCTGCCACTCACTCCTTTCCACAATCCTCCCGTCGTCTCCTATTTCGACGCCTGAAATGCCTCACCGTCTCTGCCTAAAGCATGTCAAGGCACACCTCGCTCAGAGTTCCCCATCCTGACCACCTTCAAAGGACCAAGCATCGTCTCTAAACGTCAGTCCTTATGCCAAAGGCGACCCTTTGGGTCCAAACCTTAAACAGATATAAGGCCATTTATGGGCCTTGATAACTTTATGACAAAGGGCCCAAAACAATGTGTAATATTGTCAAATTTTTTTTGTTATTAGTTATAATTATATATAGTTTTTTCTTTGTAATATATTCATAAAGTTTAAATTTAACATAAGCTTAATAAAACATACTCTTTTTTGTGCATTTGAGTCGGAAGAACTTATAAGTGACAATATTGATACATAATTATATTCATATGTGATAAGTTTTCATTTTACTTGTCATTGTCCACCTCAATTAGGTGGTTTTATTATTCATTTGAGCCTTTTTAGAGTTTTATTATATTCAAAATGAATGCATGGTGAAGAGAAGTGAAATGAAGGCCAATTGATGAGATTTTGTGCTCCGAGAGATCTGTACTAAGCGCAGATTCACAAACGCTCAACGTAAGCAGAGTAAATTGGAATTCATTATGGAGGACCAGCGCTCAGCAAAGGTTGCTTTGCGCTAAGCGTTGCCACACTTGAGAGCTCATTAAGAGGACCAAGTCAGCGCTAAGTGTTGGCTATGTTGCGCTCAGCGTTGCACCCAATTGACACCTTGGACCACAAAAACTCATTTGCAAAAATCTAGGGATCAGAAGTTGTAGAGTATGAAAAATTCCAACCTACAGAGGAAAGAAGTTGTTGCTACTGATAGAACAAGATCTTCGGTGGAGTTTTCTTCTACTTTTCTTTTATTTGTTTTTCCCTTGTTATTTATTTATTCATAACTTTTTTGTAATTGATTTGGTTTATTAATACAATTATCTTCCTGATTATGAGTGCTTAATTATGTTCTTAATGCTTTTCTTGGCTTGATCATCCTTGAATTGTTTGGTTGATTTTGTATGCAATTGAAAAATTGATGCTTAATGCTCATGGAATTAAGTGCCTACTAATTCAAGAATCGAGGAATAGATTTTGGAATGTTTGTAACTGTTAAGTCCTTGATCTTAATGCATTTTATGTAATTAATTCATCTACGGAGTTAGAGTTTGATTTGGAAATTTAGGCTCAATCCACCTAAGGAATTAGGCCGGTTTGAATAACTTGATTTTCATAATTAAAATAGAGATTGTGTTAATAGCCATTTGATAGCAATTGAGGGAAGAATAGTGAAGTCTAACCCCGAGCTTTTTTTCTTTATTGAATTAGAAGTTTATTTGTTCACCAAGTGTTTGTTAAAAATTCAAAAAGAACTTAAAAATATTTTAATTCTTGTTTGATCCTTGTTTATGATTGAGTTCCCTTCCATTCAAACTAAAGTCTAAATAATATTTCAATTTGCGAGATGGTAGTTGTTTACGATCGCTGAGAACGATATTTGACCTCACCACCATTATTACTTGCAACGATTTGATATACTTCCCGAAATCACATAAAGTTTTTGGTGGATTCAATATGCCAATATTACAAGTACCAAACAGAACTCCTAATTTTACCGTAAATAATATATTATTAGCACTTTAGGTTGAATGGTTTAAATTGTGCAATATTCGCGTATGTGTAAATTTTTTTATGTATAATATCCTCACAAATATCATGAAAGGTTTTGACAAATCATTAAGAATTATTATTGAGCCTGACAAGTAAAATATCTCGACTTATTGAGTTAACAACAGCAATGAACGCAACCCAGAGTAGTTGATAAGTAAATCAGTATAGTTTCTTTTTTTTCTTTTTGAAGAAGCCAAAACAATTTTATTACTAAACATACTCATTAGAGTACCAGAGATACTCCAACAATATACATAAGAAACCACATCCTGAGACCACTTTACACAATCACAGCCAAACCCCTCCCCCCTTGCCTACCCTGCGCATGAATAATAACAATGAAACCCAATACAAAGCTTGACCCTCAACACATGCCAAAACAAATGCCCAACAATCTCACGCCCCACCCTTCCTGCACCACGTCTATTCTCACCTAACCATACTCAAAAAACTGACTCTTATTCCACATAAAAACCCAACACGTCTCTGCTTTAAATCCACCGTCCCCTTGCATATCCCACTCAAAGTAAATCAGTATAGTTTCACTCGTATATGAGATAAAGGATAGAAAATGGACACAAGGATATATCTAGGATTAGGATTCTCTGAGGTAGTTATCTCGATCTCTCCTCACTTGTATTTTTTGTTATTTTTTTGGATAAAATAAATTAAGGGTTAAGAGTGTGAGACAAGTAAATCTAATAGTCATAGATTATATAACTGTGACAAATACGTGAATTTGCTACTGCAATGAATCTGGATCCGATATATCTTTATGACTACCCAATTGATTAAACTTTATTTATTTTTTAATAAAAAATCAACCGATTTAGTTTAATTTGAAATTATGAAATTAATTTAAATTAAACAGAACTTACATGAATTGGACCGAACATAAACCAATTAGAACATAAAATTATATTAATCGATTCACAATATATAAAAAAAAAAAAAATTCTTGATTCGATTTAAATAATGTCTTCTTTATTTTTTGAATAAAAAATAATGTCTTCTTTTAAAGCACCCAAAAAAAAAAAACAATGTCTTCTTTTAAAATTAAACCAACTCAAATTGCGATTTCATTGTTCAAAGAAAACATCACGGAACTAATGTCTCTTTGGATTATAGTTTACAAAATTGAGTGTTGATAAACTTGATTTTAACTAAAAATAAGTTGACAATAACTAATTTTTGTTTGGATGTTTTATTCTTAAAATTAATTTTTATATATAAAATGAATATTATTTATATAATGTTAATCAAAATGACTTGTAAATGTGTAATTACAAAATTGATATTATAAAGAATGGGAGAAAATTGCAGGTAGCATTTAATTTTGTAAAGATATTATGGTCAAGAGTACGTAGTAGTTGAATATCCAAACTGATTTTGTTGAACAAAAATTTTCATTCCTTCTTCAACTAAGGATTCAATACCGAATCTAATTACAAATAACTGATAATTGATTTTATCAAACATGTTTAAAAGAATATGAAACTTAGCTTTAACACTCCAAACCATAGAGTTTGGAGGTCCCAAATTGTAGGACCGTCAAATCGCGTGAGTGCAACCCATTCGATTAGCCCATTGTAGGTCAATACATTTCCGGGTTAGGTTACGCTAAACTAATTTAGTTGCGAGTTGATAATTTATTAGTTCAACTCATTGCGATGCAGGTCACACAAGCTAATCTATTGACCCACTTTATTTTTATTTTTCAATATAATTTACTTCAAAACCATGATAAAATGAAACAAATAAAATAAGTAATCTTAAAGGAAAAAACTTAAAAGAAGGCGACCTACAATAATCTTAAAAAAAGTATTTGACGTCATGTTATCTCTTATGCACCAAAGTAACAAAAACTTACATCATACATAATCATACATAGATCAATCATTTAAATTTTTAGGTCCCTCTAATATAAAATATATTTACTTGCTATGAACATATATATCTACATGTTATCATGTCATTAGTGGTTCTTTTATTTGATTTGTTTCTCACACTATTAGAAATTTTTTGATTACCTATAGATTTTCCTACGGATTTTACACAAAAATTCGCAGGAAACAGGTTTCCTACAATTTTTCCTATGAATTTTGTCCATAGATAATACCTTCGTGGATAATTTTTTCCTGCGAACTTTAAAATCCGCAGGAAATTTCTTGCAAATTTTCCTGCGAAAAATTTAAATTCGTAGAAAAATTCGTAGGAAATGTCAAAATTTCTTACAAATTTGAATCTACAAGAAAAAACATTATTTATAAAAAAATTGCAGAAAAATTGGCAGGATATTCCTGTAAAAAAAATCTGCAGGAAAATCCGCAAGTAATTCATGAATTTCTAGTAGTGTCATGTTGGTGTTTTTCATTGGGGTTACATCTAGTAAAGGTTTCTGTCTTTTTAGCTTTGGTTATGGTAGATTTTGGCTTTTGTAAAAAAAAATACCGAGGTGTGTAGTCGAGTGCTCTTAGTCTTAGTATGAGTTTTACATATGGTTTATCCTTCTTTTTTCTTTTCTTTTTCTTTTTTCTTTCATCTCTTTGCTTCGCCTTTCCCGTATATGTGTTTGAGTACCCATTATACTTTTATCAATATACTTGTTTGCTTATATAAAAAAAAACTAGTGCATACCACATGAAACAATAAAATATTACAATAAAGTACATGTCAAGACAATATCAAGCGATGAAAATAAAACAATATAATTGGGCCTAGCCTAACCCATTATGGACCAATACGAATTGGGTTAGCTAATTTTCGGATCGTATTGGATTGAGTCAAAATAATATGGATTTAAATTTTTAAAACTCAACATATACTTTGGATGTGTTTGGAAGAGTTTATAGAAAGTTTATGAAAATAACTTATGATAATAAAACTTGGTAAATAATTTATGATCTTTTCGTAAGCTCTTTAGAGCTTATTTTCATAAGCTTGTAAGCTATTTTTAGCTTATTTAAAAAAGAGATTATTGCATAAACGTTTAAATAAGTTGTATACTCAAATGTACCCTTTATATGGAATTTTAATCTTCTTCAACGCATACTGTAACTCGGGTTTCTGCACCTGGTGGAGGTAAGAATTGCGTTATGGACCCGAAATGCGAGTGAGAATAAATTTCTTATGGCTAAATTATATTTTTGGTCCCTTATCTTTATTTTAGATTTCAATTTGGTCCCTCTTTTATTTTTTATTCCGAATTAGTCCCTTATCTTTATTTTAGGTTTCAATGTGATCCTTTCTGTTTAAATTGTGGTACGGAGAGGACCACATTAGTATAACTTTTGTAAAATAAGGGACCATTTCAGAACAAAAAAAATAAAATAGGGATCATGTCGGAACAAAAAAAAGGACCACATTGATATAACTTTACAAAATAAGGGACCATTTCGAAAACAAAAAATAAAAGAGGGACCACATTGGTATAACTTTGCAAAATAAGGGACCATTGTGAAACAAAAAATAAAAAAGGATCAAAATGAAATTTAAAATAAAGATAAGGGACCAAAAGTATATTTTAACCCTTTCTTTTTCTATGTATCTTAAGAATAATATATCAAGCTAATCAAAGTATAATAATATTTTACGGGCCTAGGGATTGGGTTTCATTTTCCTTTGTTTGGGATTGCTTTTTGTTGTATTTTTTTCTTTTGTCCTTTTTTCTACGTATCAAAAAATAAAGTATAATAATAGAATTTAATTCCTATATACGGAGAGTATAAAACATTTTTACACAGACATCCAATCATAAGTTGTCACATCAATAAAAAAAATTGAATTTTATTCTAATTATCTTTAAAATCATCCATATCATGATTGTTGATTGGTTGTCTGTGTAAAAATGTTTTACACTGTCAATGTATAATAATTAAACTCATAATGATATTATACCCAAAAGGTATAATATGTGATACAAAAATTAAATATGCATATTGTCAAAAAAAAAAAAAAAATATGCATCAAAAGATTAATTTTATAATAAAGTTTAGACTGTTGTTTGCTGTATTATACTCCAAGTAGTTAAGAATTTATCAAGGGTGAGTGACTTCATTCAGTATGCATGTGGGAGAAATAAGAAACATAAATTGTAAGCTGGATACACAGGTAAAACCCTGTAGGTCTTCCTCATATGTATGCCTCTCTCGTAATCTTTTCTTCTTCGACTTTCGCCGATTCATTAAGTTTTAAATCTTTTTAAGGCCTTTTTCAATTATCATTTATTTGGGCCGTGATGACCTTATACCAAAGATCAAGACTCGGTGCAATATTCCTGAGATAGTATTAGCGTAGCTATAATTGTGGTGCACATTAATTAATGGCAAAAGCAAAATCATAAAATGTGTATGGATTATGTCATGGGAACTAGGAAAAAGAAAAAGAAACCCAAAAAAAAACTCATCGTAGCAAGCTTATTGCTAGCTAGTAATGACAAGGTAGCTAGATGTACATTTAAGATTTTAGATACAAGGAAAATAAGTATCAAATTATAAAATAAACAAGGGAATGGAACCGAAATAAGTAAATATTTAAGATTTTAGGGACATGATAATGCAATTGTCATAAACTTACACATGATCATGATACAGTGAGGGATGGGTAAGGCTATCGATTACACGCAAGAACTGGTGAATAGTCACTGGGGGAATATCTTCCATTTAGGTGCAAGCTGGATGCAAGTGGAGTAAGCATTTGACATTGTCAGCCCAAATATAGCAGTATATTGTTTTCTTTTGAGTTTAGTCTTTAGCATGACATCAAATTCCCTTTCCCCCAAAGACAAATTTAAATACTTTAATAAAATAAAAAAATATTTCAGTAAAATTTAAGATGAAATACTGAAAGTAGTAAAGTGTAAGAAAGAGGGAAGAATCCAGGAAGAAAGATTAAATTAAATTAATTTAAGGGATCAAAATACAAATTTTCTCCAAAATAAATAAAGCAAATTTGAGTACAATTCTTTAGGTGTTTATGGTGATATAATTTGATAATAACATAAAATCTTTGAGTATTATGCTTTTTCTACTACCTCTATCTCTTTCTCTCACACACACTTTCCGTGTATAGAGATACCGAGGTGAGAAAAGTTTATATTTTAAAGGTTTAAATAAGTTTTTGATATACGTAAATATAGCGGTTTTTTGATTAATCGCTATTAAAATTGTGTTCGTTTTTAATCCCTACAAATAGTCAAAATACTATGTTTTAAATGCCTGATGAGGACTAAAAGCACAATATTTTTTAAAAACGATTACAATTTTAGTAGGAATTAAATCCAAAATTCGTTATATTTACAAGGATCAAATTAAGACTTATTTAATCCTATTTTAAAAATATGAAAATAATGAATCTTGATCATTGGATCGTATTTGAATGGTCATGATTAAAAATAAATGCATGTGACATTTTTAAGTTCTCATACGACGACTAAACAACTTTTAATCTTGACCATCCATGTATAGTTGTATTATTCCCACCTTAAAATGCAAATTATTCCCAATACACACACATATACATACATATAGAGGGAGTCCGTTATCATTGTAAATCAAAAGCGTTCTTACACATACGAATAACTTGTTATTGGATAAGTTCTTATACAATCAACCATTGGATTGAAAACTCCTATCATATAGATTATTTATAAAATTTCGTAATAATCCTAAATTGTTTATTACTTCATTGATATACATCATAATTGATTAACGTAATATATATTTTTAAAATATATGAAAATAAGAGCTATTTGATTATATCTTCATTTATATTCATTTTTTTTTTAAATTTTAGATAAATGATATAGACAATAGATGATTATGCTTCAATTATTTTTTCTTAGTCTAACTTGGAGCACATGATTGTATGTTTGCTTTTCAACCCTTCCTAAAAGGTGGGGAGAATTGACACTATGATGCTAAAGTTAGATTCTTTTTAATGAAAATTTTTAATTTTTGAAAAAAAGTTGTCACATACTTGATAGTGCTACCATGTCACTCTTGCAATTGAAATAAACACAATTGAGAAGAGTTGTTTTGTGTGAGTTGATATCATAATTGCTGTGGATCGATCTGTTACCAATTTGTAAGTGAACCATAAGCAAACTCAGAACCTGAATATCCAGGACAATTCGACATTCATGCACACAGCAGGCAACCTCTTTGATTTACAAAATTTCTCCCTTTTTGTGCTAGTTGTATAATATAACGGCCTCCTGCACTATAGGAGAGCCATGCAATATGTGTCACCTTAAAGGTGTGATACCATATAGTAATTAGCATGAAGGAATATGATGATGCGTAAATGTCTTTATAAATAGTAATTTAAGTCACAAGGTAAGGGATCCCCACGCCTAACCACACACTCTATTTCTAATATACCTTATTCATTCTCAATTGAGTATTTTTTACATCTATTTATCTCATTAATTCGGCTGTTGAAGCTGTCCCGACCAAAAAGAAAGAAAGTCATCACCATTCAAACGGCAACCAGGACTAACTTTCTGATAAAAAAAAAAAAAAAAAACCAGGACTAACTTCAGTAGCCACTCAGAACAATTATAATAAAATTATATAAGTACGAAGTATGTAATATAATAATAATAATAATAATATACACAGTGTCATGTATTCCGTTTTTAACCTTGCATAAACTAATTTTTAGATTAGTTCTGAATTTTTTTTAATTTTTGTTAAGATGATCTGACTAGTTCAATAAGTGAGTCAGTATATTAAAATAATTTTATTTATACATAATTTTATTATGTCATTTTAATAATATTTTTTTAATGAAATAAGATATATATTTCAATACATATTTTGTGTAATTTTATTCTCTCCGTAAAGAAAGTGATGTAATCATTCTGAACTCTGAAGTTTACAGCACAGATAAAAAGCAACATACAAAAATTGCATAAATTTCGTTAAAATATATTTAGTATATAAAATATAAAATATAAACTTAAAATCAATCTCAAGACAATGATTGATCGGTTCGGATATCTTAAGTAAATTATTAGGGGTTCGAATATTGAATCTTGCATATGAAAAAAACATAATTGGGAGAGAAGAACTCATCTTGTGTGTCCAACAGATTCCTCAACGGACATTAGTCACTATCTAAGATTGAAAGGTGGATATTTCATATCTATATCATGATTTCAAAAAAAAATCAACCTCAAGTACCCATAAACGACAAATAGATTGAGTACTCTCTCTATGCGTGTGTCAGAACGTCCCATCAGACGTCCATCCATCCGTTTTGGCTGTTTTTGGAGCATCACATGATGAGCTCCATCTTGCTACGCCAATACCTGCAGCTTCAACCCCAATTTTTTCCTTTTGTTTTATTTCTTATTTATTTTCATTTCTTTCCATGATAATCGTAGTTTTATATTTCCTCAAAAAGTGTCTGCTTTTATAATTTCTTTCTTAATAAGCTAATATTAATATTATTTGTGACTTAATTATGGAAAAATTATTTTAATTATTAATAACATTTATAATCAATTTTTATATTTGATTATGATAAAATTATTTTAATTTTTGAACATATTAACTAAAATTAGTCTTAAAATAATATATTTTGGTTAATTGATAGAAATAACCACTTTATATAATAAATCATTAAAAATCTGAGTTTTTATTTTAATTAAATAATATTTGATGCTTTGCTTTAGTGAAATATAAACTATTCTTATATTTTTGTCTTTTTAACGATGTTATAGGTGTCCATTACCGTTAGCGTTGACTAATCTCCATTCGGAAATTTGTTGGCTAGACAATGTAGATTCTCCTCTCCCAACCAGATTTTCTCTATACGTAAGTGTCATGATTCGAACCTTTGACCACTTGCTTAAGATATTCGAGTCCCTTACCACTCGGATCAACCAGATGTTTTACTTATTTATTTATTTTTGTCATCAACAACAAATACTTACTTCCTTTTGTATTTAAAAAAATAAAAGAGTAAAGAATTGGTCCTTCACAAAACAGAGTAAAGGCTCAAATTGGTCCCTGAGAAATGAAAAATATCAACTTAATCCTCAAGAACGTAAAATGTGGATCAAAATAGTCCCTGACAAGGACTAAAATGTCCCTAAAAATGATTATTTTGACCCTCATTTTACATTTCTTCAGAACCAAATTGATATTTTCATTTCTTAATTTTGAGGTGCAAAAAAAATCCTACATTGCCTAAACAATGAGAGGAACATAAGTTTATAAGGACGGAAAATGTCCCCATTGGTATGAGGTCTTTTGGGTAATATCCAAAAAGCAAATCCATAAGGATATAAGTCCAAAGTGGACAATATCATACCAATGTTGAGACATGTGGGATCCCTCGGTGCCCTACACTCAGAAACCAAAATGCCATTGTACTTTTTTGTCAATGACCAGTTTGAGCCCATAGTGTTTGGTTGGAGGGGAAGAGAGGGGAAGATTTTTTTTTTTTTTAAATAGTTGTTGTTTGGTTCATTTTTTAGGAGAAGGGGGAATGGAGGGGAGCAAAATCCCTCCTCATCCAATTTTGGCTTTGCTCCCCTCCAAAAGTAGGAGAATTTGGAGGGGAGGGGAGGGGTTTTAAAATATTTTGAATGAAATAACTAAAATAACTCTACTTATGTATTTTAAAATATAAAATTATAAGGATATAAAGTAAGTTAGTTTTAAAATCTCTCCTCTCTCCTTGTGAACCAAACACAAATAATGTTATTTTTTCTCCCCTCCATTAAAATCCTTCCTCTCCTCTCCTCTCAACCAAATCCAATAACTAATTAAAATCACTATCCTCCCCTTCCTCCATTAAAATCCGTTTTTAACCTACAAGATAGTATTTCACTCTTTGGGTGTATAAATTACTTTACACACACGGTAAAGATGTTCAACGTGAGATATAATTATAATGTTTTTTTTTTTGGATAGGCAGATATAATTATAATATTGAAGGGAGCTTTTCACAAATTAGTATAATTTGTGCTTATGATATTTAAACATTTCCATTTAAAAATCTTAAATTTTATTACAATCTTTATCTAAAAAGAAGCTTTTATGACAAAAATTTAGGCTTTCTTAAACACGCATACCAACACTTCAAACCAATTTTTTTTTAAAGTATCATTATTTGATGCCCTACTTCATAAGATAAACACTTGTGAATTGTTTTTGTGATAATCAATTTTTATTTCGGGAAAAAGTATGCCCTCTCATTCTATGACTTATTAGCCTTGTCACAATTTTGGTAGAACATTGTTAGGAAATTTATCATTGATAATCATCGTCACATTCTTATCAAGGACGATGTTTGCCTAACGTCCGAAAAGGTACCAAACAGCTTAACTTTTTATGGGATTATTATAATGAGTTATGTAAAAGGATTAGGACGAAGTCACCTGCAATAATTATTGTCGATAGCTGACTGTTTTAGGTTTTATTTGATTTATCATTACAAATATATATTTGGATTCAAAAATATATTTATCTCAAAAAAAATTTATAAATATTTTCTCTCAAACATCCATTTAAAATTTTTTAATGGTAAATCAAAGATACACTTATTCATTTTACTTATTTTGGCTAAAGTCTTTCTGACTCAATGACTGGATCCAAAGTTCAAGTGCTTGACTATTTTTATTAAGAAGCGACAACGGTTGCAATTAAATGACATGAGTCCTTGAGGTGATGACAATTACGAGAAAAAAAATTAAAACTGTGCACAGACAAAGTTTACATTGAAGACTCACAGACAATGATAAAAAAAAGAAGACTCGCAGATGAGATGAGGATCGGTTTTATTGAGAAAAAATCTAAGTTTCATATTTATCAGAGATAGGATCTCATAAAAATTTATAACGTTTGAGAAATTCTTATTTTTTGAGTTAATTTTTGGATTGAGTAACACCCTAAATCTAATATTTATGCGACCAGTTTTCACGAATTCAGTTTGGTGTTAATTTGGGTAGATGTTTTGATTGATTTTGTTTTTTTTTTTTTAAATTTAAATATCGTCTGATTAGATAAAAATCTTTTGTTTCATTTTTCTATCACATTTTCTATCCTTCACTAATGTTAATTTGATACTTAATAAAATATAATTATTATCCATTAATACTTATGCACATCCCCAACCTTTGATTAATAAAGGACATCGAAATATAATTTTTTGGTACAACAAAATTTTGTTTCTTCTACGTGCTTGTTTGGGAATGCTGGATTTTTTCCATTTCAGCTGTTTTTTGGCTAAAAAGCTGTTTCATACATAATCTATCATGTTTGACAATTAGCTTAAATTTATAAAAAAGCTTTTTTTGGGGGGAAAAAAGCTGTTTTATGTCATCTAATTTGTTTTAGCTTAAGATTGTTATGATTTGATTATTTCTTATTCTCAAAACTCTCTTCCCTATTTACGCCTACAAAATTAACTTCCAAATAAATATTATTAAATTATACAAATAACTTCATACCCTTTTTCGTAATTTACTATGTAAAAAGCGATTTTTTTAGACCATCCAAACGAAAAAGATTATGTTGAAATCGCTTTTCAGCAAACAGACCCAAACAAAAATAGATTCTGATTATAATCGATTATCACAATAATCGATTATTCATAAATCGATTATCAGCATAATCTTTTTTTTCCAACTTTCCCAAACGCACCCACATGTAGTGTGATAATAATTGCATTGAATCCTAGTGGATTTGAGTTTTTGTTTTTCGAGGTTCGCGTAACTGTGATAACTAATCCCTCGAATTAGGTAGGACCACAAGGGAAATAAATCTCTCCCTCAAAAGTTTTAATGTTGCTGCATTCTTAGTGTTCAGATTCGAACTTAAGACCATTGATTAAGCTGAAAGAGATATGTGTCATCTCATCCAAACGTTTTTGGATGAATTCGAGTAGATTTAATAAGTTTATATAATATATAAATTGAAATATTGAATACATATATAGTTAAAATAATAATAATGATATCAAATTAAAAAATACGAAATTAAAATTAAACTATGTTTTTAAATAAAAACATAATTATTAAAAATTAGTTATAAAATATATATTTTAAAGGGACGCGTTGATAGTGAATTGAGTTGGACAAGAACTATAACTCTAATGGAATTTTAAAACACATTTCCTCTCGTGTTTAGTATATTTCTGAATTAGGCGTGAAAAATTGATTAATTATTATTATAATAGATTATGATAGAAATAATTTTTTGATTAATTGTATTTATTGAAAAATAATTTTAAGATAATTTATTCTGTTTAGGTTGTGTAAAAAAATTATTTTTATACAGTAAATTAAAAAAATGAAATTATTTATATAATTTAATAAAAAAATTCTTAATTTTTTAAAAAAATATTTTTTGGGTGAATTCATAAGTATTGTTTAAACATATCAAATTAAACTAATTTTTTTAAAAATAAAAGTTATTTTCTTGGATGTAATTGAGATGAGGCAAATTTACCACTATATCACTGTTTCACTTTTTATTTTCCAAACTACCAATGTTTCCAAATTATATACCAAACTACCACTATTTGAGAATTACATTTAGAACTCGTTTTTGTCATCCACGACTTCTCAACCTCATTTTACAAAATTTTATTGCTTTTGCCTTGGGAAGTCGGGTGTGCTAACCACGACTTCTCAAGGGGTTTTTCTTTTTTTCTTTTTTTTTCTTTTTTTATTTATTTTGAAATGCTATTTTATTAATTTAATTTTTTATGATAATTAGCTAATTTTATTATATTAATAAATTATATTAATTTTAAATTATTATTTAAATTATTAATTTTATTAATACAATAATAACAAGAAATAATACACTAATAGAAAATATTTAACATTGATTAAAAATAGAAACGGTGTAACGATACAAGTGAAACAACTGATCACCTTTTTGATGTTTCACTCGTCTGCTTCAGACAAGTGATCAGCAGATGTTTCACTCGTCTGCTTATCACTTGTCTGCTTAGACGAGTGAAACATCAGACAAGTGATAGGCAGACGAGTGAAATAGCTGCTGATCACTTGTCTAATGTTTCACTCGTCTAAGCAGACGAGTTAAACATCAGACAAGTGATAGTCAGACGAGTGAAATAGCTGCTGATCACTTGTCTGATGTTTCACTCGTCTAAGCATACAAGTGAAACAGTAGACAAGTGATCAGCAGATGTTTCACTCGTCTGCCTATCACTTGGCTGCTTAGACGAGTGAAACAACAGACAAATGATAGGCAGATGAGTGAAACGTTTGCTTATCACTTGTCTGATGTTTCACTCGTATAAGCAGACAAGTGAAACAGCTGATCACTTGTCTGATGTTTCACTTGTCTAAGCCAGACAAGTGAAACATCAGACAAGTGATCAGCTGTTTCACTTGTCTGCTTATACTAGTGAAACATTAGACAAATGATAGGCAGACGAGTGAAACATCTGCTGATCACTTGTCTGATGTTTCACTTGTCTGCTTAGACGAGTGAAACATCAAGTGATCAGCAATTTCACTTGTATCGTTACACCGTTTCTATTTTTAATCAATGTTAAATATTTTCTATTAGTGTATTATTTATTGTTATTATTGTATTAATAAAATTAATAATTTTAAATTAATATAATTTATTAATATAATTAATTTATCTAACTATCAAAAATAATTAAATTAATACAATAGCATTTCAAGATAAATAAAAAAATAAAAACCCCTTGAGAAGTCATGGTTAGCAAACCTGACTTCCCAAGGGAGTTAATACATAATTTTTTGAAAGCCATGTTGAGAAGTCGTGAATAGTGAAACCAATCTCTAAATTTAATTTCAACTAGTGGTAGTTTGGTATATAATTTGAAAACGGTGGTAGTTTGAAAAATAAAAAGTGAAATAGTGATATAGTGATAAATTTCCCATTGAGATGAATTAATATTTAATAGGTTGGAACTTGACAAGATGTAAAAGAAAAAGAAAAAAAAGAAATAGTAACGATTAAGTTTTTTGTTCTTTGAGATATTTTAAATAAAATGTGGAATAAATCATAATTTTGATTCTTGGAAGTATGAGTTATTATCAATTTAATTCTTAGAAATAATTAAATTATAAAAAAATTCTTTAATATTAATTATATTAATCAAATTAATCCCTTAATATTAATTTTATTAATAAAATTCGTTCACGTCAAAGATTAATTATACTAAAAATTTAATATTGATAATTTTTTTTATAATTTAACTATTTTCACGGACTACAAAATCGGCGCACACTATAATTCACTCTAAAATGTCTAATCTAAGTAACAGCAATAATTAACTTCACAGAAGTCCTTTTTGACTGAATACTAAACTCTCCCCTTAATGCGTCCAAAACACACCATCCGTTCTGATGGATGGCCATTTGATCCGATGGCAGGGGTCATAAGTTGCTGTTATAGTGTTAACAGTGTAGTAAGTAGTATGGACAATGGAGCGCCTTTCTGAATCAATTATTGGGGACCGTTTCCAAAATTTTGATGTGATTAGACTGGCCATTACTCCCATTTCTAAAACACAATTTTATTTTAATTCAGATAATTTAAAATAAAAATGAACAAATAAGAATTTAAATAAAAATTAGATAATGCGTAAAGATCCTAAAAAAATGGAAAAGACAAAAACCGGTTAACTCTAGAAAAATAGAATTATTTACATACATTTTTACATATATTATATATGTTTGTATAATTTTTATTATTTAATTATAAACAATCATATTAAAAAATGGATTTAATTTATACAACATCAGTGTAAAAAATTTTACAATATCAACCAATCAAAAATTATTATATCAGTAAAAAAATTTCATCCTTATCCTAGATACTTTAAGGTGACGTTTGATATAGAGAATGTTTTATTGTCCGAAAAATTATATTTTTAGGAATGAGATTCTTATAAATTTTAACAAAATATATTTGATTGACACTTTAATTTTCAAAAAATAATATGTTGCATTTCCCAAAGTTTATTTGGAGGGAGAATATAGAGAGTCAAGAGGAAAAAACATGTAGCACCAGAGAGAAAATGTAGAGGGAGAATAGAGAGAGATTCGGTAGATACTTTTTGAAAGAAATTATTTGAGGTAATCAACTAACTTAACCTCACAAAAGTTTCACATTCTTTTCGAAAAATTTTATTCACACCCTTATATATGAAAATAAGATCTTCAACTTTTATTTATAAACTTTATTTTAGGGAATTTTTTATGTCTGAGAATATATTTTTTTCTCTTGTATCAAACGTGGAAAAAGTTTATTCTCAAATCACATTTATAATAATATGAAAATATGTGTTTGTACCAAACACTATCTAAAAATCATATATACAATAATTTTTTATTAATTGATTGTATAAAAAATTTTATATTATCAATAGATAAAAATTAAATTCTTAAAATATTTGTACGTTTGTACTATGGGACTAGAAATGTGAGAATTATAAAAAAAAAAAAAAAAAAAGGTGCTGTGCAACAAACAAATTTCAATCCACAAATTTCTTTTCGTTTATTGATATAAATTATCAATCTTATGTAAAGAGCTATTTATAAGTGTTAAGCTTCGTATGAATCAATTAATTGAACTAGAATCCTTTATATCCATTTAATTTTTGTTTGTTTGCTGAAATCATGAAATATGGAGTATTTTGTATGCTTACTTTTTTTTCTTTCTTGGCTGGGATTGCAGTTAAATTGGAAAAAGGTCCATGTGTCAAGGCAGAAGCGGCGGCTTGAAGCCTATCACTTTCAATAGTCAACAATTAGTTTTTACCTTAAAATTGATTGCTGTCTCCATAATTTAATATAATTATTATAAATTAATAAAATAATTTAACCTTCGTTTTTTATACGAAAAATTCAACATTAGTTTTTATTGTTATATCCGTTAAATTTTAAGATTTATGAAATACCTGGAATTAACGAATTATGTGATAATTTAAATTTTTTTATCTTAATACTTCAAATAATGATTTATGATTTAGATGGAGCAATATATATCATTTGCCATGCTCTCATTAATTTAATAAATTTATTAATGATTAAATGGTAATTTATAGACTCTTTTACTTATAATACCCTTGTGCTAAGTTGTATTTTTGTCCTAGAGCTTTGTTTTAAAAATGAGAATCCTTCTCCCTTCCCCTCTCATTTACTCATAACCTGAAAACCCTTGAAGAAGAAAAGTGAGAAGGCTTGGAGCTTGAGGAAAGGCTAAGTGTGTGTTTGGATGGAGTATTATTAGAGGGTAAAGTAATTTTATAGGGTAATTTTAAAAAATATTTGAAATTCTTGAAATTTTAATGGGGTAATTGTTGTAATGTAAATGAGAGAATTTGAAATCCCCTCCTAAAT
Source organism: Ammopiptanthus mongolicus (assembly GCA_039655645.1). NCBI lineage: Eukaryota > Viridiplantae > Streptophyta > Magnoliopsida > Fabales > Fabaceae > Ammopiptanthus > Ammopiptanthus mongolicus. Next base: position 91,769,637 of record CM077343.1, read on the forward strand.
GGATGAAATTTGTAAATTCCTCTCACTCCCTCCACATTTGGCCACCACCTCCGACAGTCACCGACCACCACCTTTTTCCGCCGACCATCGCCGTCGGCCAAGTTCTGGCCGCCGCCGATCTCCGACGAGCTTCGACCACCGCCGCCACCAACTCCAACCATCGCTACTGCCGACGAGTTTTGGCCACCGCTACTGCCGGCGAGTTTCGGCCACTGCCGCCGCCACCGGCGAGCTCGGACCACTGCCTCCGCCAACTCCAGCCACCGCTACCCCCAGACCTCCGACCACCACCAACCACCACCACTTGCCACCATTTTTTTTATGAATAATGACATAATTAATCATTTAATTATTCCTAAAATTAGCTAATTATTAAAATATTTTAAATTTAATTATTTTTGTTTTGGTCCAAAAGCTTCAAATAAAAATTGAACCCTAGACCTCTAAGGAGGAAGAGTGGAGATCAACCACTAGGCCATTGATGTCGATTTGTAATAATTTGTTATTTAAATTACTAATGTTTATTTATTTATCAATTTTATAGTAAAATTCAAAATTTTAAAATAAATATTGTGAAATGAAATTTTAAAATTAAAGAAAATGAAATTATTTTATCCAAACAAAGAATTTGAAATATAAAAAATTTGAATTACTTCATCCAAACAAAGTAATTTGAAAATGAAAGTAATTCAATTGATGCAATTCAGTTACCTTGTATTTGAAATACCTTGCAATTTTGAAATACCTCATCTAAACACACTCTAAAGGAATGAGCTTGGAGTATTCTTCTTCTCCTTTTTCATCTCTTTTCGTTGGAACCCTAGGGGCTCAAGATCTTTCATAAAAAATGTGAGGGATCGTCGGTGTCTTAGATGAATTTCATGGGTTTTGGCATGGATCATCATGTGGGTATGAAAATGCATGTTTTTTGTGAAAATAATGCTTATGGGGTGGTTGATATTGATTTTGTATTCGAATTTCTTGTTATAAATGTGAATATGATGAATTGTTTTCAGTGAATGTGTGTTTATTGTGGTGTTGGGAAATAATTCGTGGTTGGCTGGGTTTTATTGGGAGCAAAGGGGTCATCCTTGTGGAGCAGCAGTTGCTACTAGGTGGTTGAGAAAGAAACGTCGCATCCCAATGTCAGGACCCAACTTAGACATTCCCGACCGACGAGAATGAGATTTCAATGTCCCATTCCCTAGGCTTCTCAAGCACGTGTAAATTATATCATAACACAAGGAAATAAAATGCTAATAGCATATACCAGAGCAAATGATTATTCTAAACATAAGCCAATGTGACCCTGAATCAACATCAAAGATTTAAAACCAACAAAAGAAGATTACAAATCCACAAGGTAAAGAAAACGAAACTATAAAACTAAGAGATGTTTTATATGACTAAACCAAACCCAAACTAAAATAAACAGCAGCTGTCTCTCACGCTATCGTGTGCATGGGCTCCCTGAGATGATTCCCCTCTTGGAGTACCTGAAGCTGAACAAAAAAGGGCGGGGTAAGTCATAGAATTCAGTGGGGGTAAGCAAACATAAACAATAATACAGTACATAGTGCATATCGACACACCACACATAGAAATCATTTCATGCCAAAGAATCAATATAAATATCATTGAGCAAGATGTTTGTGTATCTCCATGGAGTTATTTACTGTAGTCTCGCACCCCGACAGTCTCATTTCTAAACCAGTCACATCACTAACCAGTAAGTGACCTCGACCACTGCACAAATGCCCTCCAAAATCCGAGGTTCCTTACCAGTGATATTTACTCCGACGACCACATTTATTACTAGGTCAAATCCTTTGATCGGTGGACACACTAAGAATTCTCGATGTTTAATCATCAAAACCATATAATTCCATAGTAACAATACATTATGTTTCGTAACATACCTTACATAATTATTAACCTCAACATTATACACATGTTAATCATTCATATAATTGATACAGTTTCAACCAAATCCACATAATATACTTAACAATTTCAATTCATGCTCACATACATCAAATTGCCTCATATAATGCAAAAATCATATAACATAGTGAAACAGATGGTAAAAACCATCATCAATAAACACTGTATGGTATTTTATATAGTTGTACATCAATGTATATTACTCATACTTCGATGTACTCACTCTATACATCGATGTACATTCAATTCTAATAGCACGCACATGTCGTACATCGACGTACACCCCAGGTACATCGATTTATCCATGTATTACATCGACGTACATACAATGTAAATGGATGTACAACATAACAACAGGCTCAATTCTATTGTGTTTTCGCGATTCTGGGTTCAAAACCCCTCAAAACAAGTTATGGAAACCTGAACATTGCATACCACATCATCCTACCAGGTTAATAACAAAATTACAACACGTTTCACATTTACAATCCAGACAATAGAACTAATCATGATAAATCATATCAATTTCATAACCTAAAACCCGTGGCAGTAATCATACAAATTTTCATCAGCTAGCAATCAAACCTATATACAAACAATCTAAACCCATTACTTAGTTTGATGCGTTATAAAAAGAAGAGAATAACATATATTATGTTCCTTGCGCCTACAGCACAACATTTGCATTAAAGAATTTGCTCCTACTACCTTGGATTGACGTGCCTTCTCCTCTTTCTCTCCATAGCAAATCATAATTTCTGTGCTAGGGGTCTAAGTGGTAGCTGAACCCTTGCATTTTCTATTTAAACTCCCTTCTTTTTACTAAAATGTCCCTAGTGCTAATTAAATTGCTCTTAACATGACAGTAGGGCTAAAAAGGAAAAAGTCACTAAATGACTTAAAACGCAACTATATCTTATTATTTTATTTTTATGAATCATCATAAATATTTATTTATCATATGCTACTAATATTCTTAATTTAATTTTTTATAATATGCCACTTAATAATCTAAATAGCCATTTCATCCAGTATTACACCAGGGAGGAAGCAGTTGTGGCGCGGGTAGGGAATTCAAGGGGAGGTTGCGGCCCAGGTAAGAGGTGTCGCAACTTGTAGTGGCAATTGAGGAAAAACTAGACTCTATTGACATTGTTTGGACTGCTTAAGGATAAAATGGATGAATCCTTAGTGTATTTATTGTAATGTGGGTTAAGTAGGTAAAATGAGGTATTGGTTGGTGGTAATATAAATATATACTTTATGTCATTTTTTTATTCCTATTTTGTTTATGATAATGGAAATATATGATTGTGGTTTTGTGGACATGCTTATGAGAATATGATCATTGTCTTGGGTTATGGAATATTGGTTAGACTTGTTGGATACATATATTCATTGGATTTATGGTTAAACTTTGGGTATACCAGATCATTGTGAGATTGTAAAGGTACATTATGGTTGAGATGTGATATAGAGTATTATTTTAGACTATTAACTGTTATTATAGTTGATGAAAATATTATTTGATCTCACTTATGATTGAACTTGATTATATGTTATGGTTTGGAATTGTACTTGGTGAAATGGATTAACTTGATTATGTGATCTGACAAGAGGGGGTGGAATCTCCGGATATAAAGAAAAATCGTCAAAGTTGGGGACCTTAGTGAACAAACCTGGAGTTGAGGAGAGAGTTTGATGCCCGGAGAGGACAGTATCTTCGAGTTATGAAATTAAAACCGTCGAGACGGAGGATCTCAGTGAACAACCCCAGGTACGACCCAAAAGGTTCGATTCGTGACATTTATATTCATGGCTTATGTTCCTTATGTGATGGAACTTGATGACTAATTGTTGAGGTTTTAGTAATCCATTCCACGAGTACTTTCATTGTTGGATTTATACGTTATCCCTTGAATTATTACAGTATTGAAATGCATATGTAATGTCTGTATATTTGTGTGGGGGGGGGGGGGACCCTCACTGAGTTTAATACTCACCCCACGACTTTTATCGATTGTAGGGGCATGGTAATGATCATTTTGGACCTACTCACGCCCAGGAGCTATTTTGCAGTCTTGTATGTCATGTGGGGACATATTTTGATTTTTGAATATTTGCACCCGGTTTTGTTAAAGGTTGTAAACCCTTTGTTTTCTTTTGAATATTCATTACTATGTAATCCTTAACTTGATTTTGTTTTCTATAACTATAATAATGAATCTATTTATTAATATGATGTGTTGATGAGTTTTCTCATGACTACGAAATTCAGACCTTGATAGTATCCTTCCTATAAATGTAATAACTTTTATATATGGATACTGTGATAATCAAATAAATGATAATATTGTATTATATTTATGATTAACACTAATTTCTTTATTTGAATTTTAAAATTATTTTTTATACTGATATTATATTTTATATATTAATTATATTGCATCATATAATTTTTAAAATTCATATATATATATATATATATATATCATATCATTTTAAAATTTAATTTCATACAAGATTAATTGTTATAAGAGTTTAATTTTGGTAAGATTTTTTATATTGTCAATCATTTTAAGGTTATTAGGATAAGAGTCAAATATTTTTAATAATGTGATTATCTATGATTGGTTGACACTTGACAATATAAATAAGATTTAATAGTTGTTTTGACTTGGATACTTTAAATTACATTTTATGAACGAAAGTTAAGCAAGTGTTGCCTTTGTGTCGCTAAAATGTTATCTTTTGTTGTTACTGACTTGCATTGGCAAATGCAGATATTCACTACTATAATTATTAACTTTGTGTGTCATGCAAAAGGTTTATGAGTAAATATCCAATTTGGTTCCTGAAATTATAGGGTCGTATCAATTTAGTCCCCCACATTATCAATATTCTAAAATGATCCTTGGAATTTCAAAATGTAGCAAATTCATCCCTGACATTATTCACTTAGTTTCAAATCCATCCCTGACATTACCAACTTAATGTCATTATAGTCCATACAAATATTAGCGGAGGGACGAATCTGATTAACTTTCTGCAATTCCAGGGATCATTTTGGAATATTGATAATGTGAGGGACTAAGTTGATACAACCCTATAATTTCAGGGACCAAATTGAATATTTATTCAAAGGTTTATAATGGTGTATATAGATCGATAAAAAAAGACCACAAGAAGGGTCATCGTGACCAGACATCAAATATTAGATTACGGTTAAGTTTGGCTCCGAATCAATTAGGTTATATTTGATTTACTGTTACAAAAGAAATTTTACAGATTCTTTGTCCCAAATATAAGTTTGCAATTTCTAACTATAAACCAAAACCAAACATGCGCATAGTTGTGTGCAGTGTTATTATTAGAATTAATAAAAGAAATTTTTTTTTATATATTCTTATTATATTTTTCTATAAATCTTTTTAATATTAAATAAAATAGTATTAAATCAAAATAAATACATTAAATATCTAGAAAATTTATAAAATATTTAATACTTTCTTTATATAGTAATTAGGAGAATTATTAATTGGATATTTTAGAAGGATTTAGAATTATTCTTAACAAAATTGATAATTAAGTTATGATCTAAAATTTAAAACTTAACCAAACCAGACTAATGTGGTTGATCTAGTTAGTTCCGATTTTTTTTATTTTAATTCAATTGTATTTCTTAAACATAAAAACACAAAAAATTGTTTTGTTTAAATTTACAATAATCAAATTAAGACGAACCATGAAAATCCTAATATGTTTTGCACAAAAGATGGGAAACATGAGTGCATGGTATGTTCTGAGAGTAGCTTGGATGGTCTTTTCCAGATATTGGGAAAGAGAATGGCTTTTTATTTTTCAGAGCCAAGGCCCAAATTGAAAATTTTCGGGGATCATTTTTAGTCCCTGAAAAAAATAAATTAATCATTTAATCTCTCAATTTTACAAATGAGGGAAACATTAGTCCCCTGGATTTAGTTTTCACATCTATTTACTTATCTGCGTGTCACATTAACCATCCTACATGATTTGTTTGTGTTCCTACGTGATCTCTAAAGGAATTCCTTTATAAAAAAAGAATAAAAAATAAAAAAAACATGTACAATTTTAAAATCAAAATACCTTAAAATCATGAACTTTTTTCACTTTTCATTCATTTTTCAAGATTGAAAATCGTCATAAGTCACGTATGACCATTAACGGGCCAAGTAGGATAGTTAATGAGACACGTAGGCAAGTAAATAGACCTCGAAACTAAATTTAGAGACTACTATGTCCCGCGTTTATAAATTTAAAGAACTAAATGATTAATTTATTTTTTTCAGAGATTAAAAGTGAATTCCCGAAAATTTTCATTCCTCCTCTTCAAACTCCCGTCATTTTACTTCCAATAGTTGAAAATGCAACGTCGTTTTTATCAAAATGTCCAAAATTCGTTTTTTAATTATTATCTAAATTCTAAAAATTTAAGACGAAGATAGTTTTACACTTTCTTTGGTATAATGAAAAAAGGGAGGCAAAGAAAATAGAAGGAAAGAAAGAAAGAGGAAGGAAAAATGATTTTTTTCTTGTTTGGATTGGAAGGATAGTGGAGAGAAGAGAAAAAAATGTGAGACCCACTTCAATTTTTTTCTTCCATATTTGGAAGGAAAATACGTAAACCGAGAGATTAATCATTGTTTTATGTGAAAATATCAAAAAATTCATTCTTTTATTTATTTAAATATTATTATATGGGGATATTTATGTTATTTCATATATGTTTTTTTTCCTCCCACTTTCTACTCAACCAAATAAGAGGAGAGAATAATTTTAATTTTCTTTCCTTCCATTTTCTCTCATACCAAACAACTAAATAATTCTCTTATTTTTCACTCTTTTTTTCTTTTCTTTTCTCTTACTTTTTTTCCTCTCAATTTCTCTCCCACACCCAAATGTCAAAAGACTCTAAAACAATCCATCAATATTTAAATAAATTTATAATAAGATTACATATATTGTTTATTTCACCTCCACTTTCATGTTCTTTCTGCATTTATTTGGCGAAGTGAATAAATGCATGTTGACGCAAAATCCTCGTCACGGATGTCGGGGAAGACCACACGTAGCAACAACAGCCTTTAATGCCGACAATTTACATTTTGATATTTCTATGATTTTGTTTACACAAACTTTTATGGATTTTATTAGTATATATGATTAGTGTAAAAAAATTTATATTATTAATTAATTATAAATTATTATAATAACTAATGTATTTTATTTTAATCTTAACTATCTTAAAATTTATTTGTCATAATTTCAGATTGATTAATAATGTTAAAAATTTTACACTAAAAATGTATAATAATTAATCTTAATTTTTATATCAATAATTGATGTATTATTACTTTTAATATTTTATTAATCAACTTAAGTTTTTTAATGAAATAATTACATGAGAAATAAACTAATAGGTAAGCTGATCGCAGTAGAAATAAATTATATTTCAGACAAATTTTATTTGTAAGGTTAAAGATTCAAATCTTAGAGTTGTCGTCACTTTAAGAGGATTTTATATAATTATCCCGTTTGATTAAGGGCTAGTCTCTCAGTTAAACCAAATAAATTATTCATAAATTTTGTATCAATTATGTAAATATTAACTAATTTATCTTGTCAAAAAAAAAAACTAATTTTATTTATACAACTAGGAGTATTAAACAAGTATTTTTAGTCAAAAAAAAACCAAGTATTTATCGGCTTGCCTCTTTTTCCTCAATGATCCATGCTCATACTCCCTACCAGGCTACCGCTCATCCAATATTCTCTATCTACCTCCAGAAAAATGCTCCTACAAGCCTACACACTCGCCTCGCCTCGTGCTCGTACTTGTTCCCTCCTATGTGGGAACAAACAGCCAAGCAAACCTCTCCTACAGAGTTCTACTACTGCTGCCTCATATTAGTCATATATCCACGCGCCTCCTTCCGTGGGTCCCATCCAATGTCAGTTCGTTTCAGGTACGGGAATGCGTGCACACGGAAACGTCCTAAAATTGACGAAAAATGTTGTATTATTAGTAAGTACACTTACACTGGATACATGCTAACTTGAATGTGAGTAAATATCATGTTATATGTTCAGATAAAATGGCTATATTATATGGTAACGTCTAATATGAAGGAGTTATTAAATCCCTCACAGGTGAAAGACTGCTTTTGACCGGATAGTACAGATAATGACAGGATTCTTAACATCATTTTAAATTGTTAATAGTATATTTTATAAATATGGTTTTTGCAATATATCCCTTCATTTTGCAATTTAGCCTTGCACATAGAAAACACTTGAATGCCTCCATTGTCTCTCCTTAAAGGTTGAGATAGATGTCAGATTTTTCTTTTTTTGAGCTTCTAACCTCTTGGGCACCGAAAATTGGTGGACAACAAATTCAAACACAACACAAAGCCTAATATAATTGGAATCATGGACAACGTCAAAACAAAGAACGGAATAAACCATGTTTGAAGACATGTCCATTAGAACGGTGATGCTACGAACACAAATCAAAACTAAAGGCTCGATTGACTGACGATATATGCATGTGTAGGAAACTCCGTTTCTTACAACACGGTTTCTTACACCTTAACAACCCTTCAAGCATAACATTATGTGCAACAATATGTGGCTTAAATCCCTCCCTACCTCCAGCAAAGTGGCGAGCTAAGGCTGCTAAAGGAACTTGCATAAGGCTATGAAAGAAAAAAGGATTTTAGAATTTCAGAATAGGAAGTTCGATCTTCCTTCTCGTCGTAGCGAGCTAAAGCTGTTGAAGGATAAAAAGAGATTTTAGAATTTCATTTTTTGATGGGGTATTCAATTAATTTTGAAAAAACGTGGGTCAAAATCATAAAACTTTGGGGCAACCTAAAGTGCAGATAACCATGAAATGATCTCAGTCATCAAATTTTTATATTAATATATCCAATGATTAGTTAAACTCCCTCACCTGTGAGGGATTTACTAACTCCCTCGTGATAGAAGCCACCATATAGTATTTAACTCTTTTAAAGTGAGAAAATCTTTAAAATAAGAAAGTAAAGGTGTATCTATCATTAATTTGATAAATGCATAGAGATTTTAATCCATTAAGAATGATCCAAAGATAGATATATATTTATTTTCTCACTTTAAAGACTTTATCACTTTAGAGAAACCAAATTCATTATAGAGTTTAATTATTATATACTTTCAGTACATACCAATTAAATCCTTCATTATATTATATGTTAGGACCTTGATTAATTTGATGTACCATTAAACCTTTTTACACCATCAATTAATTATATGTAGAACTATTTAGATCCACCAAACATCAAGAAAAGGCCAAATATACAAAGATATGCATATAAGTAACAAATATTTTGCAGAATATATTTTTTATAAGAAATATTTTATATATATATATATAGGGTTTTTCTATCATGTGCAAACTTGTACATGTTAAGGAATCAATAATAGTAATCATCTCTCAGAAAATATTGCATTCAATATATTGAAAAGTTAAAAGTGTGATTTCCTATAAAAATTTTCTATATATTGATTTCTTAAGATGTACAAGTTTGCACATGATATATATATATATAACTAATTGCACAAAATATATTAAAGAGAGAGAAGTCAACACAAATCTTGACCCTTCCTACACCTATCCCGAATCTTATGTATGACTTTAAAGATAGTGAAATATATTTTAATAATGTATCAATACATAATCAATTGATAAAACAATTAGACTGTCATTGCATTCAAACTAAATTCATATGTTGAATACGAGAAAAATGTTAATTGAGTGTCTCTCATTATTTAAATAATAGGATTGAAAATTGACTCGCTTTTGCAGAATTTTAATGTGTGTTTGATATTTGCCTATTTGGTTAATTAGGAGTCCTTGAAAATATATTTGAAGGGTGTAAACTCAGTTTTGATTTTTTCCTTCAAAAGTCAGTTAGCTATAATTGGTTTTGGAGCTTAAACTTTGATTAAAAAGGGAAGTAACAAATTTCCATCTCCCTATATACCTAAACCGAGTTCTAATTTTTAACTACTACGATCTTATAATAATATTCTTAAATAATTAATTATTTGTCCTTACTTTTTTCACTGATCTGCTTCTTTCTTCCCTCGTTCTTTCCTCATCCAAACAAAAGATTATTGTTTAAGGCTTTCATTATTAGGTTAAAATATTAAAGTTAAATCAAGTGATAGCTTATATTAAATAAAATTCCTTCCTTTATTTTTAACTACATATTTTTTTTTTCAAAGTTACAGAAATTTTATTTAAGAATTTGTTACCTCAACATGTCAGTTGATTTACACACATATGAAGTTTTTTAAATAATATTAAAAAATATTAAAAGATAATTTTACATATGTTTTGGTCTGTAACTCTCGGTATCTGAAAATCACATTGAACTCCGACTAATCCGAGTCGATTTTGTAAAAACTCATCTAAGGGTGTAAAGCTCTCTCAATGCTTATTTTTTCCATTTACAAGACTCGAACACGAGACCTTATTTAAAGGGAACCAAACTCTTTACCACTTGGACCAACAAGTGTTGGTAATTTTACGTAGACTATCAAATGGGTAGAAGATACCATTTTCGCTGGCTGGTTTGGATAAGAATAGAAAACGGTAAAGAAAGAAAAAAAACAACCTATGGGTCCCACCAAAAGTTTTCTTCTCTCTAACGTGCGAAAAAAATGGAATAGATGCAATACAACATAATAAAATTACTACTTTACCCTTTTATTTTGGACTCTCCAAATATGTTATTAGAGTCAAATATATGTTTACAAGCACTCTCTTATGTCTCTCTTTTATTTCTTACAATCCAAACAACCTAAAACTTTACTCTTTTTCTATTCATTCTCTCTCTTTTTGCATCTTTCCATCCTGCTTCTTTCTTCCCTCGTTCTTTTCTGATCCAAACAAACCATTATTGTTTAAGACTTTCAGTATTAGGTTAAAATATTAAAGTTAAACCTAGTGATAGCTTATATTAAAAAAAAATCCTCCCTTCTCTTAATTACACAATTTTTTTTCCCAGTTACACACATTTTATGTAAGAATTTGTTACCTTAACACCTTAGTTCATTTACACACATATGAAGTTTTTTAAATCATATTAAAAAGTATTAAAATATAATTTTATATATGTTTCGGTCTTGGACTCTCAGTATCTGAAAATCACATTGGTCTCCGACTAATCCGAGTCGAGCTGTAAAAATTCATTTAAGGGGTGCAAAGCTCTCTCAGCACCTATTTTTTCCATTTAGAAGACTCGAACACGAGACATTGCTTAAGGAAAACCAAACTCTTTATCACTTGGACCAACAAACGTTGGTAATTTTACATAGACTAGGAAATGAGTAGAAGATACAATTTTCGCTAGCTGGTTTGGATAAGAATAGAAAATGGTAAAGAAAGAAAAAAAACACAACCTATGGGTCTCACAAAAAGTTTTCTTCTCCAACGTGCGAAAAAAATGGAATAGATGCAATACAACATGATAAAATTACTACTTTACCCTTTTATTTTGGACTCTACAAATATGTTATTAGAGTCAAATATATGTTTACAAGCAAAATCAACTTTTTTCCCTTCTCTTATAACCCTCTTTTACTTCTTACAATCCAAACAACCTAAAACTTTACTATTTTCCTATTCATTATCTCTTCTTGCATACTTCTTTCCATCCTTCTTTCCATCCTGCTTCCTTCTTCCCTCGTTCTTTTCTGATCCAAACAAAACATTATTGTTGAAGACTTTCATTATTAGGATAAAATATTAAAGTTAAACCTAGTGATAGCTTATATTAAAAAAATTCCTCCCTTTATTCTTAATTACACAATTTTTTTTTTCAAAGTTACACACATTTTAGGTAAGAATTTGTAACCTTAACATGTCAGTTGATTTACACACATATGAAATTTTTTAAATCATATTGAAAAGTATTAAAATATAATTTTACATATGTTTCGGTCTTGGACTCTCGGTATCCGAAAATCACATTGGCCTCCGACTAATCTAAGTAGAGTTGAAAAAACCCATTTAAGGGGTGCAAAACTCTCTCAGTGCCTATTTTTTTCATTTACAAGACTTGAACCCGATACCTTATTTATGGGAAACCAAACTCCTTTCCACTTGGACTAACAGACATTGGTAATTTTTCATAGAATAGAAAATCGGTAGAAGATACCATGTTCGCTGGTTTGGATAAGAATAGAAAACGGTAAAGAAAGAAAAAAACACAATCTATGGGTCCCACAAAAAGTTTTCTTCTCGAACGTGCAAAAAAAATGGAATACATGCAATACAACATGATAAAATTACTACTTTACCTTTTTATTTTGGACTTTACAAATATGTTATTAGAGTCAAATATATGTTTACAAGCAAAATCTACTTTTTTTTTGCTCTTATGTCCCTCTTTTACTTCTTACAATCCAAACAACCTAAAACTTTACTCTTTTTCTATTCATTCTCTCTTCTTGCATACTTCTTTCTACCCAGCTTCTTTCTTCCCTTGTTCTTTTCTGATGCAAACAAAGCATTATTGTTTAAGGCTTTCATTATTAGGTTAAAATATTAAAGTTAAACCTAGTGATAGCTTATATTAAACAAAATTCCTCCCTTTATTCTTAATAACACAATTTTTTTTCAAAGTTACACACATTTTATGTAAGAATTTGTTACCTTAACATGTCAGTTGATTTACACACATATGCAGTATTTTTAAATCATATTAAAAAGTATTAAAGTATAATTTTACATATGTTTCGGTCGGGGACTCTTGGTATCCGAAAACCACTTTGGTGACTAATCCGAGTCGAGTTGGAAAAACCCATTTAAGGGCTGCAAAGCTCTCTCAACGCCTATTTTTTCCATTTACAAAACTCGAACTCGATACCTTGCTTAAGGGGAACCGTGCTCTTTACCTCTTGGACCAATAAACTTTGGTAATTGTGCATAGACTAGGAAATGGGTAGAAGATACCATTTTCGCTGGCTGGTTTGGATAAAAATAGAAAACGATAAAGAAGGGGAAAAAACAACTTATGGGTCTCACAAAAAGTTTTCTTCTCTAACGTGCGAAGAAAATGGAATGGATGCAATACAATATGATAAAATTACTACTTTACCCTTTTACTTTGGACTCTCCAAATATGTTATTAGAGTCAGATATACGTTTACAAGCAAAATCAACTTTTTTCTTCTTTTTTGCATCTCTTTTACTTCTTACAATCCCAACAACCTAAAAAATTTCTCTTTTTCTATTCATTCTCTCTTCTTGCATACTTCTTTCCACCCCGCTTCTTTCTTCCTTCGTTCTTTCCTGATCCAAACAAAGCATTATTGTTTAAGGCTTTCATTATTTGGTTAAAATATTAAAGTTAAATCTAGTGATAGCTTATATTTAAAAAAAAAAAAAAATCCTTCCTTTATTCTTAACTACACAATTTTTTTTCAAAGTTACACACATATGAAGTTTTTTAAATCATATTAAACAGTATTAAAATATAATTTTACATATGTTTCTGCCTGGAAATCTCGATATCCGAAAACCACATTGGACTTTGGCTAATCCGAGTCGAGTTGGAAAAACCCATTTGAGGGTTGCAAAGCTCTTGTAGGTCCAATTTTTTTTATTTACAAAACTTGAGCTCGATACCTTGCTTAAGAGAACCAAGCTCCTTACCAAGTTGGTAATTTTACATAGACTAGAAAATGGGTAGAAGATACCATTTTCGCTGGCTGGTTTGGATAAAAATAGAAAACAGAAAAGAAGGAAAAAACAACTTATGAGTCCCACAAAAAGTTTTCTTCTCTAACGTGCAAAGAAAATGGGATAGATGAAATACATCATGATAAAATTACTACTTTACCCTTTTATTTTCGACTTTGCAAATATGTTATTAGAGTCAAATATATGTTTACAAGCAAAATCAACTTTTTTTCTCTTTTTTGTCTCTCTTTTACTTCTTACAATCAAAACAACCTAAAATTTTTCTATTTTTCTATTCGTTCTCTCTTCTTGCATACTTCTTTCCACCCCGCTTCTTTCTTCCTTCATTCTTTCCCGATCCAAACAAAGCATTATTGTTTAAGGCTTTCATTATTATTAAAGTTAAACCTAGTGATAGCTTATATTAAAAAAAATCCTTCCTTTATTCTTATCTACACAATTTTTTTTTTTTTCAAAGTTACACACATTTTTTGTAAGAATTTGTTACCTTAACATGTTAGTTGATTTACACACATATGAAATATTTTTAAATCATATTAAAAAGTATTAAAATATAATTTTGCATATTTTTCGATCTGGGACTCTTTATCACATTGGATTCCTACTAATCCGAGTCGAGTTGGAAAAAACCATTTAAGGGGTTCAAAGCTCTCTTAATGCCTACTTTTTTCATTTACAAGAGCCGAACATGAGACCTTGCTTCTTTACCACTTGAACCAAAAGGTGTTGATAATTTTACATTTACTATGAAATGGGTAGAAGATACCATTTTCGCTGGCTGGTTCGGATAAGAATAGAAAACGGTAAAGAAAGAAAAAAAAAACAACCTCTGGGTCCCACAAAAAGTTTTATTTTCTAACATCAAAGAAAATGGAACAGATACAATGCAACATGATAAAATTTCTACTTTACCCTTTTATTTTGGACTCTGCAAATATGTTATTAGAGTCAAATATATGTTTACAAGCAAAATCAATTTTTTTTCTCTTTTTTCTATCTTTTACTTTTTACCATCCAAACAACCTAAAAATTTACTCTTTTTCTATTCATTCTCTCTTTTTGTATACTTCTTTCAACTCTGCCTCTTTCTTCCCTCCTTATCTAAACAAAGGAATGTTGTTTAATGCTTTCATTATTAGGTTAAAATATTGAAGTGAAACCCATTGATAGCTTATATTGAAGAAATTTCCTTCCTTTATTCTTAATTGTTACACACTTTTTTTTTTCAAAGTTACAAACATTTTATGTAAGACTTTGTTACCTTAACATGTCGGTTGATTTTGCAAACCCATGAAGTTTTTTAAATCATATTAAAAATGATTAAAATATAATTTTAGATATGTTTCTGTCTAACATTTTTGGTATCCGAAAATCACGTTGAATTCTGATTAATCCGAGTCGAGTTGGAAAAACCTATTTAAGAATGACAAAATTCTCTCAACGCCTATTTTTTTCATTTACAGGACTCAAACACTTGATCTTGATCTTATTTTAAGAGAAACCAAATTCTTTATCACGAAAAGACATAAGTAATTTTATATATGTGAAATATTATCTAACAAGTGTTTAGAAAATCTGTGCACACTATTTGTCTTATTTAATTTTCCTATTTTTCCGTTTTGTCATTCGTCATTGCCTCATGCTCCTCCTGCTGCTACTATGGCAGAGTACTGTTGTCCTCAAAAAAGTGAAAAGTTTTCAAGGTAAAATTTACGTATTCCCCTGCTATTGGTGAAAACTGAAAATGACCGAGTCACCGGATATAGCCGGTGGAAGATTGGGATAGAGTTATATGCTGATAGCTGAGGTTTCATCAGAAAAACAGAGAAAGCGCAAAAGTATATGAATGAATGAATCCCTTTCGGACAAAGAAAGCTCGACGACACAAGAAAGAAAGAAGAGAGAGAAAGAGAGTTAGAATCCCTTGTTCGTTTTCTACCTTCTTCATTTTAATTACCCCTAACGCCATTTACATACATACATACATACCCATCATAGTTTGTTGTTAATTAAAAGTTGCGATTTTGGAATGGAATTCGAAGAGGAAGAGCTGTGTTACGACCCATTGGGAAACCCGACCCGGGTTAAAATGCCCGGTTCAGCAGAACCCATGATGGTTCCTCACCCTGTTGTTGTCAGGAACAGCAACACCGCCACCAAGGCAAGGTACAGGGAGTGTCTCAAGAACCACGCCGTCACCATCGGCGGCCACGCCCTCGACGGCTGCGGCGAGTTCATGCCCGCCGGAACAGAAGGAACCCTCGACGCACTCAAATGCGCCGCCTGTAACTGCCACCGTAACTTCCACCGCAAAGAAACCGACACCGCCATAACCGGAGACCCGTATTTGCTAACTCACCACCACCCTCACCACCAGCAGTCACCGCCGCAGTTCGCGGCGTACTATCGTTCCCCGGCGGGATACTTGCACGTGGCGGGAGCTCATCAGAGGGTGGGGACGCTGGCTCTGCCGTCGACGTCCGGTGCCGGAGGAGGAGGAGGGTGTGGGACCCAGAGCACCAGGGAGGATCAAGAGGACGTGTCGAACCGGAGTGGTGGAGGTGATGGATCGAAAAAGAGGTTCAGGACAAAGTTCACGCAGGAGCAGAAGGACAAGATGCTTGAGCTTGCAGAGAGGTTGGGTTGGAGGATTCAGAAGCATGATGAGAGTGTGGTCCAACAGTTCTGTAACGAGACTGGGGTCAAGCGTCACGTTCTTAAGGTTTGGATGCATAACAACAAGCACACTCTTGGTAAGAAGCCCTAGACAAAATATCATCAAACCAAAAAAACATAATCTCTCTCTCTCTCTCTCTTTATCTTATCCTTCTTCTGTGTATCTACCATAGTGCTCTTCTGAATCAAGGGTTAATGTATATTGGTTAACTGTTGTGGGGTACTTCAAGTTGGAAGAAGGTGGAAAATTGCGTTGCTAGCTAGCTAGCTAGCTGACTGTCTGAACATGTAGGCATTGTTCTACTTAATTTGAATTAGAGCATATTATTGTTGATGAACTAATTTGATTTCTTTTCGGTGACAGAATCAGTCTTTTTTATTTATTTTATTTTATTTGTTATATCGTACATTTTTTTTCTAGTGTTAGCATTTTGCTTGTATGAGTTTCAACAATGGTTGCGGTGGCTTGTGTGATGTAACGCGTAACGGAAGCGTTGAAAGGTGAGAGTGCATTTGAAAAATTGGAACCTTTTTTTGCGTAGATGATGATATCACCTATTTTATTTAGTGAGGATGGGGATTTGGTTTTTAGCTCAAGTTCATGCTGACGATAGCTAAAAATAGATGAACACTAGTTTGTTTGTCTATATGGATCAGGATACTCTATTCTATCCTAAGACAGTTGTGTTGTTTGAGAAAGGAGAAATTTCTCGGTAGCATCAATGCCTTCTCTCAATCACCTGCATTTTCCGTTTTTCGTGTCTTTAATTTGCTTCTCTCCGGGTCTTTTACTTCTTCAGCTAACGCTAAACCTTTTCTGCTCCTCCCACGCACTGAAAAAAGTGATAAAAATCTTCGTCCTATTCCCTACTTTGAGCATCTCCATCCTGCATTTTCAACTTTTTGGTGGAATCGTTGTTTTTGGATTTCTATCCTCTCATTTTATTCTCTCATTTTATAAGAGAGAAAGATACAAAATCAGGTTTTAATGGATCCCACGTATAAAAGCAAATTTGTTTTTGTATCTTTCTCTCTCTAACATGAGAGGGAAAAGGAGAGAAGAAAAAGAGATGATCTAAATCCATTGTTTTTTCCCCTTCCTTATTCTCATTAGAGCCTTGTTAATATTTTTCCTATTACATAGTATTGGGACAAATTTATCAGTATATTACTGTTTCAATTTTTATTTTCCAAACTATCACCCTTTCCAAATTATATATCAAACTATCATCATTTTTAATAACATTGAGAAGTCTCCTTTGGTGGCCACGACTTCTCAACATGATTTAGAAAAAAAAATTTGTCATACCCAGTTGGGAAGTCTGGTTCTTCACTCGTCTACGCTTTCATGATTTCACCCGTCTAAGCCTTCGTTCGTCTGACGACTTTCACCCGTCTAAGCTTTCACCCGTCGAATGAGACTTTCACCCGTCTAAACCTTTGTTCGTCTAATGACTTTCAACCGTCTAATGAAGTTTTCAACCGTCTAATGAAGCTTTCACCCTTCTAAGCTTCTATACTTTCATCCGTCTAAGCCTTCGTTCGTCTGATGACTTTCACCTGTCTAAGCTTTTAACCGTCTAATAAAGCTTTCATTGGTCTAAGCTTAGACGGATGAAAGCTTGAAAGCTTAGATGGGTGAAAGCTTCATTAGACGATTGAAAGTTTAGACGGGTGTAAGTCATCAGACGAACGAAGGCTTAGACGGATGAAATCATGAAAGTTTAAATGGGTGAAGAACCCGACTTCCCAACTGGGTGTGACAAAAAAATTTCCCCAAATTAAAACTCACGTTGAGAAGTCGTAGTTGTAGAACCAAACTTCCCAACTTGCTGTGACAAATTTTTTTTTCCTAAATCATGTTGAGAAGTCGTGCCCTCCAAAGACGACTTCTCAATGTAATTTGAAAATGATGGTAGTTTGATATATAATTTGGAAAGGGTGATAGTTTGGAAAATAAAAAATGAAACAGTGATATTCTAATAAATTTGTCATAGAATTCGACCTATTTTAATTTATATAAATGAATAAACTAATCAAATATTTTGTAATTCCTTACATTACATAGGGCATTAATTATTTGATGGTGTGGAATTTATTTTTGATTTTCTTTTCTCACTATTTTCCCATATAAACATAAAATACACTTTCATAACTGATGCTCAATTCATTACGGAGAAGTTTGAACCGGAAGTCCGGAACCAGTTACCAGATGTTTGTTTGTATCAGTCGCTGGATATTTCATCATGACGTGGATGAGGAAAGAGACCACTGCTCTAAGCAATGTTTTTTTATTTTATGAGTTTATTTGAATATCATTTTTTTACCGTCATATTTGATATTAAATTAAATATATTTATTTTTATCTCTTATTTACTTTCTATTATCTTTTTTATATACATGTGTTTTAAAAATACAAAAAAACACACTATATGATATCTTTATTTTAATATTCACGAAAGCTTCTTTATTTTATTGCATGCGAAGATGTATGAAATATAATTTGTTTATGTTTTCTTCTGTGTTGGGGAAGAAGAATTGGCAGACTCAAATCCAGAATTTGGGCTAAGTTCATGTGGGACAAATCATCCAAGTTTGATAAATTGGAAACTTAGTTTGACGCTTGCATTTTTTCTACCTCTTTTCCTTCAATCTCTGTTTTTCCCTCGGAAAATAATGATTGAAAATAATCTCATTTTGACCAACCCGTTAACAAGCAAGCTATGTGCACAAAAAATATATTTTAGTACATTAGGGTCACAACTCTTCTTCTGCAGCTTTCCAACAACTACCATCAATTGGGTATTGAGAGAATTGGGGGAGAATCTATAGGATCCCTAGAATCGCTGTTGTGTCAGTTCCCTCCTGCAAAGTCATGGTTGAACTGATTGCATTTAAACTCTAAGAAAGGTGGAGTACTGAGTAAGCCCTATACCAGCACTTGTTAACTAGTGCTCAAATTGTTTAAGAATGAATAAGAGTTAGTTTTTATTAGGAAATTAAATATATCACTTTTTAATATATTAAATACATAGGTAGTCCGGATAAAAAAATACATATGTTACCCGGTCCGGATAAAAAAAACTTATCATTTTGAATTTTTTAACCAATTCCCTTACCATTCCATTTGCCACAGTTAGTGAATGTAACTGGATTATTAGTTGCTATTTAACTTTATGGCTCAGCTTTAATGTGCATGCTAAAGGGGGGACCTGGTTGATTACTTAGGGAAAGATGGAGACCTGTGCAGATAGTTTGGGACCTTTCCTAATTCCACTCTAGGGGTTCTGATCATATTTCAAAGTATATATATAGAGTACTTATAGCAGGATATGCTTTAATGGACGGACAGCTTGCTTCTTAAGGAGTCCAAAGCTTGCCTATTACCAATACACGTTTAAGATGCTTTGCTTGTTTTGGGGCACTCCAGCATGATCAGTTAAAGCTGCGTGCTTCATATGTAGTCTACAATATAATGGAATCCTTGGTGCAAGTTAGGTTGATCAGACAGTTAAAAATTAGGACTACCTACCACCATATCCCTCCTACAATCATGTTGATGAATTAACGGGTATATTGTCTATATATTGCCTGGACCATTCTATTACAAGAGAAGAACACATGATTTCTCACTCTTGATCTCATCCAGAACCTGTAATTGGGTCAAGTCGGCCCATTCTTACTCTTGAAAACTCAGTAGAAACTGTTTAATTTCTTAATTGTTGAAGAGTGAAGACTTACTTTGTTCTCTCCACCTCCATAAGTCTATGCCTTACTTGTGTCCTATTGGACTAGTAGACTGCCCCTTTGTTTTTGTCCTCTACCTGCATAGGTGGTCTGAGATAGCCTGAGGTTGCCGGAAGATATTGCAATAATTGAATCACTCAGCAATGGTGGATCTAGCTAGTTGGAGGTGGGAGTGGGGTATTTGTTAAAGATACTTCGACACTCAAACTCAGTCACAAAGCCAACAAGAAAAAGGAGTGAAGTCAGATTAAGTGAATCAATCTAAGATACACGAGTGTGTGCTGATTTAGAGATAAGCCTCGATGCAAAATAGACTTTTAATTAGGTTTTCACGTCAGATAATGCTTGTAAAAAGACCAAATCATACCTTAAAAAATGATGCACATATATCAGGTAATAGGTCAGACTCAAGCCATGTCATTTTTAAATAGATGAGAACTACGTAACTCAGTATATTCATGTTTACATATTTCCACCTCTACGGGGCGGATCACAGTTAAGTTGTTGGATTTTGAACGTTTAATTAATAGGACATATCTGTCTATAGTACCCAATTTGATAGTCAATAACCAGAACATATCAAAGTGTCCAGTTGTTTAAACTAAAACATCCAATTAACATTTACTAACTAACAATATCATCACACCGAACTTTATCATTGTGGTCTTTTTTATAAACAAAGAAATTCATATATAAATATAAAATGGATACTTCAACCTATATACATATGTAAAGTTTAACTCCCTCGAAGGAAATCAATATCAAGTTATGACTTCTTCCGATCGACATAATGGTTTCAAAATTCAAAAGAGATTAAGAGACAACTCAATGACAATAAAATAGGCAATTAATTTGCACTTGGATGTGGTCCAACTCCAAGCTCTAACTTTGATTAGTTTAATACCTTATAAAATCAGTTGTAACACCTTCGAAAATAATCTCATTCTGCTACAACCAAATAAACCAAATAATACAAAACCAAACCAATTGCCAACTATCTTTTAAATCCTTTCTTTTAAGAAAACTTGAATGTTGTGGGAGATGTGTCTTAATTGCAACAATCAAATAACCATCTCTAAACCAAATCAATCATAGATGTACATCCAGACAGAGTGAGAAAAGTTGCATGAGAAGAAAAGATGAGTATAATATCTTCTACAAGCAAATTACATAGATGACATATGGGGAAAAGGAAGTATCCAATGCTCCACACCTTTGCAAATTAACTCCTGTGGGTATCCTGTATAACATTAATTTCCAGGAAAAACCCGTAACATTCAAGGATTATTATGCTGATCCAAAATTTTCCAAACAAACTTTGATTTATCATATGATCATCGCAAACTCAGCGTCGACTTATATGATGACTTAGAATTATAGATAGATAAGTTATAACTTAACTTACTTCCGGCCATCATCTTATATATTTTTGCTGCACAACAATTGAAGCACGCACATGAAACATCTTATACATTCTTACAAGATATATCACTTCTATTTCCTAATCTTTTGCTAATTCCTTCACTCAACTATCCCTCCTTAAAAAAAAAGAGAAATTATACGGTATCCATGAAAATTCAAGGGTTTAGGTACAACTATTTTTTTTTACCAGTAGTTAAATGAGTTTCCATGACCTTCAACAAAATTACATTTTTCATTTCTCTTCTATCTTCTTATTCTTCTTCCATTTATCCTTCATCCACTGATACTCCACCACGTCATCTCTAGTATGGTCACGTCATCGCACCATTGCTCCACTGATAAACGTTTTGTGCCAAGTTGTTGAATAGCTTGGGATGGGGATTCCAGAAAAGCTAGAAATCAACGGTTCAATAACTTGGCTAGGAGTCAGCTTTAAGGTTGCCAGACTTTGTGGCTTCTTCAATATATTTACAAGTGCTTGTAAGGCATTATGTTGTCCCCATGCATATGTTGAAAATCTCGACTTGCAAAACATGAAAAAGGAGTTCTACAATTTTGCAGCATCTGAACTTCTAGCAATTGCATTAGTATTAGTTAAAATGCGAAACAACTCTGTTACTGTGGAGCATAATGAGCTAGGAGCTTAGTGGAGTGGCTTGAGACAATTATTGATAATGCCAGCTTTGATCATGTCTAGTTCACTGTTGCAAGGATATGCAGCAGGAGAATGGAGATTGTCAATAGGGATGCCGAAGTCTCCGTGTCATGCACTTCTTTGACGACATCGTCTTCATCATTCATGATGGCAAGTAAACTCATTTTCAACCATTAGTTAAAAAAATAATGATACCAAAACCTTTAAATTTAGTTGGGTACCATAACAATTCCTAAAAAAAACCTATGTCGTCTATCCCTCTAAGATCTCTCCACTAATCAGATACCCTTTTAAATGCATGTCCACCACATGAACCATTACGACCCAAAACATGACTTCATTTCTCACCTTGCTTATCCTATTCTAAAGTGCTTCCTTTTTGGTCAATAATCTCCATCTCCATTTATATATCCAACAAATCCAACTTAAGTATATTCTAACTTTTTTATCATTGTGAGTCTGTGACTAATATTTAGACTCAAATAAACTGTATAGCCTAGGCTCAAAATGGACACTCCGGTCCACCCTTGATGCGAACATGTTTTGTGCATGATAAGAACATCAAAGCATAGTGACTGCGGTCATTAACTAAGCTATGAATTTTTTTTGCATAAGTTCTTTCATTCAAAAGTTGTATGATCGTGATTAGAGCTGACCCTGAGATTTTGAATGCCTCGTGCGAACTGAAAAATTAATGTCCTCATAATCATTTGAACATTGTCTTGACCTCGCCTTTTGTTAAATAGGTTAGGCCAGGCTCAGTCCCTGACGAGCGGTCTATCCTATCCCCACCCCTACCCACTGTGTATCAATCCATGCTCTAGTGAAGCGTATGGCAAATTTTATTATTTGTTGAAAAAGTTTATGATAGATAATGCTCAACATTTGTTTGCTTCGATAGAAAACAAGACAAAAAAGAGAGAAGAAAATGGGTAGAAGATACCATATTCTCTGGTTTGGATAAGAACAGAAAACGGTAAATTAATAAAGAAAAAACAACTTATGGGTCCCACAAAAAGCTTTCTTCTCTAATGTGCGAAGAAAATGGAAGAGATGCAATGCAATACGATAAAATTACTACTTTACCCTTTTATTTTGGACTCTGCAAATATGTTATTAAAGTCATATATATGTTTACAAGCAAAATCAACTTTTTTTTTCTCTTTTGTCTCTCTTTTACTTTTTACAATCCAAACAACGTAAAAATTTACTTATTTTCTATTCATTCTCTCTTCTTACATACTTCTTTCCACCCTGCTTCTTTCCTCCCTCATTCTTTTCCTTATCCAAACAAAGCATTATTGTTTAAGGCTATCATTTTTTGGTTAAAATATTAGAGTGAAACCTAGTGATAGCTTATATTAAAGAAATTTCCTTCCTTTATTTCTAATTACACACTTTTTTTTCCAAAGTTACGGACATTTTATGTAAGAATTTGTTACCTTAACTTGCATTAACTATGCTATGAAAAATCTTTGCATAATTTCTTTCATTCAAAAGTTGTAGGACTGTGAGAAGGGTCGAGCCTAAGATTTTGGATGCCTTGTGCAACCTAAGAAATTGATATCCTTATAATCATTTGAACATTGTCTTTCCTTACATTTTTTTACTACAAAATCATTATAAATTGTTCATTAACAAATTCTAGAAAATGTATTAATTTAAAGAGAGATTCTAATATACACTTGTCAAATTATCTTCTATCAGTCTATTCTTAATTTTTTTGGAACAATTATTTTTTATTGCGCAAAAATATTAATTAGATAAAAAATTTATTTTAATATTTATATATACTAATTAAATTTTGCATACTATCTAGTGCTCCTCCAAATGGGGCCTTGTGCGATCGCAAAAGATCTAGAACAAAATCCATGTCTAGGTTTAAATTCCCATATAGTCCACAATCAAATGGGTAGAATAAAATTGGTTGACACCCTGGAGTGAACTTTTGAATCTGAGTTAAACCTAATAAATACTACAATAAATTTGTCATATACTTACAGACACTTTTAGTAACAGTCATTAAAGTTGTAGATATAGATATTAGTGTCTGTCAAACCGTAGATAAAGGTAGATGGACCGTAGGTAAAACCTATTGACAATCAAATACAATTACAATTATAGGTAAATGTATGTGGATTATAGGTAAAACCTATAGTGACCGTCATTTTCCATTGTTATTCGTCACTCATAATAGACGGTTGGACTGACTGTAGGTGAATGTAAATTTTACATATGCCTACAGATTTTAAACATATAGTGACAGATTTTATCTTTCACTGAAAGGAAAATTTCTTGTAGTGAAAATAAAAAGTAGTGGCCTATAAACCACTATAATGGTGAATGGTGAATTTATAGATTTACTTGTTAGTCGTATATCAAGGAGTACCATTTGGAGCAGTCTTAGTTTGCAGTTTCCAATTTGAAAAACCGTTAGTCACGTAGAATTTAACTTTTTTTTTTTTTTATAAGCCAAAAATGTATAGATTAGCGCACAAGGGTGCCCAAAACCCATTTACAAGAACCTAACAAGAACCCATTTACGGAGAATTAAAATGATGATATGTAGCATAAAAAAATTATGATAGGGAAATCATAAGTTGGCCACCCGTAGAAATTTGGATCAAGGGAGAGAAAGTGTAATTATTTTTTCGTCAGTATCAACTGTATTTTGGATTATAGAAGAGCCTAAAAGTTGAAGAGAACGATCTCTAGGTTATTAGAGTTAATCCGAATTATACCAAGAACTCTATCAATGAATTAAGCAAAGAATCACATAAGTAAACTTAAGAACATATATTGTCCCAAAATCTTAAAGTGATGAGTTTATGAGTCTCCCCACTTATATAATCTTCACTTAATGCATCATTTATCAATAAGGTACTTTTAACGCTCACATTTATGCTTTCAGCATTATAATTCGAAAATAAATTGGTCATCTCCTTATAGGCTCTAGCCTGGGAAATACGTATCTTAATGTTGAAGTTCAAAAGAGAATTTGTAAATATATATATGTTTCAAGCAAATTCTATTACCACGATAAGTCGATAACTTACAAATAAACTCAATTTCTCTTCGTGGTTGTTGGCGAAGAGTGCTTCCTTAAATTTCTTTTGGTACAGCTAATTAAATTTAGATTTCGCAATGGTTCGTTTGCTTGTGCTACATATACAATGAAAAGGCTACTTTAAAGGGGGCTTATATCTAAAGTGAATAGGTAGGAATATATTTATCCTTAATTTGATAAAATTTATTAAGAATTCAACCCGAAAAATAATTGAAGGTGGATACATCATTACTTGCTCATTTTAAAGATATCACTTTAGAGGGCCGGGTCATATCCTATGTATATACAAATAGAGTTTAATTTTTATGCACTGTCAATGTAAAGTTTTTTATACTGTCAACCAATTAGAAATCATGGTATGAGTGACTTTTAGGGCTCTTTGATGGTCAAGATAGGATAAGGACGAATATGATATAAGAGATGGATAACGATATGATAAGATATGAGTATGATAAACTCTCATCATGTCGAATGTTTGATGCGCATCAAATAATGATAGGATATGATATAAAATATCTACAAATAATAAAATTATCCTTTAATCAAAATTACATTTTTTTTTAAAATTTTTTTTAATATTATGTGGCTTTTATAATATATATTTTTGACTTTTTAATTATACATTAGTCCATTTTTTAAATTATACAAAAATTAAATTGTGACATTATTTCACTTTTTATAAAAATTGTTAATTAAACCACATATTTTTTCACTTTTTATAAAAATTGCTAATTAAACTCAGCTCATTTCTCAGGATAGAATTATCACCAAACTACAGATTAAAGCAGGACAAAATAGCTTATCCTATCTTGTCTCCCTTATCCTGACCATCAAACAGGTTCTTAAGGTAGTTAGGACAAGAGTCAATCAGTTTAACTTATGTGGCAATTTCTGATTGGTTGATTGTGTAAAATCTTTACGCTGACAGTGCATACCAATTAAATCCATACAAATAACCTATTGAGAAAAATATGGAAGTACAATAAACGAAAGCATATTTTAAATGAAACAAATTATTCAAAACATATTATAAAATATAATAGAGGATGCTATCATTTTGAGACTGTAAAAGCTTAAAAGGGATATGTGCTTCTTGAATGCAAGTTTTCTCGTTTTGTATATTTTTATGATTTGTGTAGAAAACTTAGAAGCAGAGAAGTTGTGGTAGAGGAGAAAATTATTACTTGACTTTCTATTGAATTACATCAGGGTATTTATACAATGTAGGTTAACCAACCTGGCAGTTACAATTAGAGTAACTAACTACCTAACTTCTTTCATTTCTAACATCCCCTCGCAAGCTAGAGCATAGATGTTTTTCATGCTCAGCTTGGACAGTAAAGTATGGAATGGAGCAGGTTCAAGGGCCTTGGTGTGAATGTTTGCGAGCTGGTCTGCTAAGGAAATTGGCATGAGATGGAGCATGCCTGAGTGGATCTTGTCGCGAACTAGGTGCCATCCAATTCAATGTGCATGGTCCTTTCATGGAATGTAGGATTGTTGGCAATGTGAATGGATGACCTATTATCACAGTAAAGTGTGATTGGGAGAGCAGCAGAAATGTGCAAATCATTCAAGAGATAAAGAAGCCATTGCAGCTCACATGTCACAGAGGCAAGAGCTCTGTATTCAGCCTCAAAGGAGGATCTAGAAACCGTGCTTTGCTTCTAGCTTTGACTTCTAGGAAATGAGGGAAGGTCCAAGAAAGACTGAAAATCCAGTCACAGAGCGCCTGAAATCTGAACATGAAGCCCAGTCTAAATCACTGAATGCAGTGAGTTTCAGGTCAGAAGTTGCAGAGAAAGATAGGCCTTGGCCGAGTGATCCCTTTAGATATCTTAGAACTCGAGTGGCAGCCAAGTAGTGTTCATGTAGTGGAGAAGCCATGAACTGGCTGAGCTGATGTACAGCAAAGCAAATATCGGGTCTAGTAGTTGCTAAGTAGAGCAACCTACCAACAAGTCTCCGATAGGCAGTGGGATCCTGATATGGCTCACCTTGATCTTTGGAGAGGTTAGGACCAGAGAGCATAGGGGTGCTAGCAGGTTTGGAACCTAGGAGGCCAGCATCATCAATAAGTTCCAACACATATTTTCTCTGAGATAGAATAATGCCTTCTGCAAATCGAGCCACTTCTAGGCCAAGAAAGAAATTAAGAGAACCAAGATCCTTGATCTTGAATTGACTATCCAGGAAGTGTTTAATAGTAGATATTTGAGAAAGTTCATTTCCAGTAAGGACCACATCATCCATATAGACTAAGAGTATGGTGATGGAGGAACCCGAGAGCTTCACAAAGAGAGAATAATCTGATTTGGATTGGTTATAACCTAAAGCGATGAGGGCAGTAGTGAGTTTGTGGTTCCATTATCGACTAGCTTGTTTGAGACCATATAGTGACTTGACAAGCTTGCATACTTGATTGGGTTTGGAGGGTTGAAAGCCAGGGGGAATGGTCATGTACACTTCTTCATTTAGATCCCCATGTATGAAAGCATTGTTTACATCAAGTTGATGTAAATACCAATGTTTGGCCGCAGCAAATGCAAGAACTAGCCTGACTGTAGTGAGCTTTACAATGGGAGAAAATGTCTTAAAATAATCTACACCCTCCTGTTGAGTGTAACCTTTGGCCACGAGGCGTGCCTTATGCCTTTCAATATTGCCATCTGCCTTCTATTTGGTTTTGAAAACCCATTTGCATCCAATGGGATGCTTTCCCTGTGGTAGATTAGTAGTGATCCAAGTGTTGTTTTTCTCCAATGCTGCAATCTCAAGGTCCATTGCATGATTCCCACAATCATATTGGACAACTTGTTTGTACGTTTTAGGTTCGGGATTAGAAGAAATGGAGAACAGGTAGTGTGTGTGTGTAGGAGATAATCTGTCAAAAGAATGAAAATGGGAGAGGGGATAGAGAGTACTTGAAGATGATGGTGCAGCTGTGATAGAGGTGATCAAGTTGTAGTGATAATCCTTAGATAATTGGGTGGCTACCGGGGTCTGGTGGACTGTCTTGGAGGTGGGTTAGGAGAGGGAGAGGGAGCAGTGGATGCTGAAAGTTGAGACTGATCAAGAGGTGGAGGAAAAAAATCAACTGATGAGGGAATGGACTGAGCAAGAATTGTTATTGTGGGAGTGAGATCATGCTCAAGATCAGAAGAGGAATAAGATGGTAGAGGAACAGTAAAAGGATCATTAGGTGAAGGGGTTGGGTTAGATGTGAGAAAATGAAATATGTTCTCGTAAAAGACAACATTCCTAGAAAGAAAAAGTTCCCAAGAATTGAGATCAAAGAGTAAATAACCTTTGACACCATCTTGGTGGCCTAGGTTGATGCATTTCCTAGCTCTAGAATCAAACTTCGTCCCATGTGCAGTGAGACTAGTAGAGTAGCATAGAGAGCCAAAGACTGTGAGAGGAGAGAGAGATCGGGTTGAGTGTTATGAAGAAGGAAAAAGGGGGAGTTTTGTCCTAACTTGGCAGAGGGGAGCCTGTTAAGAAGATGGACAACATGAAGGATAGAGTAAGATCAGAAAGGGGTTAGGATATGAGATTGAAACATAAGGAACCGAGCAATATTAAGGATATGTGGATGCTTACGCTCTACCACCCCATTTTGTTAGGGTGTCTCAACACATGTAAGTTGATGAATTATGCCTTTTGACTGGTAAAATTGTGGCATAGAGAATTCTAAGCCATTGCCAGACCTAATGGTCCTAACAGTGATATAAAATTGCGTTTCAATGAGAGTAATGAAGTTAGTGATGTATGTTCTAGATTCTAATTTTAATTTCATTAAGATGGCCCAAGTGAATCTAGATTTATCATCTACTATAGTTAGGAAATACTTGTGACCATGCAAAGAGGGGTAGAAAAAGAACCCCATATACCAATGTGTATTAGATCAAAAATAGATGCTGATACAAAATCACTAAGAGGAAAAGCTAATCTTTTCTACTTAGAAAAATGGCATGTGTCACAAGGCCTATGACTAGGTACAGGAATATAATGTTGTTTATCTAATTGAGAACTACAAGGAGGAGAAGGGTGGCATAACCGAAAATGCCACAAATCAAAAGAAGAATTACAAGGGGAAAGGGTATAGCTAATTGCAGTAGTATGCATGGTGGAGACCAAAGGTGTTGATGAAGAAGTGGGAGTTATCAGTACATATAATCCATTTCGTGCCTCAGCTTTTCCAATCATCTTTGAGGAGGTGAGGTCTTGGATCAAACTAGAGTTATTAGTGAATGAGAAGTGACAATTTAGAAAATTGGTTAATTGAGTAACATAAATCAGATTAAGAGAAAATTGGGGAATGTAATGAACATGTGTAAGAATGAGTGAAGAGCTACACAATATCAGATATGGTTGTTTGAGTAATATGGCCATGGGGAAGGGAAACTGTGATAGAAGAAATAATTATGTAGGAAATAAAGGAAGATAGAGAAGAGGTAAAATGGTTGGTGGCACCTGAATTAATGATCCAGGTGGAAGTAGAATTACCTGATGGTTTAGTGGATGAAGTCACATTATGTGTACTGACCAAATTGGAAAGATGAAAGGTAGAGGTGGGTGATGATTGCGGAAGCAATGCCAAAAGAACTTGAAGTTGAGTGATTGTGAGACCAAGAACAACCTCAGAGCAATGTTGATTACCACGGGTAGCATCATTGGCAGTGATCTGATGAGCGGAAGCTTGTGCTTTCTTGGATGTGTAACCAGGTGGAAAACCATGTTTAAAGAAACAATGGTCCACAGTATGATTGGTCCGATGGCAATGAGTACAATAGAGAGAATTGGATCTGCCATTACCACCTGAGGAAACACGGCCACTTGATCGTCTCCCAAAAGAACCACGGCCCCGCCCCGCCCCGCCGTGCTAGCAGAAGGTGTTTGTATGGCCAAGGCGGTGAGTTAGGTAAGAGACCAACATTGAGTTGGCTCTCATGTTGAATGATCATGGAGAAAACCTTGGTCAGAGGGGATAACAGATCAAGAAGCAAAATGTGGGTCTTCGTGGATGCATAATTTTCATTCAAGCCTTGAAGAAAGGATAGGACAACATCACTGTCCCGATATTGTTGAACGATTTGCAGTGCATCACAAGAACAAGGGGAAAGACATTTGCAAGTGGGTATTGGACGGAAACTACAAAGTTCATCCCACAGAGTTTTGAGTTAAGTGAAAAATTCAGCAACAGACACGTTACCTTGTTGTAAAGAAGAAATTTCGCACTACAATTGAGAAATTTGAAGTAGGTCCCATTGCAAAAAACGGTTCTTGGGATCCTTCCATACGTCGGAAGCTAGATTGAGCCAGAGGATGCTGGTGGTAATAGTGGGAGAGAGGGAATAGAACAACCAAGAAAGGACCAATGTATTGCAACGTTCCCATGTCGAAAACAGAGGATCAGTGGTGAGAGGTTTCCCGATTGTTCCATCAACAAAGCCAAATTTCTGCTTCATTTGCAAGGACATCTTCATGGCTCTAGCCCAAAAATGGTAATTGGGGCCTTCAAGAACTGGAGTGACTAAGGCTAAGGGAGGATTCTCATTGAGGGTGAATATAGTAGGGGCTAGTGGGATTTTGAGAGTTTTCAATGGTGGCATCCATTGATGAAGCTTAAGAAGAGAAGGAGGAAGAAGAAGATACTACTGATACCATGTAGAAAACTTAGAAACAGAGAAGTTGTGGTAGAGGAGAAAATTATTACTTGACTTTCTATTGAATTATATCAGGGTATTTGTACAACATAGGTTAACTAACTTGGTATTTACAATTAGAGTAACTAACTAACTAACTAACTTCTTTCACTTCTAACAATTTGTGAATATGATATAAGTGAACTCGTATTATTAATAAGAATTTATAGCGCATGTTTACAGTGCATTAAAATTATACAGTTCGCAGAAAATTATTTGTCCTATCATTTGTTGGTTTGTAGAAAATTATTCGTCCTATTAACTTAAATATTGAGGCAACATAGGTTATTATCATAGAGTATCATTTTTATTTAGCATAATTTTTTTTTTACCTTAGTTATTATTTTGGATCTATAAGATAAAGGTCAAAACTTAGTTGTAACGTACGTTTAAACTAGAACAGTATTCCGTACCCCCCCCCCCCCCCCTTCTAGGTTACTTTGGTTCTTTATTTTCAACTGAATTATAGAAGTTTAATTTATTAAGGGAAAATTTTGAAGAAAATAAAAGCCGTAAAAAATGGAAAACCTATGGTTATCCATGAAGTCAACTCAAGAAAGTTGGAGAGAAGTAAGAAGAGGAGGGACCTCATATAGATTCGTTTGGATTACAAACTTTTTCCAAAGTAAAATTGATAATTCGAAAGGAAAAGGAGAAAGTTTCCAAGGAACTTGGGCTTTGTCACCTTACCTTGTGTCCTTTTTGGAGAATGTCTACTGTGCTGTGCTGGCTTGTTGGCTTACCAACTGGAGGGAGCTGACCTTCAAATTTGCCGTCCGTATTGGTTCCCAATATCCAAACAATGATATTGAGCTTTCACAATGATTCCAAAGACCATGGTTGTAAGGTTGGGCTTTCTTGGCATTATCGTGGGCCAAGAAAATGTATATACTTGAATTTTGGCAGACAAGATGTTCAAAGTGTGGCCCAGGCTCCTCCAGGTTGTTCCATATCTCAGCCCATTATAAAATCGTAATAAGGCTACTTGCCGCTGCATTTTGTCCTGTAAACTATAAAGTTAGATATAAAATATCGCATTATTCCATGTTTCTTAGAAGACAATAGCGATCTATTGTACGAAACATCTCATTCCTGTTGGAGTGTACTTTTTAAAGAGAATACAGTTTTGTAATAAAATTATTTCGATGGTTGAAAGTAAAATACAACTAATTGATATTTCATTTCACATATTTTAATTATATATAACAAATAAATTAAAAATGAATTTTTATTAATTAGTGGTAAGTAATTGTAAACCATTACTCTATTATTGTTTTATCTAATTTTCATCTCTTCTTAGTTAAATACACCCAACGTGTATTTCGTTTTTCTCCACTTGATATAACATTTTAGTTATTCTTGCCCGAAAAAAATAAAACCTTTATGTTAGGCCAACAATTGTAGTCCTTTTTGTATTGGGCCAAACTGGCCCTATTAGATACATTCATGTGATCATGTCAAAAATTGATCAAAATAGAAGTATTACCGAAACCGTTTAATTCTTATAAATTAAAAATAGAATTTAATTTTGATACATCATCCGTATAAATTTTTTTATACTATCAATTAATTACAAACCATCTTATGCATGTCTTTTAAGCTAGTTATAATAATAGTCAAACATTTTTACTGATGTGACAATTCATAATTAGTTAACAGTGTAAAAAATCTTCACACTTACATTGTTGATCATTTAAATCCTTAAAAATATAATAGTAGCATATTATGATAGCTCATAAATAAAGACCACTTAATTTTTACCATTACCAGTGAATCTCTACGAAGTTTCTATAAGAAATTTGGTGTTACTTAATATAATTATGAGTTTAATTTTAATTTTGAAATATTGTCGGTGTAAAGTTTTTTATATTATCAATCAATTATAGATTATCATATTTATAACTTTTAAGATAATTATTATAAAATCAAATATTTTTAATAATATGGCAAGTGTTTAATTGCTATACACTGTCAGTGTAAAATTTTTTACACTGACAACCAATCAGAAATCACGGTGTGTGTGATTTTTAAGGTAATTAGGATAAGAGTCAAACACTTTAGCTTATGTGACAACTTCTGATTGGTTGTCTGTGTAAAGAATCTTTACATTGACAGTGTATACCAATTAAATTCATATGACAATGCATGATTGGTTGATAGTATAAAACACTTTTAATAAAATCCTATAATTATTAAACAAATTCTCTTTCATAATAAAAAATCTCATAAAAATTGATTTCACTTGAACTATAATATTTATACAATTCTCACTTATATAACAACCACGCCTTCAATCCACTCGGTGCATTACTCGATATTAGGGAAAATCATTTCAACCCACATACTATTATTTATACTAACAAGGCCAAAGAAAATTTATAAACCAAAGCAAAAGCTTTAAAACTTCCACCCCAATTGAA
Organism: Ammopiptanthus mongolicus; assembly: GCA_039655645.1. Lineage (NCBI taxonomy): Eukaryota > Viridiplantae > Streptophyta > Magnoliopsida > Fabales > Fabaceae > Ammopiptanthus > Ammopiptanthus mongolicus. Next base: position 91,803,070 of record CM077343.1, read on the forward strand.
GCTGCTTGTTGTCCACACTTGCATTCCGTTTTCCTTGCCCGAATGAACCTGCAATATTCTTTGCCCTCGCACTATAATATTTAGATTTGGAGAAAACATTAGGGTCAGTTCTCAGTATTCTATCCTTGTGCTTTAAGCTACCATTTGACCTGTTCACAGAAACAGGTCTTGAACCAGCTCGCAGGGTCTTCACCCAATCAAACTTGTTACCACTTAAAGCATTCACTTCTTTCACATTTTCTGGTGTAAAAGTACTCCGTGGATAACCCCTTTCAGCTACTTCTTTGTTATCCACCTCTTTCATTTCAATCTTAGTTCCCCCTTCCATTCTTATGCTTATGTTCACCTCAGAAACAGAAACTGCTCTACCTTCACATGCTTCTTTGGTATTTCTCTCCTTCCGCTGCTGGTAAATTCGATGCAATTTAAGAGCAAGATGGTATATACTTTCCTTGATCTCTTCTTCTAAATCCCTTGCAATCTCCATTTCAAGCTCACTTCTTATCTTCAACTCCTCTGTGGAAACATGAACTCCGAGAATATTATTATTGTTCTTCACCTTATGGCCCTCCATTGTTTGGTTTTCAGTTGTTTTCACCTGCAGTTTAACAATGGGAAGATCAGAAAACCCATGCTAATTCTATAATGCTCTACTTAATTCAATTATGTAACGTTTGAAACTAGAATTAATGAAACCTTTTGCGAGTCCAGCGTTGAACTAAGCCAATTGGTACTGCCATCACAGTCAAAATCTTGATAAATCTCTGATAAATCTGCAAAAGTAAAATCCATTAAAAATTTTGTCAGCAATGCTTTAAGGAATGAAGACAAAGACTTGGATTGTAATAGAATCTAATCACTCAACCTATAAGTTCTGCGTTGGTGTATTTTCCTTGCTGATCCATGTTATTGTTGGTGCATACAATAAGACTAGCAGCTTCAAATTATATACAGAATTTATATACCAGCAAGATGATTAGGACTGATGATATGGGACCTGTTACAATTTGTCAGGAATAGGACACAGCATGGGGTGCTTAGAAAAAATATGACAGTTAGAGACGTTGTTTCGGTTGGCTCATACAAATTTAGGCGCCAAATAGCTCTAGCTGGTTTAGTATGTGTTTTGGCCGTGCATGAACATTAACGAGGAGAGATGATTTTGCAAATTAAAAATTCTGCTTTACGTGGAAGAAATACAAGGCTAGTTGGGTTGCCCTTAAAGCACAATCAATAATAGGGTACAATACTCACATGTTTGATGTATCTCCATCGGATGTGTACCCTTCCCTCGGGTTATTAAGGTCAGTTGAAGGGATCCAATTTAGCTAGAGAAATATAAGAGTTTTGGTGTTGTTATTATTTGGATCAAAAGTTGAATGAGTTTGCTTTTAACCAAGTCATGTCATCTCATTTATTATTTTGTACTTCAACTTTCTTCTTTTGTAATTCAGTCCTTGACATTAATTTTTTTTTTTACTTCTGATAATTTAAAATAATGATTAATTATCTAGAATTGAAAAATATAAAATCATCTAAAATATAAATTACATTATTATATCAAATTAAATTTAAAACACTCTGAACCCAAAGGGGGAATTAGGATTCAAGAGAACAGGGTTCTAATTTCTAAAACATTACAATAATTAGATTTTTTAAATTATAAATAATCATAACTTAAAATTTAAAAGTAAAAAACATATTTAATTAGTTATGAACTCAACTGCAATAAGTGAAAATTTTCATGCTAAATAATAAATATGACATAATCTCATTAAATGTAAATCCATTTTTCTATTTAACGGAACCAAAACTGTGAGATTTCTCAGGTACCGTAGACATTCTGTTTAACATTAACCATCAATTCTTCGGAAACTAGTTTTACAAAGAATATATGAGTTGAGATTCTCTCCATTTCTCCTCTCCATTATTATAATTTTAGGAATATAAACATGATAATGTAACATGTGTGGGGTCCAAATATCTTTTATATATACCAAAATCATAGTAATGGAGCTCTTCATTTCTCTTGAGAAATGGAGATGACCTTTACTCCGAATATACACATGTGAAATAAAAAACGAACAAAACTTTACTATGAAGTATTAATGCAAATATTTAATACATTCATTCATGTAATCATTATTAGATAAGTTTTATGTGTTCGGTGTCCATTTCTATTTCAAAAGTATGAAAAAGTTTTTTTTTTTTTTGAAGCAAAAAAGTATGAAAAAGTTAAATCGTCTGAATTTTTAACTTTTAACTTTCAAAACCTACTCATGTAAAAAAAATGTTGTTAATTGACTAAAACTACTTAACATTAATGTTTTTAATTAAAATATGTGTGCATATATATAATTGAACTATACCCTTGATATCCACTGATATGAGCCCACTAAGGAACATAGACCAAGAAGCACTACAAAGATTTGGTGGGCCTATGGCAAGAGCAAGAGCTAAGAAAGCCCAAGAAGTTTTAAATCAAATGGTGGATCTTTTAATGGACACAAGCCCAAGTGCAAGTCAAAAAGGAATGGAACCCAAGTTGGTGACTTATCTTTATCAACTAGAAGGCCCATGATGATGATATGGGGCGTGCATCACATTTTTTGTTTGTTGGTTTTATTTCAATTCAATAAGTGTAATGGGTTATGTGAGTGGATCCAATTTTTGTCACTTTGTTAGTGGACTACACTAAGAGAGTTGCATGATGGTCTAGTCCATTTTCTTGTCCATGGTTTACTCGAATTTTAGAGGGTCTTGGAGGAGGGAATCTTTGGCTTGCATGCTATAAGAAACTCCTCATTTAGTAGAGTGAATAAATTGTAGGTTATGGGTGTTATACTTTTAATTTGAAAAAAGCAAGTGTAACCACCCATAATTATGAGATGCTAGGCATGATAATTAGGGGGTTTTGGGCTGACTTAAATTGTTGGTGTCTATTTAAGTTAGGTTTTAAGTTGGTCTTTAGTGTCATGAATCAAGCTAATAATGTGGAAGTTTAAGTTTGTCCTAGAATTCCATATGTGGGGCGTAAAACTCAAATGGGGGCTGAATAGAATACGTTGTAACTTGTGCTAGGAGGCATGAAGGGGCTGATTGAAATAGGCCACTTATTGTTGTCATCAATCCACCAATTAGTGGCATATTCATGATAGTTATTAGGGGGGTTATGGAATCTTATGATGACTTGTGTAAGCCAACTCTTGGCAACCCCAATTCCTATATGTATGTGCCTTCTAAGATGAAATAAACAGCTTGGATGTTGAATTTGGATTAATTCCATTTGTGAGAGAATTGTTCTCTTAGGTTCTTGGTTGAACCAAACTTAGTTCTTATCAAGAATCCAAGGTTTTTGTGCGCGAATATCATTTGGCTTATCAAACCTTCTTGGTTTGTGGCGCCTTCATCATCTCTTTCTTTCCATTTTTCTTACTTTCTTCACTTTTATGTTGATTCATTTTATTCATATAAGAAGAGCACAAAATTATCATGCTTGAATTCAACCATAAGATCTTCAAAAGGCAACCTCACCATTTGGTTGTCATCAAGTGGTATCAAAGCTTATGATTTGGTTGAATTTTTGCTTGTGTTTTTGATTCTATTTTCTTCTTCATCTTCTACCCTTTCTTCTTTTCTTTCCAAAAACCAAAACAAAATTTACTTTGATTCTATTCTTGAAGGGAAATTTCGTGGTTGTTGTGTATTGCTCCAAAAAAACAAAGTTTTCAAGAGTGATTCTCTTCAACAAGTATAAAAAAAAATTCATGAATAGTAAGGGAAAAAAAAGAGGAGAAAAAAATTCAATTGAGCAATTTGTGTGTTGAAAATATTTTCCCTTCTTCCTTTGTTTCTTTTCTTAACCTTTTCTTTTCTAGCATTTTCTTTGTTGTTCTTGTTTTGATAAGTTTAGTGATTTTGTTACTTGAATTTTGGTATTTTTGTGTTTTGTACTTGATTCCTCTAAGAACTAAAGGAAAACATTTGAGAGGAAAAAAGGCAAGAGTGCAAATTTACTTCTTGTGTGGAAAAAGCCAAAAGAGTGAAATTCATTTGTGTGACAAGTGAGGGAGTGTAGTGAGGAAACACAAATCATGGCACACAATGGAGAAAGTCCACCACCTTCACCAAAGTCCCCGGTCATTCTTGCACGAATGACTACTCAAATGCAAGCCCTTCAAAGGCAAATGGAGACAATGCAAGCCAAATATGATCAACAACTTGCCAACCTTCAAAATGATGAGTCTAGTGGAAATGAAAGTGAAAGAGGAAGGCCTAGAGGAGAAAGACATAGAGGAGGAGGACATAGGGGAAGGAGGCGTGATGAAAGGCTTGAAGGGGTCAAAATCAAAGTTCCTCCCTTTGTTGGGAAGAATGATCCGGAGGCTTATTTGGAGTGGGAGTTAAAAATAGAACAAGTTTTTTTTTATTGTAATTCTTACAATGAAAGCAAGATGGTGAAAGTAGCCACCCTTGAGTTAAAAGAATATGCCCTTGTGTGGTGGGACCAATTACAAAAAGAAAAGAGGAGACATGGAAGAGAGGCCATGGACACTTGGGAGGAGATGAAGAATGTCATGAGAAAGAGATTTGTCCCAAATCATTATCAAAGGGACATTCACAGCAAATTGCAAAGACTTACCCAAGGAACCAAAAGTGTTGATGAATATTTCAAGGAGATGGAGTTGGCCTTACTTAGGTTCAATTTTCAAGAAGATAGGGAGGCTACCATGGCAAGATTCTTCCATGGCTTGAATCAAGATATTCAAGACATAGTGGAATTACAAAATTATGTGGAACTTGAGGATTTGGTGCAACAAGCAATCAAGGTGGAGCAACAAATTAAGAGGAGGAAGTTCAAATATTCTTCTTCTTCTTTTTCAAAATTTCCATCATCAAAATCTCCCTTATCTCCAAAGCAAGTTAGTGAGGATCAAATAAAAATGAGAGAAAAGAGAGAGCAAGAGAGAAAAGAAAGAGAGAGTGAAAGGGAGAATGTTTTAAAAGTGAAAAAGAATCAAGAGAAAAAAAGTGAGAAAAATAGAGAGGAAAAAGAGAGTAAAAAGAACTATCTTGCAACAAAAAGTGAGGTGAAGATTGCTTTGAGTTCAAGGCATTCCCTATACATGCTTTATTGTAGGGAATTTTGTTTAAATTCTAACATTCCTAATGAGCACTCTTTGTCTAGTGTGTCAAAAATCTTTTGCAGGAATTTGGTGATGTGTTTCCAAAGGTTCCTCAAAAGGATGCTTGCAAGGTTATTTTGGCCTCAAAAGGATGCTTGCAAGGTTATTTTGGGTCTTGAAGAAGTTGAATCAAGTGAAACACTTATCGTTTTAAACCTTTGCATATTTAAGCCTTCTACTTCTTTAATTGATATATTTCTTGTTAAATTGTTTGGGAAGTGCTTTCCTCCTATGCTTGCTAGATTTGCAAATTTGCATGTTAAAATGCTTAATTTGTGTCATCTCCCTAAATCTAGATTAAGTGTTGAAACCGTAAGATAAGATGTGTTTAATACAAACTATTCTTATAAAATTGATTTGAGGATTATAAACCAAGACTTGAATGAATTCCTTGAGAAGTGTGTTGTTGTGCTTTCTAATGTTCACTTGGTTCATGACAACAATTTTGAAGGTTGTTTTGGATTTCTAAGAGAAAGCTTATTTGCTAACTTGGCCACTTACTCTTTAGTCCAAAATAAAGTTAGCATTTTGAGGTTTGTTATGAGCACTAAAGGTTTGCATGTGGCATTAATTGATGGATTCACTACTACACCCCTTCTTACTCTACCTATTCTTGTGAATTCTTCTAAGCTTCCATATGATGCTTCTAATGTGTTTGAGGGGCTTGTTTTGTCTCAAAAAGAGCCGTACTTTGTTTGTGATGAGGAGAATATTAATGAGGTTCAATTTGCCTTGGAGTCTTTGCAAAGACAAAGTACTTTCTCTTTTGTCACCAAGATCAAGCCTAGGAAGGTACATTTGGTCATATATGTCAACTCATGGAGGTATAACTTTGTGCTTACCTTTAAAATTCCCTACCTTGGCTATAAATGTGTTGGGATGTTGATTGTACAAGATGAACAAGTTTGTCACCTACTTGCTACAATGGGTGATTTCTCTCAATTTCCATTTGATCTCGGTGGAAGGGTTGACATTGTTCTTCATGTAATTGACTTTCATTTTTTTTCTTCATGTAGGTTATGAAGGAGGTGAATTCGAGGTCGAATTCATTTAAAGAAGGAGGGTATGATATGAGCCCACTAAGGAACATGGACCAAGAAGCACTACAAAGACTTGGTGGGCCTATGGCAAGAGCAAGAGCTAAGAAAGCCCAAGAAGTTTTAAATCAAATGGTGGATCTTTTAATGGACACAAGTCCAAGTGCAAGTCAAGAAGGAATGGAGCCCAAGTTGGTGACTTATCTTTGTCAACTAGAAGGCCCATGATGATGATATGGGGCGTGCATCACATTTTTTGTTTGTTGGTTTTATTTCAATTCAATAAGTGTAATGGGTTATGTGAGTGGATCCAATTTTGGTCACTTTGTTAGTGGGCTACACTAAGAGAGTTGCATGATGGTCTAGTCCATTTTCTTGCCCGTGGTTTACACGAATTTTAGAGGGTCTTGGAGGATGAAATCTTTGGCTTGCATGCTTAAGAAACTCCTTATTTAGTAGAGTGAATAAATTGTAGGTTATGGGTGTTACACTTTTAATTTGAAAAAGCAAGTGTAACCACCTATAATTATGAGATGCTAGGCATGATAATTAGGGGGTTTTGGGCTGACTTAAATTGTTGGTGTCTATTTAAGTTAGGTTTTAAGTTGGTCTTTAGTGTCATGAATCAAGCTAATAATGTGAGAGTTTAAGTTTGTCCTAGGATTCCATGTGTGGGGCGTAAAACTCAAATGGGGCTGAATAGAATAGGTTGTAACTTGTGCTAGGAGGCGTGAAGGGGTTGATTGAAATAGGCCACTTATTGTTGTCATCAATTCACCAATTAGTGGCATATTCATGACAGTTATTAGGGGGGTTATGGAATCTTATGATGACTTGTGTAAGCCAACTCTTGGGAGCCCCAATTCCTATATGTATGCGCCTTCTAAGATGAAATAAAAAACTTGGATGTTGAATTTGGATTAATTCCATTTGTGAGAGAATTGTTCTCTTAGGTTCTTGGTTGAACCAAACTTAGTTCTTATCAAGAATCCAAGGTTCTTGTGCGCGAATATCATTTGGCTTATCAAACCTTCTTGGTTTGTGGCGCCTTCATCATCTCTTTCTTTCCATTTTTCTTACTTTCTTCACTTTTATGTTGATTCATTTTATTCATATAAGAAGAGCACAAAATTATCATGCTTTGAATTCAACCATAAGATCTTCAAAAGGCAACCTCACCATTTGGTTGTCATCAAGTGGTATCAAAGCTTAGGATTTGGTTGAATTTTTGCTTGTGTTTTTGATTCTATTTTCTTCTTCATCTTCTACCCTTTCTTCTTTTCTTTCCAAAAACCAAAACAAAATTTACTTTGATTCTATTCTTGAAGGGAAATTTCGTGGTTGTTGTGTATTGCTCCAAAAAAACAAAGTTTTCAAGAGTGATTCTCTTCAACAAGTATAAAAAAAAAATTCATGAATAGTAAGGGAAAAAAAAAGAGGAGAAAAAAATTCAATTGAGCAATTTGTGTGTTGAAAATATTTTTCCTTCTTCCTTTGTTTCTTTTCTTAAACTTTTCTTTTCTAGCATTTTCTTTGTTGTTCTTGTTTTGATAAGTTTAGTGATTTTGTTACTTGAATTTTGGTATTTTTGTGTTTTGTACTTGATTCCTCTAAGAACTAAAGGAGAACATTTGAGAGGAAAAAAGGCAAGAGTGCAAATTTACTTCTTGTGTGGAAAAAGCCAAAAGAGTGAAATTCATTTGTGTGACAAGTGAGGGAGTGTAGTGAGGAAACACAAATCATGGCACAAATGGAAAAAGTCCACCACCTTCACCAAAGTCCCCGGTCATTCTTGCACGAATGACTACTCAAATGCAAGCCCTTCAAAGGCAAATGGAGACAATGCAAGCCAAATATGATCAACAACTTGCCAACCTTCAAAATGATGAGTCTAGTGGAAATGAAAGTGAAAGAGGAAGGCCTAGAGGAGGAAGACATAGAGGAGGAGGACATAGGGGAAGGAGGCGTGATGAAAGGCTTGAAGGGGTCAAAATCAAAGTTCCTCCCTTTGTTGGGAAGAATGATCCGGAGGCTTATTTGGAGTGGGAGTTAAAAATAGAACAAGTTTTTTTATTGTAATTCTTACAATGAAAGCAAGATGGTGAAAGTAGCCACCCTTGAGTTAAAAGAATATGCCCTTGTGTGGTGGGACCAATTACAAAAAGAAAAGAGAAGACATGGAAGAGAGGCCATGGACACTTGGGAGGAGATGAAGAATGTCATGAGAAAGAGATTTGTCCCAAATCATTATCAAAGGGACATTCACAGCAAATTGCAAAGACTTACCCAAGGGACCAAAAGTGTTGATGAATATTTCAAGGAGATGGAGTTGGCCTTACTTAGGTCCAATTTTCAAGAAGATAGGGAGGCTACCATGGCAAGATTCTTCCATGGCTTGAATCAAGATATTCAAGACATAGTGGAATTAAAAAATTATGTGGAACTTGAGGATTTGGTGCAACAAGCAATCAAGGTGGAGCAACAAATTAAGAGGAGGAAGTTCAAATATTCTTCTTCCTCTTTTTCAAAATTTCCATCATCAAAATCTCCCTTATCTCCAAAGCAAGTTAGTGAGGATCAAATAAAAATGAGAGAAAAGAGAGAGCAAGAGAGAAAAGAAAGAGAGAGTGAAAGGGAGAATGTTTTAAAAGTGAAAAAGAATCAAGAGAAAAAAAGTGAGAAAAATAGAGAGGAAAAAGAGAGTAAAAAGAACTATCTTGCAACAAAAAGTGAGGTGAAGAGTGCTTTGAGTTCAAGGCATTCCCTATACATGCTCTATTGTAGGGAATTTTGTTTAAATTCTAACATTCCTAATGAGCACTCTTTGTCTAGTGTGTCAAAAATCTTTTGCAGGAATTTGGTGATGTGTTTCCAAAGGTTCCTCAAAAGGATGCTTGCAAGGTTATTTTGGGTCTTGAAGAAGTTGAATCAAGTGAAACACTTATCGTTTTAAACCTCTGCATATTTAAGCCTTCTACTTCTTTAATTGATGTATTTCTTGTTAAATTGTTTGGGAAGTGCTTTCCTCCTATGCTTGCTAGATTTGCAAATTTGCATGTTAAAATGCTTAATTTGTGTCATCTCCCTAAATCTAGATTAAGTGTTGAAACCGTAAGACAAGATGTGTTTAATACAAACTATTCTTATAAAATTGATTTGAGGATTATAAACCAAGACTTGAATGAATTCCTTGAGAAGTGTGTTGTTGTGCTTTCTAATATTCACTTAGTTCATGACAACAATTTTGAAGGTTGTTTTGGATTTCTAAGAGAAAGCTTGTTTGCTAACTTGGCCACTTACTCTTTAGTCCAAAATAAAGTTAGCATTTTGAGGTTTGTTATGAGCACTAAAGGTTTGCATGTGGCATTAATTGATGGGTTCACTACTACACCCCTTCTTCCTCTACCTATTCTTGTGAATTCTTCTAAGCTTCCATATGATGCTTCTAATGTGTTTGAGGGGCTTGTTTTGTCTCAAAAAGAGCCGTACTTTGTTTGTGATGAGGAGAATATTAATGAGGTTCAATTTGCCTTGGAGTCTTTGCAAAGACAAAGTACTTTCTCTTTTGTCACCAAGATCAAGCCTAGGAAGGTACATTTGGTCATATATGTCAACTCATGGAGGTATAACTTTGTGCTTACCTTTAAAATTCCCTACCTTGGCTATAAATGTGTTGGGATGTTGATTGTACAAGATGAACATGTTTGTCACCTACTTGCTACAATGGGTGATTTCTCTCAATTTCCATTTGATCCCGGTGGAAGGGTTGACATTGTTCTTCATGTAATTGACTTTCATTTTTTTCTTCATGTAGGTTATGAAGGAGGTGAATTCGAGGTCGAATTCATTTAAAGAAGGAGGGTATGATATGAGCCCACTAACGAACATGGACCAAGAAGCACTACAAAGACTTGGTGGGCCTATGGCAAGAGCAAGAGCTAAGAAAGCCCAAGAAGTTTTAAATCAAATGGTGGATCTTTTAATGGACACAAGTCCAAGTGCAAGTCAAGAAGGAATGGAGTCCAAGTTGGTGACTTATCTTTGTCAACTAGAAGGCCCATGATGATGATATGGGGCGTGCATCACATTTTTTGTTTGTTGGTTTTATTTCAATTCAATAAGTGTAATGGGTTATGTGAGTGGATCCAATTTTGGTCACTTTGTTAGTGGGCTACACTAAGAGAGTTGCATGATGGTCTAGTCCATTTTCTTGCCCGTGGTTTACACGAATTTTAGAGGGTCTTGGAGGATGAAATCTTTGGCTTGCATGCTTAAGAAACTCCTTATTTAGTAGAGTGAATAAATTGTAGGTTATGGGTGTTACACTTTTAATTTGAAAAAGCAAGTGTAACCACCTATAATTATGAGATGCTAGGCATGATAATTAGGGGGTTTTGGGCTGACTTAAATTGTTGGTGGCTATTTAAGTTAGGTTTTAAGTTGATCTTTAGTGTCATGAATCAAGCTAATAATGTGAGAGTTTAAGTTTGTCCTAGGATTCCATGTGTGGGGCGTAAAACTCAAATGGGGGCTGAATAGAATAGGTTGTAACTTGTGCTAGGAGGCGTGAAGGGGTTGATTGAAATAGGCCACTTATTGTTGTCATCAATCCACCAATTAGTGGCATATTCATGACAGTTATTAGGGGGGTTATGGAATCTTATGATGACTTGTGTAAGCCAACTCTTGGTAGCCCCAATTCCTATATGTATGCGCCTTCTAAGATGAAATAAACAACTTGGATGTTGAATTTGGATTAATTCCATTTGTGAGAGAATTGTTCTCTTAGGTTCTTGGTTGAACCAAACTTAGTTCTTATCAAGAATCCAAGGTTCTTGTGGCGAACATCACTTGGCTTATTAAACCTTCTTGGTTTGTGGCGCCTTCATCATTTCTTTCCATTTTTCTTACTTTCTTCACTTTTATGTTGATTCATTTTATTCATATAAGAAGAGCACGAAATTATCATGCTTTGAATTCAACTATAAGATCTTTAAAAGGCAACCTCACCATTTGGTTGTCATCATCCACCAATAGAAAAAAAAAATTTATCCCCTTCACAAATTTATTATCAGCTTAAATAAATAAGAAAAAGCAAATATTATGTACAGCTACTAATAACAATATAAATTATGAAACATCACAAAAAAAGAGAGTAGAAACAGCAATATTATCATTTGTTTAACCATGTTTGAGTAGATAAATTAATTAATCGCTTATTCAATAAGTTTTAAAAGTTTTTTTGATAAGCTTATTGTAATAAGTTAAAAAAAATTTATTTCATGTTGTAGTAGGAGGCTGAGCATCATGTTGAATTTTTTGCTCTAATTGGTAGGTTATTGCTTTATAGTCTGATGTAATGTAACCTCTGTTTGGGTTTGTTCTGATGCAGAGGTGACATTTTTCTTTAAGAATTGTGTAGGTCTTATCAGTTACAGGTTTTTTTTTTTTATTAGGTACTTGTATATGGGTTTGATCACCTCTTGTGCTCTAATATTGGGGTGCTCTAATCAATATATTTCTTTGTTTATAAAAAAAAATTATAGAAAGGTTATAAGCTATTTTCATAAGCTTTTCTCATAAGTTCAAAAAGCTCTTCCAAATTGGATGTTCATCGGATCAGATTGATCGGATTAGTTGTTTGGTTAATCGGTTCATTTTACTTCAAACCCAAACTAGCCAATTATAATCAGTTTGATTCTCGGATTTATCTTTTTTTAACCTGAACAAATTCGATCAACTATTTTTTTAACTTTTAAATTTATACATTTTAGATTTTAATACTTAGAATTCTCTTCTAGTTTTGTCTTTTTTTTTCCATTTATTTTGACTTTCTTTTAATCTTATTTATTATTATCAAATGTCTTTGTTCATGTTTACTATCCAACTTCACTATTATGTTAATCTTGATGTATATCAATGAAGCAGTATTTGGATTGATATATATATATATATATATATATATATATACACACCAGTGCAAACGATTCTCTTCTCACTTTTCTTAGCGGCTTAGCTTAAAAACATGTAATATTACCTACTTCTTATATGTTGAACATATTTTATACTTTTAGTTGATATTTTCCGTATATATTTTTCAGGAAAAAAAAACATGTTAAAAATGTTAATTAAATAAAGGAGACCAAAATTGCTAGCTAACTGATTTTTAAAATTTGTTATTTATGGCTTGCAGATCTGTAAATTTAAATCGAAGGAGGTGGTTGATGATATGAGTTCCGCTTATTTTTGGGTGGAGGTTCTCTCCATTTTTCTTTTTTATTTTTTTTCTCTATTACTATAGTTTTAGGACGTATAGAGGATATTAGGACTCCATCCAATATCACATTTCATGTTTATTTTTCAAAAGTATAGTAATAGATCTTTTCACTCAATGTAAATATTTGGGTTTCAACTAATGTCACATTTGTGTATTACCAGTTGAGTACTAGTGGTCTTACCTTACGGGTTTGTTTCAACAACTTACCATATGAGGTACCTTCCAAATTAAAGTTCACTCTTCATAAGAGTAATCGTTGTCAGGGGAAGACTCAAACCCTGCGCATGGCTGCTCTTGTCAAGTAATAAGCAAACAAATAATTGAAAGGTGTATTATTGGATCGTAGCCTAATGGCATGTGACGTGATCGTTGCTATATATTTATCAGCTCAGAACCATGCAAAGAATACCCAAATCTGATAATTGGATTCTCTACTTGGAAAATGTCTTCTATAAAGTTATCAATATATATGGTAAATTACAATAGAAAAAAAAAATAGATTTGGATTCTCTACCTTTCACGTGAAAAAGGTGGAGTCTTTCCTCTCACAAATGTGTTGATTCGTCTACGGAGGTTGGTTCGCCCCGGAAATTTCCGCTCAACGCAACGAACCAACACACCTGTGAGACCTTGTGATACACCACACAAAAAAGACATTTTGCGACGGTTATTTAATTTCAATGGCGGCGGTTAGGTTTTGCAGCTGTTTCCAAGCGTCACAATGACATCCGTCGGGAGCAGCATTAGCAGCGATTATTTTAGCTATTGTATGAATGGGCGCAACGTCAAAAAAAATATTAAAAAAATATTGGGACGGTTACATAACAGACACAAAAAAACATAAATACAAAAAATATCTATTATATAGCGGCAGTTAAACCGCCGCAAAGTTAATTATTTTCAAATTTCTAAAATAGCTAACGACGATTGCCTAACTACCGCAAAAGTATGATATAAAAGTGTACGGAGTATATAGCAGCGGTTGGAGAACCGTCGCAAACATGTGTTTATTTTTAATTTTTTTTAGAAAAATAAAATTCCACTTTTTTATTTATATATCCTACTTATTAAATACATTTTTTATCTTAAGATCAAACCAAAGAAGACAAAAGTAAGTAGCTCATTCATAAACAACTGATCTGTTAAATAATACGAATATATATACAGACAAAATTAGAAATATTCCAAAAATGGTTCAACACCCAAATTCATGATCTAAAATCCCTCTAAGTTCATAAAATTGAAATTTAAACTATCTAAAAGGTCCCATATGATGATTCTCCATGGTCTTCAGGCATGTGACTAGACTCGAAGGAACATCTTACATCTATTGGTGACTCCAAGTCAGGAACCTAAAATTAAAAAAAAAAATATAAATTAAATCATAACCACTAATTAAATGAGTAAAGTCACTCTACCTTTCTCCTCGTGCGAAAGGTAGAGAATCTATTTCCAAAAAAAATACAAAAAATTGAGTACTATATGCTCTTATTAATCCCTATGGGCATCAAAATTAAATAGGATTTTGTATTATTCATCATGAAGTTGTTCATACTTAAAATAATACTGGACACACACCTTATATCTATGTAATCCCTATCGTTTAATTATAGTGGGATTTATTTATTTATTTATTTATTTATTTTGGTGCTTGAGATTTATTTAATTTTGTCACCTACGCTGATATAAAGAGATATAAAAGCATTGATCTTATTCTTAATTATGTGTATTGGAAACATCTATCGGTTAACTTATATATTTGAATAATGTCAAATGCATAATTTGTAAGGTTCAAATCATAGTATACAATAATGAGACGACAAAATTAAAGTATAACTTTGCAAAAAGTAAAATAAAATTATCTATAATTAAATAATAAAAATTATGTAAATATAAAATAATGTAGGATTTATTGGTATGCACTGTCAGTATAAAGATTTTTTATACTGTCAACCAATCATAAATTGTCACATCATTTAAAATTTTTGACTGTTATCATAACAATCTTAAAAGTCAAACGTGATTTGTGATTGATTAACAATGTAAAAAATTATACACTTATAATGTATCAAAACTAAGCTCAATATATATAATTAAATGTTTATAGAAATAAAAAGTGAAATATGTATGTGATAGGAAAGGATATATAATACTCCTCTAAAGTGAAAATTTTATGTATAAAGTGAGCAAGTAATGATGTATCCGCCTATAAATTATTAGTAAGTTAAGATTTGAATATTTTAGATTAAATCATAAAAGGTGAGTACATCTTTACTTGCTCATTTTACACACAAGCTCACTTTAAAGGAATTTTTTCCAATAAAAAGAGTGGTCGAGAGAGAAGAAAGGAAAAAAACGAATGGATGTATTGGCAAAAAGATTTATAAATCAGTGAAGGATTATTTGGTAAGCAGCAATACTCAACATATTAACAAGATCCATTATTTTGCTTAATTTGGTTCGTGATTTCTTATTATTACAATACTTGTTATCATTTACATATTCTTTTTGGAAATCATGATTTTCTCACAAAACTTTTTTTTACGCTTTTTTTACCCTTATTTATGACCATTTATAAAAAAAAAACTTTTGTTTGGGAAACAACAATAAGTAGAGATATGATAGATTATCAGAATTTAAGTGTAAAAAGTGATGCGTTTTTTTTTGGTAAGAAAAAAAATAAAAAATTATTTTGTGTAAAATTTGATGTGTTTGAGAGTGATTCAGCTTTAGAGATAAGGGTTGTCCCAACTCTCACCCTCTCTTCCGGTTTATCAAACCTATTCAACATTTGTGTAAAATTTCGTGCGAGGTGAGGATCACACATGTTTTTTGAAAAGATAATCGAGTTGCTAATTAGTTGGTGAATTATTCCCACTTAGTGGGTGTTTGGGACTGAGTTGAGAGAGTCAAAATCACGGTAAAAATATAGAAGAACGTACTTCTGACCTTACAAAACCAGCATTCCAAACATGCACTTAGGGCATTGGCCCCTTTTTTGGAGCAACCCCCTTATGATGTGATCTTCGATCCCTTGTTATTTTGCATGATCTAACAGGTGTTATGTTCTATCGTAATATTCTTGTTTAGTGTCCGCGTTTAGCTTATCAAAAAAGACATTTTATAATTCTTAATTTACTTTTTATTTAATGATTTTAGATCACTTAGTCAAAAAGAATTAATAAAATAACAATAACAATAAATATAAATATAAAAGAATCACAATAGACACTCCCTTATTATAATGGTTAAGATGGCAGAGAATTTTAGTTAAAAGATTATAAATATGCATATTGTATTACTTTTACAAATTTTGTTAATAGGTGCTCTTGAAAATTTCAAAAAAGCTTTAAATAACATATATAAGTATTTAATGTTTTGAAAACATAAAAGATATCTAATTCTTTTAAATTAAATATAATTATAATAATAAATATCATTTTTAATTCTTAATATATGTCTTAAAGGCATGCCATAATAAAACTATTACTTTTTAAAGCATGAAAGTTTCATTACTTTGTTGTTTGAAAATCGTTGATTGGACCAACATGTGGTTGATCTGAGTGGTAACGAGCTCGGGTCCATTAAGCAAGTGGTCATGAGTTCGATTCCTGATTTTTTGTATGAAGAAAACCTAATTGGGAGAGATCAAACCTTCAATACCGTCTAGTACCTCGGAGATTAGTTCACGTAATTACGCGCAATAATACTCTGAAAAACCAAAAACATTACTACTTGATACGAAACGAATTCGCTATCTATCACTTTTTTTTATTGATAATTATTTTGTGCACAACAAAAAATTGATTCTCTAATGATAATCTTTCATATCAAGTGCAAAAAAAAAAAAAAAAAATTTCTATCACCTTTGATTCTCTAATATAAATTTCTTTGATTGTATGTAATATAACTTTCTAAAAATTAAAAGTACTATTCTTATTATGCTTTTCATTGTTGTACGAAATTTGTTTTTGTACAAATCAATATTACGCTTGTTTTTTGTTTTAAGATTTTTTTTTTTTGGGGTAAGAATGTTTCATTACTTTGTTAAATCTTGTGTCTACTAATTAAACAATAGGAATTATTCTCAAACACGAATCATGAATGGATTTATCTTGTTTGCCAGTTTTTATAAGAAAAGTATTGATTTATCTTGGATGATTCCCTAGATAAAACATGGGCTCTTAAGAACAACGCTAGTTGCTTCAAAAAAAATAAAAAGAACCACGCTAGCTTCCTAGCAATGGCAAATTGGCATTAGTTTTTGGCATTAGGAAACCCACGGGCTAAAAGAGATTAGATTTAATTGTTATATATTGTTTGTGTAAAAAATATTATATTATCAATCAATTAGAAAATGTTACATCATTAAAAATATTTAATTTTTATAATAATATCAAATCACACGTATAATAATATGTGATTGGTTGATAATGTAAAAAATTTACGTTAATAATATATCAAAATAAAATTGGGTGACACCCACACTTATTTTTTAAGGAGTTTAATTGCTATACGCTAACCGTGTAAAGTTTTTTACACTGTCAACCAATCATCAATCGTGATATGAGTGACTTTAAAGGTAGTTAGAATATAAATCAAATATTTTTACTTATATGACAATTTATTATTGGATGTCTGTGTAAAAAAATTTTATACTGACAGTATATAATAATTAATTTTTTTTTTTAAGTTCCCTATTACTTGAAAAGGAAATAAATACAAAAAAAAAGTTTTTATTAATAGACTTACTTAAAATTTATAAAAAAAATATAATATTTATATATATCTCTCTTTTTTTATGAAAGATGAGAGATTCGTTCCCAAAATTTCTTTATTAACTTTGAATACATGTTTCAAAAAAAAACTTTGAATACAAATCCTAAACAAACACAAAAAGCCGCACCCAAAAGTGGAAAATCAATTGTTTGGGGCAAAAGAAAATAAAAACGAAGTAAAATATTTTTAATTTCCTAATATGCTGGAGAATTGAAGATTCTGCAGTGCCCAACAACAACAGGGGCGGGCTCCATAGTTCACACAGAGTTTGAGTTCATACCAATTTGCCATTACCTTTATAAAGGTTGTCTGTCTCTCTTGTTTCATGTGATGTCATTAACGTCACCGTATGGCGCAAATAACCCATCACTACTATTCTATAACCATTGAAACTCAAACTTGAAACCTTTTCACAAACCTTCTTCTTCTTCTTCTTCTTTTTCTTCTCCTCGGTTTCATAAGCCACTCACAAATTCCAAAAAAACTCTTCTCTTGTTCCCTCACTATTTTGATGGGCACTATCTCCCATGTTCTCACTCTTCATGGCCTAATACCTTCTACCCGTTCTTCATATGGGTTCTCTCACTCCTACCCTCGTCTTCAAACATTGAAATCCAATAAAGTTGGCGTCTTTGCCCAGCTTAAGAGCCAAACCTCCATTCCCAAGTCTCAAGGCATTTTTGATTTCAATGACCCTGATTGGAAAACCAAGTTCAAGGAAGACTTTGAGGCCCGTTTCAGACTCCCCCATGTTACTGACATCTTCCCTCATGTTGCTCCTATGCCTTCTACCTTCTGTCTCAAAATGAGGTTGGTTTCGACTTTGCTTCATCTACACTTTATTATTGTGTGCCTGCATTAACACTGAATTGAATTCTGTGCTTTTTGTTTATGTGTTTTTGCATGTGACAGAACTCCTAGGACTAGAGATTTTCCTGGTAATTATCCTTCCTGTGAGGAATGGCATGGATACATTAATGACAATGACAGAGTGCTTCTGAAGGTATGCTTTTTTCATTCTTCATGCTGTTTGAATTTAAATTGATTGTGAAGGGGTAGCTTCATTACTGTAGTTAGTTACTGTAAATTTTGTTTTCTGTCGATCTTTATTGCATTCATGTGTCATGGATTTTTGGGTTCTTTTGTTGTCATCATTTTGTATTTTCTTTAGCCATGATATTTGGGCTTTTCTTGTTGCTTTCACTGATTTTGAATCAGATTAGTTCTCTATGGGACCACATATTGATACTATTTGACTAGCATGAATTGACACCTTAAGTTGGACTGTGCTGCCTGGTTAGCTGGTTGACAATCTGTCTTCCTCTGTCATCAGCACACACGTTTTATTCTTGCACTTGGTCGAATATTTTACCTGTTAGAGAAACCAGTTTTTTGCATTTTCAACTTATCCTTGCATTGGTATGTCTTCTGTAAATACAATTGAGTTGCAGCAAAATGAAAGCGTCGGATATTAATTGATGTTCTTATTAAATTAAGCTTTAAAAAATGTGTTGGCAGTGTTGAATTATAATTTTTCGTTTGTTTTGATATTTCAGACAATATACTATTCGTCTCCTAAGTCTGCTGGTGCTGAGTGCATTGATCCTGATTGTAACTGGGTGGAACAATGGTAAAGTATTTGTTTTCCTAATTTTAAACTGGAATATAATGACTGATTATGCATATGCCGGCTAAAGGGATATATATGTTGCTATATTGAAAAGAATGGTGCATATTATTTATTGAAACTTGGGAGGTTGATTTGAAATTACTTCTGGACAGGGGATGTAATTGTTCAACAAGTGGCACTAAATGCACTTCCTCAAAAAAAAAAAAATGTTTCTTGATCACTCTCTTTCTTGTACTAAACTTTTGAGGAAGTTTAGGTCTTTTGAGATTTCAATGCTCCTTTCTAGATCAGAACCATAATTTCAATGATTAAATTCTTATCTATATGTTTTCCATTTACTATTGAGTTTACTCATAACTGTACATTTTATCATTTATCCTGCAATAAATTTTTGTAACTATGGCTAATATTGCATACATGATACATTTCTTCTCAGTTGTCTGATTGATGGCATTGTTTACTACCATAAAGATATATCAAAGAAAGATGATATTGGCAAGGTTTCTTGTTATGATTATGAATGTATGAAATGAAGTGGCAGAGTGAAATAATACAACTTAGCATTGATGCATTGCAAGTCTGATGCACAACTTGTTAAACAATCAAATAAGCAAAACATTCAGAATCACTTTATTGCTTCTTTTTTCATGGCAGGGAGAGAAAGTGAGATTGAGAGAGAGACAGGTGTTCCTGGAAATTTATTATTTGAACAACAGTTATTATTATTATTTTTCTTTTGGCTTATAATTATATTACTTTTAATAACTAGTTCTGACTTCCAATATATAGTGTTGTTTCTAAGATTAGCATATTTGGTAAAAGGTTCTGAATTTTTTTAGGGTTCATCGAGCTGGACCTCGGGAAAAGATATACTTTAAACCAGAAGAAGTAAAGGCAGCAATGGTTACTTGTGGAGGGCTCTGTCCTGGTCTTAATGATGTCATCAGACAGGTTAGTTTGTGATCCCTTTGTTTTTGACATAGTTTTGACATTTTCTTGAGAAAGATTAAAGCTTTGCTGGTGCTCTAGAAGTTAAGGCAGCAAAAATTTATACGGAACATTTTAATTGGCATTGACTGTAACATCATGACAATGAATTATCACTATATTTTCTGGGCAGCGAAATGCTCTTGTGCCAAGTTGTTGGCAAACCTTAAAAATATTCTTTACTGTCATTCAATTGTCTTAACTATGCTTTAAGCATCCGCCATCCTTTGCATTTATTTAGGTTTAAAATTGTAAATTATTTCATATCTTGTAGTTTAAGATATTCCTAGTTGGGCTTCCTTTATACACCAGTTCTAGTTATTATGCTCAATAATCTCTTTCTTAATGTTTGATTCAATAACGAATGTACTGCAGATTGTAATAACACTTGAAATGTACGGCGTAACAAAGATTGTGGGTATTCCTTTTGGTTATCGTGGATTTTCTGACAAAGAGTTGACAGAAGTGCCGGTAATCTCATGTTTCTCTCCTTGCTGGTTTTGCTCCATCTGTCTGTTGATTTAACTGGAGATCTATAGTAAGTCTATTGAGCATGAGTTCTTCTTCTGACTCTTTACTATATTGGGCTTTCATTCGCAGCTGTCAAGGAAAGTGGTTCAAAATATTCATCTTTCTGGTGGAAGCCTGTTGGGAGTTTCACGTGGAGGTCCTGGAGTCAGTGAAATTGTGGACAGTTTGGAGGTGGTTGATCAATCCATTCTATTAACAAACGAATTGATGATTTAACAGAGAATATTTTTTTTATACTGGCTGGGTACTATATTTACTGTCAACTATATTGTTTAATATGCATATTATTGATTTCAGGAAAGAGGGATCAACATGCTCTTTGTGCTGGGTGGAAATGGCACACATGCTGGTGCAAATGCTATTCACAATGAGGTTGCTAATCCTTTTTTTTTGATATAGAGGTTGCTAATCCTTTAACCATATACTGATTGATTGCATTCAATTGGATCATTTTGTGATCTATGATGAGTTTTTTTTATGAGGAAGTCATATCTTGGAAACAGATTCACTGAAATTCACAGTGAAGTTGATTTTCATTTTGGTTTCTCACTGTGCCTTTTCTTTTCTGATTACTCAGTGTTACCATTAAACTTTATATTAATATATACAGTTGTTCAAGACATGCATTATATGTGATATTGAAGGATCTTCACCTCTATTTTACATATTGTTATAATATCTAAGTTTTTCCTGAGCGTTTAATGAACTAAGATTTATTTCCTTCAGTGCTGTAAAAGACGGCTTAAGGTATCTGTAATTGGAGTGCCTAAAACCATAGACAATGATATTCTATTTATGGATAAAACTTTTGGCTTTGATACTGCGGTTGAAGAAGCACAAAGAGCAATAAATTCTGCATACATTGAGGTAAATTACTTAATATGCTGTATCAATTTGACTAAATCCAGTAATGTTTTTTAGTTGGTAGATATTAAAATATTTAGATCTCTTCCCTCATCTTTGTAGGCACATAGTGCATATCATGGAATTGGGATTGTGAAATTGATGGGTCGTAGCAGCGGATTCATAGCAATGCATGCTTCCTTATCTAGTGGACAGATTGACATTTGTCTAATTCCTGAGGTAAATATCATAAAAATAGCTCTCTTTCTTTGTCATATTGATAAACTGATACAAGTTTTTGCTGTGGTTCAAAGGTTCCTTTCAATTTACATGGACCTCATGGAGTTTTGAGTCATCTCAATTACCTTATAGAAACGAAGGGGTCAGCTGTAGTATGTGTGGCGGAGGGAGCTGGACAGGTGGTTTAGATTTTGGAATCATTTTTGCATATAATAATTCAACAACACTTGCATTAATAAATTTTTACTCTTATGTTTATGCCTTGGCAGACCAATACAAAAATAAGTACTACTGCAATTTCTTTTGAAGACTACATTTGGACATAGAAACTTAAACTTGCTAAGTGATATATCTTCTTGATGCAGAATTTACTTCAAAAGACTAATGCTACTGATGCTTCAGGCAATATAGTATTGGGAGACATTGGTGTATATACTCAACAAGAGGTTTGTTATAGCTTGTTTATGGTGCTTACAATAATATAAACGGATTGATACTTGATGAAAAATGGGTATATGTTGTTTTTTTTCTTCTTATCTTTTACATAGATTAAATGTTGAATCAAATATGAAGAAAGAAAATCTAAGCTGACTAGAATTAATGTAAAAAAAGGGATACTGGCTGTTTATATGTGGAATAGCTCGTTTATTATTTCTCCACACTCAACTGATAGGTATTTTATGTTATCAGTTATGCCTGTCATTTGGCAACTAACTGTATGTCAATTTTACTTATGTTTTTGATCTGACTGTTTTAAATCTGAAAGTTTATTTTGAAAATATTCATATTGGATTTGAACGAGGGTGAGCCTGGACGCAAAGGTAAGGTTGTTGCCTTGTGACCTGGAAGTCATGGGTTCAAATCTTGGAAACAGCCTCTCCACTTGCGGGGGTAAGGCTGCATACATCTACTCTCGCAAGACCTCACCAGGTGGGAGCCTTGTGCACTGGGCTGCCGGAAAAAAATTCATATTGGATTTGAATCCCTTCTCCCTTCTTTAAGAAGTGAAATTCTTGAAATGAAGACTCACGCTATCTGTAAAAGGAGGGGTTTTTAGTTGCCCAAGAAACACTGTGGCAGCATAATATCTTTCCAGTTTTCTATAGCTATATAAATGTCCAGGGTGTTAATGCTACACATTGAATAATTGTAGTGATAAGATGATGGTAAGTTGGTAAGTAGAAATTCAATGAGAAAAAAAAAACAGCTATTTTGCTCTTCTTCTAAGCATAATAATTTTTTGGCAAAAAATGAAAAGGTTTCCAAAAATTTCCTCAGAAAGACATCTTGTCAAAGCTTAGATCATTATAAAACAGCTTATGATAAAGATTTTTCTTTTCCTCATACTGACAAGTATGATTTGGCCAAAAAAAAAGCTAATGCATGGGTGTGTCTTGAAATGAGTGGGATATGAAAGTAGTTTTGAACCTCAGTTATGATCTCGAGCCACTTTCCTACTCTTATTTCGGTTAAAATAAGTAAAATTCAACTTCATTTTTTGACGTCTAATGCCAAGCACTGTGTTTAGGTCTGGTTTCTGTTGCGTATTGTTGTATGCCTAACATCATGAATATTGAATGTAGTTGAGTTATGTTGTTATGTAGATAGCTGGCTTCATTTTAATGTTTTTTAATCCTTAAGTATTTCATACCAACAACTGTTTTATTTCAGACGAAAAAATATTTCAAGGAGATTGGTGTTCATGCTGACGTGAAATATATTGATCCAACATACATGATCCGTGCATGTCGAGCAAATGCTTCAGATGGAATTTTATGCACTGTACTAGGACAAAATGCTGTTAGTCACTCTCCCTCTCTAACTTTGCCTGTTGATGCATATATATGGTTTCATTTTATATTACTGTTTCTCATAAAGCAGTTTATCTGCCTTTTATTCTCATAAACAATAGACAGCTACCACTTTCCAGGTCAAGCACTTCTAGATTATATTTATGCTTTCACCCAACCATAAGCATAAAGAATTTAGTTCTCAATCTAAGTTACCAAGTTCCTACGGGTCTACTTTCAGATAAAGATATAAACTATGTAAATATTAGTAAAATGTCAGCGTATCTGGAATTTCAGTCCCATAGAATGTGGAAAATTAGACACCAAAATAAGAGAGGGATTGAGTTACCCCTGCAACCATTTTGTCTGCACCCATCTTTCTCTGATTCTACATCAACTTAGTGCTTTCTCTAGTTTTGGATTATTGGTTGCATATGACCTTCAATATAAATACAATTCCTGCAGCACAAAATGCATATGGTATCTCCAAAGATATGTTCATACCTAATACTGTATATTTCTTATTTAATATTGATTCAAAGCTTAATTTGTATTGTAGGTTCATGGTGCATTTGCTGGATTTAGTGGTATTACGGTAGGCGTATGTAACACACACTATGCTTACTTTCCCATCCCTCAAGTGATATCTCATCCCAGGTTGGTGGACCCTAACAGTCGAATGTGGCATCGTTGCTTAACTTCAACAGGCCAACCTGACTTCATTTAGTTTTTCCTTTTCCATATATTTAAGAGGCTTGTGAATTCAGCCTTCCATAGAGTATATCATAGGAAGATAGCTTCAAAATATTCTTGGTAATGCATAAAATAAAGTGGAATAATACAAAGGATGGCATTCCTCCTTATTCGAAAAAATTGATTGCTTGTATAGCATGGCAATTTCATATTCCTGCCAATTGCATTCAAAATAAAATTTGAGAGGAATAACCAAGCATCTTTTGCTCGGTTTTGATCGATTTATGACATTTTTTGTAACCTATTTAAGCGACAAATTTATTTTAATAATGTTCCCCGTGTACTTCTATTGAATATGTATGTCAAATTTAGTCCAATTCATTTTGTTTCTGTTTATCTATGGCATTTCCATTTCTTCTGAATTACGATTGTAGTATAGTTACTTTATTTAAAAGCTGACATTTCTCAAATAGTGAAAATATAGATTTACATGCAATCTAATTAAAATAATAACAGTTCTCGAACAGTGAAAATATAATCTATAATTTTAGTTATTTTAAATTAAAACGAAATTAAAATTAAAGGACCGAGTATTAGAACTAAATTTATATGATCACATTATTACATTTTTATATAGATTTACATGCAATCTAATAACTTTTCAAACTATTTTCTTTTGTATAACAAAAATTATCTGTGTAATTTTTGTGTATAAAAAATAATGTAAGTCCGAAGTAAAATTTAAGGGTTGTAAACATGACTGAAACAAATATTTTCATACACTACTAATTAAATCTTATGTCAAATGCGAGACCACGGTCCCACTTGTCCTCACTTGGATCTGTCCCTGAATGAAGCCCTCCCCATGAAACGTCCCCTTCCTGTGATTTTGTTAAAAGCTGTGGTAATGTACTGATTTTGTAGCCTTATTTGGAAGAACATTAATTTCTGAATATTGATACATAATAAATGGAATATCTATCTTCCACCTTCTACTTGTTTGTACATCAGTCAAATGCAGGTTTTGGTCAAAGATGAAAGTGCAGGAATATCCTCTCTGTTACTGCCTCGTATTAAGAACATAATTTTGGCTAAAGAAAAGAAGTAAAAGCACTTTTCTGGCAAGGCGAATCAACCCAGGTCACCCTAGTGATCTTATGTGTGTTCATCCATCTGTTTTCTTTTTATTTTTTATTTCTCTCTCATGAGGAGGTAAGCCAAAATATTGTTTCTTCTTTTATGAATTTTGAAGAGTCAAAGCTCTCAAATTCTATGATTGACCAGTTTGAATGTAAATTCCAGCATGCCATAACCATTAGGGGTGTTCGCGGATTGGATTGGATCGGTTTTGAGCCAAAAAACCATCCGATCCAAAGATGAAAACAACTTGCGATTTGGATTGGATCGGTTTGCTTACTTAAAAAAATCCGATCCAATCCAATCCAATCCAATCAAATACGGTTTGGATTGGATTGGATAATTCGGTTTTTACCGATACATCGTTATATAGTTATATTAAGTCGAAAACCAACATTAAACCTATATATACTAGAATTAATGTAGTTCTAGTTCCTAAGTACATGCATAAAATCTTCTAGTAAATGAATAACTATTGATTTATAGGTATATGAATAACTATACACATTCCAATACATCTAGTATTTGACAATTCCAACAAAAATATTAAAGAGAATGAGAGTGTTCGTTCATAAAAGTATAAAAAACAATGCTTAAGTATGAGTAGTAATATAATTTAAAAAATAATAGTATATGTATATAGTAGGTCGGTTTGGATTGGATTGGATTGGTTTTCACTAGGGGATCCGAAATCCGATCCAATCCAATGAAAAAAAAGCGATTTTTTCGGTTTTCGATTTTTCGGTTTTCGGTTTATTCGGTTTTCGGTTTTTCGGTTCGGTTTTTGCGATTTAAATTGGTTTGGATCGGTTGATGAACACCCCTAATAACCATTAACCAGGAACCCTCCAGCTGTGAACATTTTTAGGAGATGCCATTCAAATAAATGAATTCTAAACTTCTGATGCTTCTTAGTTATATGTCTGAGCAACCCTTTTGGGCTAGCTTTTACCCATACCTTTTTCAAAAGAAAAAAACAAAAGAAACTAAAAAAAATGTGTCTTGGGTCTCGCATTATTTTGTGAATTGAATACCTGTACATAAGTACATTAGTGAAAGCAAATTTTAATGAGTCAGAGATACCGGCAACTAGCACCATGGTTAGTTAACTTTTGCATCTTAAATAACTCATATATTTTCTACACCACTCCAAGTCGAGAACTCAAGAAATAAACTCATATATCTTCTACACTACACCACTGCTACAACTCTAGAACTGGTTGCTTGAACATGTGTATACGTGAGAGAGAGACAGAGAGGGGCACTTAAAACCTTCGTCACTGCATTCACTCAAAGCTGTTAAATTTCCACCAACCTTGGTCAGTGTGGCAGTGGCATTGACCGTGTTTCGGGTCCCCACGGCTCACTGCCCACTAGCTAACAATGCACAGAAATCCACATGCATGGAGTGAGTGAAACTCAGAAGTAACCGACATAAACAAAGGGAAGAGAATTATTCTCGTTACGAATTTTGCCTGCCCTGCCTTTCTTTCTACTTTTTCTTCATTCTAAATTATTACAATTTCATCGTTATTATATTTAAATTTAGAGTAAAGATCCAAACTGGTCCCTGAATTTTTTTGAGGACCCACTTTTAGTCTTCAAAAAATTAAATTAACTAAATAATCCCTGAAATTTTGAAACACGGGACAAGTTAGTCCCTTCGTCCATATCCGTCTACGTAGCTCCATTAACTCAAATTAGTAACCCAAATTAGTCCTTCAAATTTTGCTCGTGACCCAAATAAATCCTTGCATGTAATGCATGCATTAGAATGCAACATTCACCAGAATTCAGTAGTATACACCAAAAATATGCATCCTTCTTATGTCTTACGAGTCTTGTGCATAATTTCTTGTCAAAATGTCTTGTCTCACCACACTTCTTGCATGTGACTTCCCATGCCTTACGAGTCTTGTGCTGCTAGTTGCTAGGGGCTTCTTAGATTGAGCATCCTTCCTCTTATGTATTTTTGGCCTCCAAGAAGGTTAGAAGTTGTCATACATCTAATGAACAAACACCTTCTTTTGTAATCAGTTCCTGGTTTGGTAAATATTGAAGTTGATTTTTGTTTCAGGGTGAACAAGGGACTCAAGATATCGGAGAAAGTGTTTTTCTAACATCTTTGTAGTTGTTGCTTTTACGGGTTTCGGTCTTATCGATCTCTTGCAAGCCATAGCCACCAAAGTTGAAGAGACTATTGGGAGGCAAAAAAAACATAGGAGGAAGGATGCTTAATCTGAAGAAGCCCCTAGCAGCTAGCAGCACAAGGCTCGTAAGACATGGAAAGTCACTTGCAAGAAGTGTGGTGAGACAAGACATTTTGACAAGAAGTTGTGTACAAGACTCATAAGACATGGGAAAGATGCATGTTTTTGATGCACACGGCTGAATTTTGGTGTATACATTACATGCAGGGACTTATTTGGGTTGCGAGCAAACTTTGAAGGATTAATCTGGGTCACTAATTTGAGTTAACGGAGTTAAGTGGACGGAGGGACTAAATCATCCCGTGTTTATAAATTTTAGGTACTATTTAGTTAATTTATTTTTTTCAAGAACTAAAAGTAAATCCTCGAAAAATTTCAGGGACCAATTTGGGTCCTTACTCTTAAATTTACTGATATTTTATACCAATATATAAAAAAGCACCTTCAACTAATTTACGACACAATAACAAATATCACAATTTTCATTCATAGAAACAATTATTTCTTGTATCTAATATTGGTTATTTTTATGTACTTTTTAAATTAAAATTACCTCTTAATAAATATGTAACAATTTTAATTATTTATAGAGTTTAATTGTTATACCCTGACAGTGTAAAACCTTTTTATACAGACATTAAATCATAAATTGACATGTCACTAAAAAACTTGACTTTTATCCTAACTACCTTAATAGTCACTCATATCATGATTGTTGATTGGTTAACAGTGTAAAAAATTTTATACTGTCAGGACATGACAATTAAACTTTTATTTATATGAAGAATTATTCTTATTTTTTTTCATAGCATCGCCACTAGATAGCTAAAAAAAACTAGGTAAAATATGTCTTTTCGTCCTCTAATTTATTTTATGTTTACAAGTTAGCCCTCTAAATAATTTTCGTTCTGTTTTGATCTTCCAACTTTTCAAAGTTAGACCACATTTGACCTCGATGTTAACTCTGTCATAACAACTTCAACAGTTGTGGTACATGGTAATGCAAATGCAAAGTTGGCAGGTGACATGTTTCAAATTTGTGAATTTGGCACGTGAGTTGACTCAAATCAACACCAAACAGATCAATAGAGAAGATCTACTTCCTTGTTAAAACCCACTCCATTTTTAAGGGTTGTGTTGGAAGATAATGGTTGCGTTGAGGTTCAGTGTTTGGGGGGAGGACTTAAGAGTTTTGGTGGGTTTGTTTTGGGTTGAATGAAGGTGAGGGTTATGGAAGTTGAGATTTTGTTGGTGTTGGATGACGGGGGCAGTTTGCATGTCTAGTTCAGGTAATTAGTTGTTTGGTGGTTTCATGGAGAGCATATAAATTTTCCTTCCTTTCAAATTCGGCAAAACAACTTTCATGGAAGAAAACCATCTTTCTGGCGGCATCCCCAAAAAATTTCCTCCTTCTTGGGCGAGATTTCGATCACCAAAAAAACACCACATATCTAATGTCGTTAATGATATATCTTATCATAATACTAAAATGGAACGAAAACTAATTAACTTGAAAATAGAAAATAAGTTGGAGAACGAAAAGATTTATTTTGCAAAAAAAAAAAAAAACTAATATCCTAAGATACGACTAGATGTCTAAGGAAGAACCCCTTTTAATGATACTTTTTCATTTTTCATGCCTATATATAATCTCACCATCGAATTCAAAAGCATATACTTAAGGTACTGAATCATTATTATTTAATCAAAATAAATTTCAAATATGTATTTATAAGTTTTTTTAAAAAAATATAATATTTATGCAAATTTATATAAATTATTTTGTGCATTATATATGTACTATTTTATAATTTTTTTTCTTTTCATTTGATGTACTATTATAAATATCTGCTGACTGAAACCTATAGTGCATCATGACATTAAAAATTTAAAATATAATAATCTCTCCTCTTTCTTATTATGGGATGTAGCTAAGTGGACTAACTATTACGGCATCTAACTTTAGTAGCACTAAAACAATAAAGGATTTAAGCTATTAGGAGTGACTTTGAGCATATCCAATGGTGCACTTTATTAGAGTTGCTTAATTTCTCCTTTATTAGCAATGACGGACCTACATTGTTGTGAGGGTCAGGATCGACTCAAGGATGAGACAACTAAAGTCCTAGCTTTAGACCCACTAGCAAAAAAATTTATTTACTCTTGGCTTTTATAAAACAAAAAGGTTACACGTGCTGGAAAAAAAGCCCAACCTGACCCAGGTACACCCTTTCACTTAAAACAAAAAGGTATCACTCAAAATTTGCTTTAGGTCTCACTCACTCTTGGGTCGGCCCTGGTGAGGGTGTGCACATGCATCCACTAAGTTGTATAAAATTGCATTTAATATCTTGAGTTTTTTTTATTTATTTTGCCCCTCTAATTTTATATATTTGCACCCACTACCCTGTCATTTCTGCTCTTTCTTTATGTTAGTGACTTATATTATGAGAGATGTGTCCAATAATATTAACAACGAGCTGATTATTCAACAATTTCAAAACATGAAATAACGTAGAGAACAATTATAAGCTATGTAATTTATTTTATTAGACATATTGAAATTATATGATATTAACATTTATGTCTTTATCTTCATATGTATGATAATAATTATTATTTATTTTTTAAAATGAATTTCCCCCACTGACCTAGTATCTTAGATCCGTCACTGTTTATGGGCTCTATCATGTCATGTCACGAGTTTTTATTTTATACTAATTTAAGCAACATTTCACTCCAATGGTGAAATTCTAAAAAGTTTACCAAATGGGCCCCACAAGTTACTCACATATTTATTCACATTTATTGTTATTTCGATTTTCAGATGAAGGTAACCAATTCAATTCTTTATTTTTTCTTTCTCCTTATTTTATTGGAGATTCTTATATAAGAACCGATTGCTTGTAGAAGCAACTCTCATAAGCAACTAATGTTCACCTAAGTTTACTACAATGGTGCAACGGTATAAGGAACGGTTGTTTAGCTTTATACAACCCTTAAGCAACTCTTATTGGAAATGCTCTTGGTGGTAAGAAATTTAAATAATATTTATAAGGTTATAAATATAAAAGCTTAGTGCTACTTTATTGTTTAGAAAAATGAAAGAATTATTGATTTTGGACTTTCTACTATGTTCACTAACAACTTAAATAATTTTTATCTTTAATATTTGATTAAAGTATCGTATAAGCATTGCTGAAAGGTTACCAAAAAAATAAGCGTTGCTGAAATTACATATGTTACAATTACGTAAGCAAAATATGGTTGAATGTTCTACTCCAATATTACATCTTTTGGTCCTTGACTTACTTGGAGCCCTCCCAACTACCGTTTTAGGGGTTTAAAATTTGGTTTAAGTATTTTATGTTAGGTATTTATTTTATTTCATAAAATAATCATTCATATTGTAATTAAAAAAAACATTACAAAATTGCAATCCGCATTCAACGTTTACAACGAAGAATTCGACGTGATGCCCAACAAAGCCTATTCGCAAGATTATGATGGATTTGAGGTGTGTCACAATCCAAACATACGAAGAGATCCACGGGATCGTCCACAGTCTACTCGTATTCGTATTGAGATGGACCTTAGGGAAAGGGGTCACCCAAAATGTTGTGGACTTTGTCGACTGAGACAACCCCTTCCTCGGAGGTCCCATTGGTAACCCAATTTGATTTATTAATGTCGCAGCGTAACGTGATAGTACAAAATTGCGGAAATATTAAAACAAACAACACATACTGATACCATAATAATTATTACAGACATAAGAGTAGTGACTCCATCAGTAGAGCCTATAACAACTGACACCAAATATACAAGTCTCAGAGTGCGCAATGAAAACTAAAATGAAAGCATGGTAGCAAAATAAAATATACACGACTTCCTCTCCTGGCCCCAAAATACATTTCACTCTATCACATACGCTGGCCATAACAACTAATACAACTAACCCCAACACGAACACAACAAGGGTAATAAAACCCCAAGCTCTAAAGTCCTCCAACATCGGGATCTGAGGCTATCCCACCAGCATCTGGTTCAACAGGCATGCCATCGATTTCCTCCGGCAGTTCCTCAATAGGATCTTCTCGTATAGTCGAGAATGAAGAGAATACAACATAGAGGAAATATAGGGGATAAGAAACAGCAGTTCATCATAAATAGGAAAACAACTATATAAAATAATTTATATAGATAGCAGCACTCAGCAGCACAACAGTGATAACCAAACAACTCCCAGATAATTATCTCTTAACTACTGTCTCTCACACTCATGCAACTGACAACTATATGGACGCGATCACGACGCGACATCCCCAACAGATCAAGATGTCTCGTTCATCTCTGTGCCACGCCCCATAATGCAAGGTTCGGCCAACAGCCCGCAGGCTCAACTCGTCTCATGGGTACGACATATTCCCCCGCCCGCAGACCAGGTCAAAATATTCGTCCGTCAACAACGCAACTTACGGTAACGACATATCCCCCCGCCCGCAGGCCAGGTCGAGACATTCGCCCGTCTGTTAACAACTAATCGGTACAATCATCTCCCCGCAAGCAAGATCGGAATCGCCCGTATGCCAACACAATAATGAACAATAACTATGCAACATGAATCTCACCGACTCACCGCAGGATCAACACTTGGTGCATCAACCACGACTTATAAACAACCCCGACCAACTTTCCTCCGGCTTAATCGAATATCGACTTTGTATCACAACATCAACAGATTAATTGTATCTCTAGGTTGAGCACTATGATATATATATATATATATATATATATATATATATATATATATATATATATATATATATATATATATATATATATATATATATCGACTTTCTCACCACACATTCATCTCCCAACTCATCAGAATTTACTGCCTATATCTACTCAGGCATCAGCAATCACAACAGCACATCAATAACAACCAGAAACCGATTCAACAGTAAAGAAATCGACTCACAGATAAATAATATTTAAATAATCATAAAAATATAATAGGCATAACATAAATATCACATATATCATAATAAACATCCAATCATAGATCATACAATCTCGATATACAGTAAAATCAACCAAACGGTCAAACGACCTCTAGTAAGGTTTGGGTCGCCCTACGCATATCAATATATATTATTTTAAAGATTGTCTCCCCGACGATATTGTGGTTCTTTCCCCCACCTTAGTGATGTTCTTGTGCGACTCCGGATACGACTCCGCAACTGTTAATCGGGTGCGCTGTCGAATGTTCGAACATCGTCGGATTCTCTACAACAAATCACAATCAGAAATCAATACAATTAAATCAAAAACCCTGTAGTCCAAATGACCAAGGTTCTGCCCCTATTTAATTAAGTAGGCTAGGGTTGTTGAAATTCTACCAACTCTTGGATCAATGATCCTTAAACATACCTAAGACATAATCAATGATCAATTATCAAAGATTTGAACCAAAACCCCTTAAACCAAAAACTTAGGGTTTCGGCCATCACCTCTAAAAATAGGTGAGAGTTTGATTTGGCTTCCTAATCACTTGGATTACATGATTAAGGAATGAAATAGGTGAAATCAAGAATCATTTCACAAAAATTGAACCAAAACCCATTTCCCCCAAAATGCATAGATTTGGCCCCTTTTAAGTTAAATAGGCTAGGAAGCTTATTTTATTTCATGCTCTTGGATTATGAAAGTAGAGGATGAAACTAGATTATAGAAATTGGTTTGGCATTAAAAGGATTTTTCTACAATTTTCTAGAAATTTTTGAAGTTTGAAAGCTTAAACTTGAAACTCATTAATTTTAATGAAGAAAATGAAGAACGAGAGCTCAAGGATGAAGTCTATACCTCTTAGATGATAGAGGAGGATGAGGTGATCAACTTTGCTTCACAAAGTTTCTTGAAAATCCATGTGGAAGCTTGAGAAAAATGGAGATAAAGTGTTGAAGAAAAATGAAGAAATGGAGAAGAAGAGAAAAGAAAGGAAGAAGATGAAGGGGAGAGAGAGAGTGAGGCTGGCCAAATTTGAGGAGAGAGTGAGGTGATGCAACTTTTTAGATATTTTAGGGACACAAATGTCCTTTAGGAAAAAGACCGGGGGCATTTTGGTCTTTTCGTCGTGTGAACGCTTTCAGATATTTTCGTTTGTCATTATGACAGTGACGAGTCATGGAACGCTTCCCGAGGTGATGTGACTTGATGTGACATCAAGTTTATCCATTAGCGGGTCTCGGTAAACCCCTATTCGACTCCGTTTGGCTCCCGATTCGAGTTTTCGCCCAAATAGTTTATATTATTTTCATTTTTGAAGGTCAAGACCCATTTTAGCAAAAATGTAGGAAACATGACTCTAAAACTAACTGTCTCGTTCACGGGTCCAAATTAGGTATTGATAGCAGTAAAACACTACTGTCAATGAAAAACGTAGACCAGGCGTCATCTGAGTTTTCGACCCAAAATTTAACCATAGCTTCCTACGATCGTAGAGCTTGACTATGGTCTCGGTTTATTTTATTTCACTCTCTAGACCTTCCAATAAAATACAAATTCGTAAATACTGTTTAATTAGAAAAACTTGAAAATCGGGGTGTTACATCGACAACCCGGGCATACAAGGAAGAACGGTCATCACCGTGTTGGAACTTCTACGCAACTGTAGCGTAGAAATCAGGCCCTACAAATTTTAGTGTACGAGTTTTTGTAATAGTTCCTTGTTATAAAATTTAATTAATGTTTACTATCACACTATTGATTACTGTTATCATATAATTAACATCCAACAGAATTATTTAAATAAAAAAGTAATCACACTTTTTAAAACCCTAAAACCATTACATTTAATTAAAATTCCAAACTGTAACACCCCGCCATCTCGAGTGTCACTTTCGTAACCCCAACACTATAAAGTAGGAAAGGATTTGTTGGTTCACTTTCGGAAAAGATTTTTTTTTACTCGTATTTTACTTATTATGAAAATCGTGATAGAAATTTTTTTTCCTTCTTATTATATTAAAATCCATCAGTCTACCCCACATCCATCAGAAGCCGAAAATAATCTAACCCAAAAGAAACTACCACAAAATAAACCTAAGCTGGTCTGACAGAAGGAGTCTACAGATAACAAAGTGTACTACCCCGACCTCAGTCGTACCAAAAGGACAGGGTCACGTCGTCACCAATCCACACCTATTCGTTGTCGACCTCCAGCTCTCAAGCTATAACGATCAGAGAACTGCTAACAAAATATCTGTACGTGTATCCAGAAATACAACAGGGTGTCCAACACGTACAGGCAAGGGTGAGAAACCATGATATGAATCCAAAAACGACAACTACATGCCCAAACACAACCAGCAGATTCATACAAATATATCTCACCAAATATCATCATGCATCACATAGTACAACATATATATCCATGTACTAACAGTAAAACACATGGGTTTCGTACCCCACAATCAATGTTATTCTCTAAACGTATGCATGAACACTTCCATATATCTCAACTAATATTCAATTCTAGATTTCCGGGAATCTCATCACCAAAAGAATGAGTTGATCAGACTCAATGGCCAATCAAGGCACACCCTATTTACCATATCACACTGACCAGCACAGGGTACAATACTTTTACTTATATGGATTTCATTACCACACCACGTTGTCCAATCTAGGCATAACGCTTTCCATTGCATGGATTTATTTACCATGTCACGTTGTCCAATCCAGGTATAACGCTTTCCATTACATGAACTTATTTACCATATCATATTGTACAAATGTTTTACATTATATGGATTTTATCCATTGCCCATCAAGGTACAATGACACATAATGACTTAAAGTCATCACGGGCTTCCTATCATCAAGGTCCCCCGTTTCACGGCATGTCTGCCCCATACAAATACATGAGAAAACTACTTAGTTTTCGTTGGTTTATCTTTGTCGTAACAATATTTCCTTGTTGTAGCATCAATGCTAACAACCACCATAATGTCCTAGACTCCTTAAGCCTCAAAAACATTTTTCTCAAAATGGGACATCTAGTCCAAAACAACTTAAATCCAAACATCCTTAACCGATGCACCAGTTTAGAATTTTGGATTCAAGATCATAAAGGCATCCTCAAGCTTTACAGGACCACAAAGATTGTCCCTAAGTTGGCAGGACCAATAACTAACACGGATCCTTGATCCACGTGTTTCTATAGAATCCTAGAATCCCGATGTCTCGGTTTCTAGTTTCTAAGCTTTAAAACCCACTTCTCTTGAAAACTCAAAAACCAAGAACCCAAATCTCCGATACTTACACAAAGTCCTCGGGATCGGTTTTCTATAAAACAAAACTTGATCTAAAGACCATTTATTTTCCTTTCACCGTTTTTCGGTAGAACACAAACCTTAAAACAGAGCTTGTAAAAACCCTTTTTCTTAGATAAAACTAAATAACTTGAAAATCACGTTTCTCAAAACGCTTTTGCTCAAACGGTTAACTTTATTAATTTTAAAAACTAATAAAGTTTTCTAAAACACTATTTATCTTAAAATTTCATTTTTTGTTATCAAAAACATATCTTTCACAATTTTGCCTTTTAAGTTAACTTTTCCTTAAAAGCAGCTATTTATTATTATTTTATTCCAAAAGAGATAATTAACTATTTTCTCTTAAATTAAATTGAAAAACAATAAAACATTATTATTTTTCTCCATTCCACGTCTCAAGCTTTTAAAGCTTTTAAGTTAAACGATGTCGGATCCTAATCCATATTAGGCCCTCTAACGCCTTAAATCCCACAGCAGGGCACACGATACATCCATACAGTTATTCAACAATTATATCATGTATCCACATACATCAGCAGATATATCATGCATAGGCAAATCAATAGCAATAAATAAATCATTCCACCAATAATCAGATACAGACATTTATTTACAATACAAACACCAAAAGCAACATATAGCTGTCAGAATTTGGACTCCTTATCCCCTTACCTCTTGAAGTTTCACGGGTAAGCAGCAATCACCCGATCGATCCGAAAACTTGCTCGACTATCTGCCGATCACTACATACGCACAATCAATAAAGGCATTAACTCAAAAATACAACGATTTCTCCTATTGCACTACGCCTAGGGTTCGGCCCTTTGACCTTAAAAATAGCTAGGGAGCTCCAAAAATTCTCATTTCTTGGACAACACCCTAACTAAGTGTGATAACCCTAGATACTAACTCAACATCAAAAACCAACCAAAAACCCTACCCTACAAAATAAGGGGGTTTCGGCCCCTCTATGGTTAAATACCCTAGAGAGATTTGTTGGCTCTAAGCTCTTGGATCATGCAATTATGTCATGAACCTAGGCAATAGAAATTGGTTTGGTATTAAAAGGATTTTTCTATAATTTTTCATGGATTTTTGAAGTTTAGGGGCAAAAACCCCAACTTCCATGAAAATGGATTTGTAGAGGAGAGAAAGGAGAGATTGAGAGAGATGGAGAAGGATAGCTACCTCCTAAGAGATTCTCCTTCAAAGATCAATGAAGTTGCTTCACAAAAATCAAGCCTTTAGTCTCCAACAATGGTGTTTTGTGTGAAGAGAAAAGAGAGAGAGAGAGAAAATGGTGGGATGAGGTTGATGAGGGTGCTGGCCGAATTTTTGGGTGAGGGTGAGTGTGAGAGTTTAGATATTTTCACTTAAGATAACTTAAGTGTTAAGAAAAGGTTAAAATGTTAATTTAGTAAAAACTAACCAAGGGCAATTTGGTAAATTCACGTCCCGACATTTTGAAAATCCTCATGACACTGGTATGAGTCCCTAGATGACTTAAGACAACCTTGGTAGGAAAATTATCGGCTCATGGTTCTCGAAAAACCCTAACACGGCTCGAAACGTCTCCCCAATCGATTATCGGCCCGGATATAATATATTATTTTTATTTTTGGACGTCAGGACACATTTTAGCAAAAAGATAGAGGATCGAATTATAAGACTAATGGTTCTGACTGTTAGTCAAAAAGAGGTCTTTATAATATTAAAACACTATCATTCGTGAAACATAGGCCGGACTCCGTTTGAGTTTTCGGCCCAAAATTTAATCGTAGGCTCCTACGATTATTTGGAGCATGAGTATGATTTTAGTTTTCCCAAAATCATTTTCTAAAAACCAGATAAAAATATAAACTCATTTATATAATTTACTGATTTTAGAAAGCGTGAAAATTGGGGCGTTACACAAAACAATAAATATTAAAACCATAAAACTATTATTGTTATCATATAATTAACATCCAACACAATTAGCTAATTAAAAAAATTAATCACACATTTTTAAACCCTAAACCTAAACCCTAAAACCCATTAAATTTAATTAAAATTCCAAAAAATAAATAAAAAACCAAAAAATCATTATCTTTTTTAAATTCGAAAAAAAAATCCTAAGAGAAGTCGGGTTTGGAGAACCCGACTTCTTAACTAAGAAACAAAAAAAAAATTCCTTTGAGAAGTCGGGTGTCCCAAACCCGACTTCTAAACATAAAAAAATTGAAGTAGTTGGGAAGTCGGGATTAGAGGGAGGGGAAAGTGAGAAGGAAAAAAATGGGGGTATTTGTGTATATAATAGGGGAAAGGAGGTATTTGGGTATTTAAATTTTTTTTTTGGGTTATTTAAAAAAATATTCCAAGAAAATCCAATATAAAAATAACTTAGAGAACTAATTTAAAAAGCTGGTAAAAGCAGTTTCAAAAAACTAGAGGATGTTTGGTAGAACCGTAGAAGGATTCTTTTTAGTTTTACAGGAGTCCTAATTTGGGAATTGTAGGTTTCTATATTTAGTATATATAGTTTTTTTTAAACACACATTCGATAAACAATATATGGGTGGGGGTGGGAATCATAGTTTCTCATGTGTATGAGAAAGTTTGTGTTATTTGAAAAGATTATTATACCCTAATTTATTTGAAATTTTTCTTTTATGGACAATTATACCCTGGTTTTTTTTTCTTATGGACAATTTTAATATTATGTTAAAATATATTTTTGTTTGGGAGAAAAGAACTCATGTATAAAATCAAGGTATGAACTAAGAATGACAATTTTCACTTGTGTGCCCCACGGGGCTTGCCCCATTTGGGGCCCCACGGGCGGGGACTCTTTTCCCGTGGAGACGAGGATAGGGGAGAAAATCCCCTCGAAGGGAATTTGGGGGCGTAGACGGGGACGGGGATCGTACTCCCCGCTCTGCGAGGTCTTCGTCCCCGAAAACATTACAAAAATATCCTATATATATTATTAAATTAATAAAATTAATAAAATAAACTTAAAGTAAATCGTTTACAGATCGCAAGTTGCAGCCTCAGTCACGGTGGTCAAATCCACCACTCTATTAAAGTAAATTCATTTATAGATCTTCTGCAAATTCTTGAAAACGAATTCGAATGCCAGAACCCGGAAGCCCATAGTCGCGATAGTGAAGTTTGTCATACCCACATTGACACCCATATCCACCAAACCATTTCTTCCCTCAATTTTCGCCTTCTCTAGAACTTCCTGGACAGTGACTGAGATGTCACGTTTGCTAAAGAGTTTCCCTTTGAGTATCCTCATAACGTTCTTATGGGGCTTATCTTCCACGACGCTGGCAGCAATAAGTTGGGGCTGAGGGGATTTAATGCAATGTAAAAGGAGATTGCGTTGAAGGAAAGATGGACATTGAGAGCGAGGAAGTTAGGGTTTGGGTTTGTACCACTTACCCTTTTAGAGTCCCCATGGGGATTCGCGGGGAGGTCTGGGAACGGGGATGGGGGAGAAATGCTCCCCATAGCGAGGATTATGAACGGGGACGAGGAGAAAAACAGAGGACATAGAGCGCGAGGATACTCCCTACACCGTCTTATCTCGTTATCATCCCTAGTATGAAAAGACACCGAAGTTCCCTATTTTATTATTATTTTATTATTTTATTATTTAATATTTTTTATTTTTCATTTTTCATTTTCAATTAATCCATATTTATTAGCTACTCAAATAATCTCCATGCAGAGCTCTTAGGACTCTGCCATGGACTTCACCTTGCATGGAATGCTAGAGTTCGCAGGGTTCTTAGCTTCTCAAATTCCATGAAAGCCTTGTCTTTTGTAAAGAAGACCCCATCAAGGTTCCACCGCTATGCTGCCATTCTCTGGATTATTTCCCTGCATCACAGTTTGAGTGAGGGAAATCAATGTGCAGATTATTTAGCTAAGAAGGGAGCGTTGGAAGACTTACTGGGAGTGGTGGATCTTTTACTTGCGCCTCCGCCTGGAATGGACCACCTCCTTTGTGCGGAGGTGGCTGGAGTAGTCTTCCTTAGGGCCTACCAGTAAGTGGTCTTCCTTACTGATGTATCTGCTCTTTCCTTTTTTGTTTTATTCTTTTTTTGTAATACTCTATACCATAAAAAACTATATTTAAAGGTATTTTTAAAAATAATATTAACATTCATGAGAAAGATGTCCTTAAACCAAACATAAAAATCAAATATTCTCAAATAACATTCTCAAGAATGTTTAATCCCTATCAAATACAATTTTAACATTCATAAGAATCATTATTACCAAGAACATGATTCCTAAAAATTATAATTGCCAAGAACAGAAAAAAAATATGTCCGCCAAATTTCCTCTAATAGAAAACATAAACGGAAAAGATATAATTTTCTTTCAATTTTCATAAGGATTTAATTGGTATACATTGTCAGTGTAAAAATTTTTACACAGACAACTAATCAGAAATTGATACGTAAGCTAAAATGTTTAATTCTTTTCCTAACTACCTTAAAAGTCACACACACCATGATTTCTGATTAGTTGTCAATGTAAAAAACTTTAGACTGACAGTTCATAGCAATTAAAATCTTTTGATAATCACAAAATTGTTTTCTTTTCTTTTTTTTGGGGCACCGTTTAAATAAAAAGGGTAGAATTAACAAAACAATTACCTCAACTGACTCGAATTCATCTTTTCAGTGCAATTTCTCGTGATTTCTTATTTGGTAAGATCTTAATCCAATTGTAATATATAACAAATGAAAAGCCAAATTATCTAAAATGATGAAACGGAATAGACTTGATGAACTGTCGTCGTTGATAGGAAGGTGACACCGTGACCGCCATGGGTAAGGGAACCTTGGGTGAAATTAAGTGCATAAAAAAGATTTGAGGGAAAATTAAGTTATAATTCAAAAATAAAAAGGTTAAATTTAATGAATTTCTTATTTTATTTTAATTAATTTGGCCAAAATAGTATACAAATGAAACAGAGTTTTCATCGTTTTATAAAATTGCATGCATTTTTTCACCAAAAAAAAAATCATGCATTAAAATTTGAGAGTTTCAAGGGAATGGTCAGTTCCTACTTCTTTTGTTCGTCTCAAATGCTTTGTATATTATATTATTATTTACATGGTACACTTTGTGCGGGGTCTGTTGTAATGGTTTAGTAGATTAATTATTTAATTTTGTTTGACCCTGCTTTGCCTGTATTGTTGTCTTTGCTATTTCTGTATAGGATTTGTATTTTTTGTTTGACTCTGCTTCGGCTCTAGTGTCATCTTTGCTATTTCTGTTTATTATTGTATGATTGAGTTCCATTGTGTTTTTTTTCATATTTGGAAAAAAACTTGTTTAAAGTAAAGACTAAAAACACATTTAAGTTCCAACAATTTTTGAGGTATCACTTTTCATTCTGAGAAAATAAAACTCACGGAATAGTCCACAAGAATGATAAAAGAAGGACATTTTAGTCTCTCCATTTATCTTCATCCTGAACACGTCATTAGAGTGTTGATATGTATCGTTAGTATGTCAAGTGTCCAGACAACTACATGCATAATAAATCATGAGAATAATTATGAATTGACCCAATAAAGTCCCCAATTATTATTTAAGTAACTCAATTTAGTCCCAGATAATTTCTATCGTGGGACACATTAGTCTTAGCCTGTTACAAGCATCACACTACACCACATACACCAGATGCACCAACACAAGTCATATAGACGAGTTTAATAGACATTCGGACACACTAATAATATATATCAACACTTTAACGCTATGTTTAAGATAGAGATAAACGAAAGGACTAATATGTCCCTCTTTTGTCATTATCAGGGACTATTTGGTGAGTTTTTTTTTTTTCTGAGGGACGAAATGTGATACCTCAAACATTGTTAAGGACTAAAATGAGTCTTTACTCTAAAGTAAATAAGTAAGAGTGTTTTTATCTTTATATAATTTAATGGTTGAGATTTCTATACACTATCTCAATAGTAGATACACTGTTACAGACTCACTTTAGAGATAAATTATCTCTTATCTAGTACATGTGTTGTTATTCCTTTTAATTGACTCCAATGTTCTTAAAGGTCATTAAATTAGCCTTTTTTTTTTTTTTGGTGAAAAAGGAGGGCTAAAAGCCTCCAAACAAAACAAGCAAATTTAACAGAGGCTAAAACACTGGGTAAGGAAAGGAAATGGACTCAGCGACTTTGAGATTGAGTACCTTTGGTGCCTTTGTCTCTTTCTTTCTCTTTTGACACATTCTCTCTCATCTTATATCATTTTTCTCTCTCATCTTTCTCTTTCCAAAAAATACCTAAAGGCACCAAAGTCACCACATATGAAAGTCAATGAATCCATATCCGTAAGGAAACCCCACTTACATCACTAAGGAGTAAATTAGCTATACCCACGAGAGGGGTATCTAAAAGATGAAAACCTAAATTTTGAAAAAAGCTCCCGTTGGCAAACCAATATGCACGGTGTTGTCTTCTATTCACCCCAAAATATGGGGTGCACCGTGCTCCCCCTATTCATGATGTGTTATTGATTGTTGGATTGTCATAAGATAGAATAAGTGTCAAATTGTTACCAATTAACCAGGTTTTTTATAATAAATGTTGTGATATTTGTAAAATAGATCTAACTTGAAGATATTTGCAAATGAAGTCTTTCCCTCTCCACCTCCCTCTACCACCAAACTCTTTACTATCGGCCATCCCTCACCACCACCACTACCCCACACCCACTACCACCAAAAGCTAGTAACAAATGTTTTTTCAGTGTTTTATCTCAGTGATGCTACTACCTTTAGTATGTTGTACGGCGTGGGTATTGAATGTAAGAAAAATTGGGTATTTCTAGTTTTTCATGGATTTCATGCATTGGAGCACTGATTATGTTTTGTGGTTCCTACCTTTTGACTTAGAGCATTTCCATAGTACAAAAAAAATCAACCACCAACAAATTGTGTTTCACACGCAAGTTCAGATTGGTAAGCACTGCAGATTCATAACCACACAACCCAAAAAACGGGATTTTTAAAATAATATACAGGCAATTAACAAACAACAACAACAAAAAATTTATAGAGTTTTGATGTGGTGCAGTTTAAGGTGGAGGAGAATGTGGTGGCTGGGGTGTGATGTAGAGGATGCGATGGAGGCTAGTGGCACGATGGAGACTGAACCTACGACGGTGCGTGAGGCGGCTTGACAGAGGCCAGATCTACGATCATCTGAGTGGAGCTATGTGAGGTTCGCGCTGCTGGTTGATGTTTGTCTGGTGGTGGCTGGTGGACGGCCGGGCTCGATGGGGATAGAGTTGTGGGTGCTGATCTTTGCTTTTGGGGGAATGGTTTTGGAACATAGAAAAAAGGAAATAAGTGCTCAGAATGGTTTCTGCTCTCTTCACCTTTCCCGCCGGAATATGGGTGGTGGTGGTGGTAGCGTTAGAGAAGGAGAAAGATGATGGGTGAGGTTTTTGGCTTTTTGCTGAAGGGCTTTTAGGACTAATTTGCAAATATTATTATTTGAGGGATTGTGTTTTTCAAATATGTGAAAACTTGCTTTTCCAAGTCATAAAGTAAGGTGTTTTATA
Organism: Ammopiptanthus mongolicus; assembly: GCA_039655645.1. Taxonomy (NCBI): domain Eukaryota; kingdom Viridiplantae; phylum Streptophyta; class Magnoliopsida; order Fabales; family Fabaceae; genus Ammopiptanthus; species Ammopiptanthus mongolicus. Next base: position 91,846,345 of record CM077343.1, read on the forward strand.
CACCTCAATTATATTTGGTGCATCATAGAAGTCATCCAATATGCACTAGTATTGCCTTCTCCGAATGTATGGGAAAGTTGAACATCCCAATCTTTGTCCATCCAACCTCTAATCCTAGAAAGAATTTTCTTGCGGCAAGTTTCATCTTTCTTTATCTTCATAATGTGAACAATGGAGGCTGAGTCAGTTTCTAGAATAATTCTTCTCAAACCTAAGCTCCATGCGACCTCTAGACCTTTTAGGATATCCCACAACTCAGCATTGAAAGCAGTACAGATCCCTATATGAACTTGAATAATTGCAATGTTTAAATTTTTGTTTGGCTTTTCAATGAACTTGAATCATAACAATCGATACTTTTATTAAAAATTGAATTATATAAAGAACTATTCATCAATTGTATTAACAATCGAATAAAAACATTGATTGTGTAGTATTTTCCTACACACATCAAATGTAAGATTTTTTTAAGAGTTATAGTTGAAATTGAAGGATTAACTGATAATTCTATAAATTCAAATCAATAATAGATACAAGAATATAGCATATTAATACTTTACATTCAAGAGATAGATCAATGAACGTGTGTATCTCATTCTAAGATCCAATGTTGAGTGAACAGAAGAGAGACCTTATGTGAGAGTGAATTACTCTCTCTCTATTTGGAGCAAATGAACCACACCATAACTGCTTAATGGGTAGACAGTATGTATAGACTCCTGATGAGAGCAGAGACTTCTCAACAGGCTATCAAATGAACACCTCAACCCATCACAAGCCACTCATAACAAAAGCCCAATACTATTTCATCATATTGGTCAAGTGCTTTAATATCAATAATTGACCTTCATTAATATATATATATATATATATATATATATATATATATATATATATAAATAATAATTCCTAATAATTGATTAATGTCAATCCACATAATCGATTAAATAAAATAATTAATCTAATATTTGCCCACTTGCATAGCATTAGTCAATTATTAAAAGCATATGAATTTTAAGACTAAAATATTAATTATGGTCAAAGCACATGTCAACCAATAGTCTAAGAAACATAAGTTATAACACTGCAGAAATGATATCCAATAAGGAAATAAATCATACATGTTCAAAGTTTACATATAAAGAAGGATGAATATGGAAAAACATATTTAAATTAAGAGAATTATGCAATCCAAGAATGGTCCCAACATCTTAAAATGTTATAAGAGATATGATATATCAAAGTGATGTCATCACATGCATATCTCCTAATAAAATAATTTCAGACTCCCACTAACCCAAAACACCGTAAGACTTTAACCAAAACATGAGTTGCAATATTTCGATAAACTCTAATAGTTAAGTCTTTGGTTAGCGATTCTACAAACAAGTTTTCTCTAACAATATGCTTAATTCAAGTCTGAAATTTGAAAATGACAGAAACATAATCCACATGTGTCTAAGTGCTCACAATAGCCTAGTAATAAGAGTGATTACATATGGGCTAAAACAACAAATGCTCTAAAATATTTGACATTCAATTAATCCAAATTATACAAAATAAGTGACTATGCGAGTCCAGTAACAATTCGGAAATTCAAGAATCTCCTACATGGAAGGCATAGACGCCTACTTCAAATAGAATATGTCATATGATCACAAAATGCGCGCACAAATATATGATAATAATATAAGATTAATAAGTGTCGAGACACAACAATATTGCATACACACTCCCACTGGTCTAATATACCAAAAAAAATTAGGGTTAACATTATAGCCCACCAATATTAAAATACTCTAATGATATAATATTTAACAGTTAGATTTAACTCTGCAATATAATATCTAAAATGAGTCCAAAACTCGCCATCATTCTCTCTTCAAGAGTAGGTTTATAAATTAGAGAGAAATTGACTTGTGCAGAATTGTCAAGAGAAGTGGTTACATGATAATAATATGAAACCCAACATATAATTTATCAATGGCAGATCTTTACAAAATTGGGTTTCATAGTTAATCACATATTCTGTATATAGAATTAAGGAGATTATAAGTGTTTGTTTTGACACTTTATAACACAGAATCTCCTCGAGTCATTATTAAACATAAATTCTAAAAATAATTTCATAAATAAGGTAACCTTCATCACATGAGTGAGATTAAAATCCCTAGTATTTTAATCAGAATATCAAATCACTTCAAGTTTTCAACAACTCACTCAAGTGTTAATTAATAATCACGCGCACTTGAGCACAATATTAGGTTACCAGCAACGGAAGTACATAAGATCTATATTTGACTATAATTGCGGATATAACAATAAATAGTCTGTAACTCCCACAAGTATTAATATATTAGCAAATATTATATTGTATCTCACAGGATAACAATAAAAAATATTGCTCAGTATATATCCCAAATATACTATTTATAATGGTATAGAATAGATAAATTATTCTCAACGAATATTTTCGACTAACTTGGGATTTCATTATATTTTATTAATAATGATAGTGAGTTCACTGTATTGTAATATTCTCGAAAAGACTATAATATCATCAATATATAGGTCCATAAAATAAAGTAATGACAAACAATATGTGAAGAGGAAATCATGTTAGTTAATTGGGCAATAACTTAAGGTAGAGTCAACGTATTACTACAATCTCACTTATAGGATCTTAATTACAATATCCAAGATTCTCCCGCTTGATAGAGAAAATAGTTGAACTAATAATAAAAGAATATTAAAAAAAGATATAAGTGAATACTCAACTATTGTTCTCTATCACACAACGAGAAACTAATCCAATAATAATTGCAATGCATTTAAAAAAAAATTAATACAATTTTGCATCGCAATTGACAAATACAAATTCAAAAAAAAAATTGGATTACAAAAAATGATGCCCAATCAACTCACATGTCAAGTTTCACATAATAATGTACAAGTTGCATTTACGGTTTTAACAGAGTTAGGCAAGGAGGCAGATATCAAAGACAACAAAGGAAATATTTCATATGCACAAATTAAAGAATTAAATTATCTCTCATTTACAGCCAACTATGCCCTTTAAAGAGAATTGCTTATCTACTGCAATCCCGCCTAAGGGTCCCAAATTATAATAAATAAGAAATTTAATAATACAATGTAAACAACTAGCTAAGAACAAGAAACATTTATCGTATAAGTAGAGAATTAAATGATTTCATATACAAAATCAAACACACCCTTAACAAAAATTCCTTACTTATCATGATCCGGCCTAAGAATCCCGAATCATAATAAGTAAGAAATGTTTTACATTGTATTAACCAAAATTCTCATTTAAAAGGATATTCAACAAGCAGTCATGTTCAAATAAATTTAAGACATGCACAATAACATGAAATAAATATCACTTTATCCACATAAGGACCATAACATTAATTTCATGATCTCAACACTTTAATAGAAAATAGTACAATAACAAAAAATTATTATTTATTCTTTGACTGAGTCAATCATATAAAAGTGCATAAATCAATTTTATATGTATCCCAAAATAGAACTCTTAAAAAATAACAAGATGTGTTATCACACCTTTACATTATACTCCCAATATAAATAAAGATATAATTTGAAAAGGAAGTATTATAAGGAGCAATCAATAAATTGATCGTAGATTTCTTTAATTTCATATAATCTGGGAAATAGTCACACTCACGTGCAATTGCATAGTTTCATAATTAAAATAACCACAAATGGAGAATAATAACTTATTAACAAATTTTTCCATTTATGCAATCATATAATAAGTCAAAAAATAAAGATTTTGTAACTAACCTTAGAGAGAGTCATTCATCCTTATGTGCAGTGCTTATGAGCTTTGATGACTTATATAATGAGACTATCATAAAATCTTACAGATTGTCATCTCAAAAGAAAAACTCTAAATATAAATCAATACGATTCATATAAATTACAAGGATGACAAAATTTTCAATTACCTCGAGGATTGCTCAACAAAATTATCTTGATGATATTTTACAAGTGAGCAAATTAATAATAATGAGGTAATATAATTATAGGATTTGGCATAAAATAATACATAATTTCATTATTCACAAAAGTATAGGATTTAATTATGAAATAATCTAAAATTTATTTTGTGACAAAGACACGTAATTAGAGAAAATACTTAGTACATTACTGTCACAAAATTAATAACAATAAATTAAAAAAAATTATGGGTCTAGATTCAAAGAGTATAGTAGTGAAAAAAAACATAATGTATATTAAAATTAGAATAATTCAAAAAAAATTAATTTTGCCAATTTGAATCAATTTAATATACATAAATATATAGCATACAATGATACAGTTTAATAATTCATTACACATGTTTATTTAATAATAAAAAAAGAATGGGCATAACCCTTAATGACCCAAAATTTAATTTTGTGACTAAAACTAATCATTAGAGAGTGTCTAAGGCATATATGTCACAAAAGAATAGTGACCTAGAAAATTTTGAATTCAATTACTTAAAGCAAAGTAGTGAAAATGCATATATATATATATATATATATATATATATATATATATATATAAAATTAAATTATGCCGAAAAAGTAATCATATTTAACATTTTAAGATTAATTGTATAATCATTACACATTAAATGAGAGAATGCAGTACACAAAAGTGTTATTGGCACAGAAGGGAATTTTCACAAAAAAATACAATGCACAAAACTTAAATCACCAAAAAAATCTAATACCGATAGGATACTCGAAAAATAATTGATATAAGTTTCAAACAAAAGGTGCACTGTATAGTAACAAATTATATTAATAATAACACATCGATAAGGTATAATTATTATTAATACATAAAAAATTATAATTAAGAGAAACTTTAATTATTTAACTCACATAAAATTTGCATAATTATACCTACGATAGGTGAGATTACAGTTATACAAACTATGAATAGCTATGCATAATAGAATATGATAAATTTATGTCATGCATAAAGAAAATATTTAATTCACATAAAGACCTAAAATTAATTGATATAAGTGTAAAACAAAAGGTACATCGTATAATAACAAATTATATTAATAACAACACATCGATATGGTATTATTATTATTATTATTATTATAATATAAAGTTATAATTAAGAGAAACCTTAATTATTTAACTTATATAAAATTGGGTTAATTGTATTACAGTTATACAAAATATGAATAGTTATGCATAATAAAATATGATAAATTTCTGTCATGCATAAAGAAAAATATTTTATTAACATAAAGACCTAAAATTAATTCCTTAATTTTGACGTATTAACAGGGAAAGTATGATATATCATAGTGTCACTGGAAAAATAAGGAATAATTAATGGAAAAATAAGGAATAATCACAAAAAAAATTCAGGCCCAAATTCCGAGAATACACTATTTAAATTACAGATTATTCTCGGATTTAATAATATTAAATATTTAAGAGTGTCCAAAATTTCTCAGAAAAATACCAAATATTAGAATTAATAAATACATTTTTAAAATTAAAAAAATTTGGACCCAGGAGGTGGGCCCACGCGCTGGGCCCCACTAGTGGACGATGCATAGAAGCAGAATGCTTCTTCCTCACCAGTATTGCAGGAAAACGGGTCGTCCGACCCACGAAGGAGACCTTAATGGATTTGCCATTATACGGAATGAAACTCCATGATTTTTGGGTATATTGTTCAAAATAGGTAGACTAAGAGAAGCCCCTAATTGATTTCAAGAATCGTCATCCATTGATGAGTAATCGAGTTCGAAAGGAACATAGGTTTTGTTGCAAAATCGTGGTACAAATGAGTAGAGAAAACTCTCAAAAATTGGAACAATTTGTTGCGACTCGTTGTGGGTTTTTATAGCATTACTAGGATCTACAGAAGCCCCAAAACTATTTCGAGATTCATGGATTGATTGAAGAGAATTCGAACCAAAATATCTGGGGGTTTCACATATAAAACCCACAACGTTCAAACATCGAATGCTAATGATTTCCTTAACGAAATCATGTGATTCCAAAGGGCTTTTAATCGCAATACACCAAGAAAGAATAGCCCTAAATAAATTTTCGAAACAATCATCCAAGGAGAGAAATCGAAAAACGGTTAAAAAGCAATGTAAAACATAATAATAGCCATAATCTGTATCTAATTGGCTCTGATACCAATTGAAGGATTAACTGATAATTTTATAAACCCAAATCAATAATAGATAGAAGAATATAGCATATTAATACATTACATTCAAGAGATCGATAAATGAGCGCGTGTACCTGATTGTGAGATCCAGCGTTCAGTGAACAGAAGAGAGACCTTATGTGAGAGTGAACTACTCTCTCTCTCTATTTGAAGCGTATGAACCACATCATAACTGCTTAATAGGTAGACAGTATGTATAGACTCCAGATGAGAGCAAAGACTTCTCAACAGGTTACCAAATGAACACCTCAACCCATCACAAGCCACTCATAACAAAAGCCCAATGTATTTCATCATATTAGTCAACTGTTTTAATATCAACAATTGACCTTAATTAATATATATAAACAATAATTCCTAATAAATGACTAATGTCAACCCCATAATCAATTAATTAAAATAATTAATCTAACAGAAATTGCTAAACTAAGATGATAAGGAATAAGAGTGAGAATGATTTTTTTAATCAATCCATAAAAGAAATTGTAGTTGATTACAAGGTTTTTATAAAAATTATATATTTATCCATTTACATCATATGTAACAAATTTGAATGTAGTATCATCTTCCTGAGTGTAACATATGTGTATAGCTGAGCGCGAATTTGTGAGGGATTCCCAAAATGGAGAAGTCCCAAAATACCTCAAGTTGGAAAGACAAAAGGTTTATGGACATGCAAACGACGCCCGACACAAAAGGAGTTGCGTCCAACGTTGAACAACCCGAGAACATCGAGAAGAAAGGTTCCCGAAAATGGCCATTAAGTGTCCGACACAGGGCCTGAGGCGCTCGGTGTCGTCCTACCTGAGACACCAGTTCTCAAAGGCATCCAACGTAGTGAGAATGACGTCGGCAAGGCCAAAATTATGCAGATGTTCGTTTGACCAGTTCCAAGAGTCATGTCTTTAGAAGAAGTTCATGTTTTTCCAAATGGGTATGTTCTTTCATGAATGTGTGTATCTTTTCATCAAAAGATTCATTCATAAAAGGTTGTATATCTTCCATGAAGAGTTGTTTCTCCTCATCAAAGGGTATGAGAAAGTCTATAAATAAAGTCTTTTCCACGCAGATTTTTACACGTTTTCTACATCTCCACTACCTTATTAAATAAAAGCTTTTAAAAAAAAAAACTTATTTATCAAACAACTCTACTAGTTTTGTTTTTTTGCCAAAAAAACTAGTTTATATAACCGCTTGACTAAGTTGTCAAGAATGTATGTTAAGCATGACAATTGAAGATTAGTTTCAAATATTATCTCATTTTTCATGTTTAATTTAAAAAACTGATAATTTTGACCAATTATTGTCACTTAATTGAGCTCTGCATAGCTGCACACTTGATTGTATTTCAATACAACCTATGTAGTTTGTGATAAGCGTTTGTGGTTTCCATTTGTTTTATATTGCAATGTTCTTGTTATAAACGTTTGTCTAAGTTAATAAGAATTTACATTAAATATGAAAAATTAAAGATAAATCTCAATTATTTTATTCCATTCTCCTATTTTAAATAATAAAAGAAAAATATAATTTAATATAGTCTCACATTTAATCATTTCTTAACAGAACCTTAATTGAAAATAGTTTTCGTTAAACATGATAACTAAAGATGATTTAAAATATTCTATCTCATTTTTTTCTCAATTAACAAAAATAGGTAATTTTTGCGGTGTCTCTTACCTAATAATTTCTTAATATAATCTGACTTGTTGACTATAACCTCTCGGCTAAATTGTTAAGATTTTATCACAATTGAGGATGAGTTTCAAACCTTCTATCATTTTTCTTAACCTTTAATTAAAAAAATTGAACTTGACATAGTTTCTTACAGTTTCTTAGTACAACGTAAGTAATTTATGAAAACCGTTTATGGTTTCCATTCACAGTACACAGCAATGTTCTAGTTAGAAACGTTTGTCTAAGTTGGTAAGAATTTACGTTAAATATGACAATTAAAAGTGAATTTCAATTCACTTATTTGATTTCCTTTTCTAATAAAAATAATAATAAACTTTTAAGGGGGTCATATAATTAATCATATCTTAACACAGCATGAGCTGGAAATAGTTTCCGTTAAACATGCCAATTAAAGTGAATTTGAAATATTCTATCTCATTTTTTTCAATTAAAAAAAGCAATTTTGAGAAAACCTCAAGCCTAATCATTTCTTAATATAATTTGACCAATTTACTGTAATTGTTGTTGAGAGAGAGAGAGAGAGATAAATAGTAAATATATAATTATTTACAAAATTATTTATAATAATTAATATTGTTAGAAAAAATCAATGTATGTTGGTCTGATTGGCAAGGAACTCGCTTCCCTCTAATAAGGTCTCGAGTTTGAGTCTTATGAATGAAAAAATAGATTGGGAGAGTTTTATCCCCTTAATAGGTCTTCCCGTCCCAACTTGAATTAGTTGGAGTCCAATAATTTTTAGATACCAAGGCCTAAGAACAAAAAAATATATAGTTAGTGAAAGATTACATATTATCTTACTTTTTAGCAATGTTGTTAAAGTTGGATCAGACATCAAACTGGAAAAAGTTCTGGATTAGGTTCAACCGGTTTAACCGATTGAACCGGTTTAACCGATTCAACCGGATGATATATATAACATGAAATATTGTTATAACATGCAATACTAAAAAAATGTAAGGAAAATAGTCAAAACACACAAGATCAAAGTGTTATGCTATTCTACATTGTCAAACGAGATGAATGGCTAGACGGACCAATAGCTTTTGTTGTTGTACACTGCCGCATTTATGAATGAATGATTGCTAGACCTGAAATACAGGATTAGCTAGCCGATTAAGTTTGATCTTTATTGTTTCCCTTTTACATTTTTTTGTTTTTCAGTTTTTAAATTTTAAACTTTACTCTCTTGAAAATCGGTGAGATCCAGTTTAATCCGGTCCAACCGAGTTTTTGACCGGTTCAAAGCGATTCAAAGCGGTCTAACCATAACGGTTTTGATCCCTGACCAAGACCGGACAAGAGCCCAGCTCATGGTTCAACCAGTCCGACCGATCGATCCGGTCCGATTTTCATAACAATGCTTTTTAGTTCAATGTTTAGATTATTTTATTATTATTTTTCTCTCTTTCTATTAGTCAATCATTTATTAATTATCAAAAAGTTTTTTTCCTCATTTATTGCTTGTGGTGTTGATTTATCATTGATATATGTTGAAGGCTTTGGCTAGGGTGGGAGACCTAGACATGTCTCCCACCATGAGCAAGGTTGTTTCTGTAACTTTTTTATTATTTTTCAGTCCTTTAGTTTTTTTAAATTATACAAATGACCATCTTCTTTCTCCTCCAGATAACCACCACCACCATCCTTAACTCCTCACCACCAAACAATGCCGACGTCGGAAAAAGAACAGAGCAACCCCAAAGCCACCGCCGTCTCCTCCGATGAGCCTGAACCAAATCCAAAACCCATTCTTTTGGCAAACCTGGATCAAGCTCTCCTCCCTCAAAAACCCTAGCTGCACAAGGCTCCATCTCCCTCTGGCAATTTCGCATTGAAACCCATCTCCATCTCTCTGATTTCAGGTTTGCTCTTCGACGCAACCCCCACGCATCTGCATCGACCTAGCCACCCTTCGTTTTCCTTTTTCCTCAGTGTTGCACAGAAGGAACTGGCACCTCCTCCACATCGTTGGCGTGGACCAGTTCTTGGTCTACGATGACAATCACAAAGCTCAGCCTCAACGTGATGCGCAGAATGGGTCGTAGTTGTTGATGCGAAAGCCGCGATCGGTACCAACAGCGAAGCAGCCGAAGTGTCGCGCATGTCGCGACCATCACTGCGAGTCATCACCACGGGCTTTGCCTTGCCTTGGCCACGGCCCTGCACAACCCGATCTCCACCGCAATGCTTCTCCCCTCATGGTGCACCCTTCACCGCATCGTCCTTCGCTGCACGGACCACTAGCAGGTAGCCTCCAGCTTCCGTCGGATCTGGCTTCCTCCACTCGCATTAGGGTGTTCAAATCAAATCATGGATTGTTGCTAAAAGGCTTGGGAAGAAGAAGAGGAAGGAGAATGAGGAGGTGTGAGAGAGAGTTAGAGGAGTGAGGGAGAAGATGGGGTCAAGTTTAAAATTTTGAAAAAATCAAGGATTTGAAAATAAGAAAAAAAAAATTGCAAAAATAGTGATGCTCACGGTGGGAGACATGTATCAAACATTGCTAGTCTCCCACCCTAGCCTTCGCCATATGTTGAATACTAAACAAATAGTTTTTTTAGTGAAGAACTTTCTTTTTAAGAAACTATTTTTTTAAACATTCTTTCTCATTATTTTTAAAATTTTAATTTTATTGTCAATAACTACTCCCTTATTTTTATAACAACTTCATTTGTACAACTAAAATCAACGCCAAAGCAACACTCATGCCTATTGCTTACATCTAAATACGACATGTTTACTCTATCCAAGTATGAAATACTTCAACATTCACTTACACTCATGAATTTACGGTGTTGATTTTATATGGGCTTTGCATATATGTTTAGTGTTGTGCAATTCTTGAAGTGTTGACTGGTCAACAACTCAAAACAAAAGCTAATGCGGGCCTTCCATCATAGCGGTTCCCAATCCCAATAGGCAGCACTGACGAATTTTGGGCTTCCCATGTCTGTGTCGATCTTGGTCTCAAATGCTGACAATGACCAAACAAACTATTGAGGTTGGTTCCGTTAAATTGTTGTATATGTGTATGTACCAAATCAACCATAATATGACATGGGACATGCAAGTCCCTTTCAAATTTTGGATATTTAGGCACGGGATACTTTATTTAAATTGGAAGAGGCTTATTTTTATGTTTTTCATTCAAAATTCAGAAACAACTCAGGAAATAAGAAACAAAGAATTTTGCTCTATATATTAATTCGCTTCCCCTAAAATGAATAGGGCATAAAACAATTATAGCTTTTCTTTCCAAATATCACATTCATTCTTGTCACTTGACATGCTGTGCTTCAACAACATCATTCCATCAAAAATTTCTCCACCAACCGCATCTCCATAGTATTTGAAGCTGTTTCTGTAATCTGACTATAAACAACTAGTAACACCTCATGTTCATGCTTCTAGCATGTGACCGCCTAAATTCCTATCTTATTCATCCGAAATAAGGGTGTCTCAACTCTCAAGGGCCACCAAGACCACACTAAACTCCCATCCAACCAAACTAAATGAACGAACTTTGGTGAAGGAGAAAAATTCACATTTCATGACTTGGAAGCCCCATAAAAAGGTCCATCCGATTTGCTCCTCTTAGTATTTGGACTATTATGTGAAGAATTTGGACATGACCCAACTGTTAAATCATCACTCTTAAAGCTTAAGCATCCAGTATCCAGCACCCCAACAGGGCTTTGGGGCACAAATAGTGCAGAGTTACTGCCCAAATTAGCAGGAACATTGATCAAGGACAAATCTCTTATCAATTCAACACACTTTAGAACTCTTCCCTGCAAAATGAACATCCCATAACTCAAAAGTCAGAACAATTCACAAAGGGAAGATCATGTCAAACATCAATTATCTATTCTACAAGAACAAAAGCAAAAGCAAATTTGTCGTGGCCTGGTGTTTGTAACTTTGTTGTGTGGGAACCACCACCTCACCTCTACAATGAAGAAACCAGCTATAGCCTTGTAAATATCTTTTGCTTGCAATTCCCTTGAAACAGAAATTGCCACTGCTGCAGCAATTTCAGAAGGCCTGAATTCCAAGAAGTCAATACCTGCATTGATTTTGTCATCAAGCACAGCTCAAACTCATAACTCCTCTAGGCCAACACAGTACAAAAAAGACCAAACATTCAATCAGAATAATGACAATACCTCTGATTATGCAAAGGATGAGCTGTATTGATCTTGACATGAATGGCTTTGCTGGATGCTGATCACAGGTGATCTTACTGAGGAAGTAGTCTATGAAGGAACAAGGAGTTAAAGCTAGCATTTTCCATCTCAATGTGCTTAATATCAATATTTCCATTCTTCGAATGGTTTTAGCCTCAAATACAAACTTAGGTTCTCCAACCTGTCCATTACCAATATCAATGAGAGAATTAGAGGAACATATATATAACAAAAGCATATTTACCTATTTTAGAAGAAAGTATGAGTAATACCTGTAAATCTACAGTTTGGGGCACTTTGATCTCCTCAAGTTTAGCTGCAATTGAGAAGCATGCTACCGCTAAAAGTTGCGCGGCCCAACTTTTACCTCTCTAGACATACCAATAGAAGAGACCAGGAAACACCAATTAGGCTATCAAAAAGAGATCACAGAGAAATAAATCTAGTAAAACACAAGCATGATATTAGATAATTGATCTTACTGGTAATTCATAAACTGATAGGAAGCGATCCAAGTAGTTCACAGATAGACAAAAGCTCAAGGGTCCAAAACCATAGTAAGCATGAGCCTGTTGATCACATCACATACCAAATTAAAAAAAAAAAAAATTGAAATTTTCATCACATAGTTTCAACCAGAACCAAACAAAATTCAAATTGAAGGAGAAAACAGAGAAGCAAAGCAAGAAGGAAAATCAAAATCAATTCAGAACATCAAAAAGTTGCAACAAAACCAGTCCAGGAAGAATAATTAAGAGAACCTAGCTACTCCATTACCAACTTGAAAATTCAAAAAATTAAAAATAAAGGAAAACCCAGAAAATTCACTGCAAAAGGCAATTGAGACCCAATGGGAGAGAGCCAGACATTTCAAAGAAACTGATATTAGAAGGTAAAAAAATCAGACAAGTTAAAAAAGACTTTTTTCAAAGACAAATCAAAATCTGATTAGAAGCACATGAAAAACAAGGTTCTTCCATAAAATTTAGCACCAAAAAAAAATTGGGATTTGGTTTTCACTTCTATTGAATGAAAATGAAAATATGGGGCAAAGGAACTGTCCAATGAATCAAAAAATCCAAAAAACAAGAAACCCCATTTGAGAAAACCAATCAAACCAACCTTACAAATCCAATCAAGAGCCTCCCTCCTAACACTCAAGTCCAAGTCCCCACTACGAAGCCTCTTCAGGTAATCATCCCTAGGCAAATGCTCCCTCTCCCTCTCAACCATAACCCTCACAGTTTCATCAATCTGAAACAGAAAACTGGGACTTTGATTGTCAGAGTTAAGGTTTGTGTGGTCCCAGAAAGGTGAGATTCCAGATTCATCATCAAAACAGGTACTGTTGTTCTCAGAACAGAGAAGGGTTGAGGTGGCAGGGTCCAAGCTCTCAGCCATTGGAACACCTCAAAATGATGCTAGAAAGAAGCCAATGGAAAATGGAACCTCATCAAAAATTTGGTTTTTGCAAAAGGGTGGATTAAAAGAACAAAACTTTATGGAGCATTTTGTGAAAAAAAGATGAAGAACCCATATGGCACTGTTTGAGCACTGAAGAATAGAGTGGAGAATGGAGTGAAAGGGGTGACCTTTATGTAGGAAGCGGATTTATGCTTTTAGGGTAAAAGGAGAGAGATATGGGGCAAGAAAGATGATGATGGGTGATATCCATGGATACCAAACCCAAAAATAAAGGGAAGAAATAAAACACCGAGAGAGATTTTTATGGTGGTTAAAAAAAATTGTTGTGTAAATTTTTTTATTTAGGCTTAATTGTACGGTTGGTCCCTCAGGTATCACGATTATGTATTTTTAGTCACCAAGTTTTAATTATGTCAATTGGATCTCTCAAGTATCATGATTATGCAATTTTGATCCCCCAGATTTTAATTACACAAATTGGGTCCCTCAGGTATCACGATTGTACAATTTTGATCCCAAGTATCATAATTATGTAATTTTTAACATCAATAACTTGCAAGCACATGTTGAACTAATTTGACACTTAATGAGGTCAGCTTGACAGCTTACGTGTCACTTCTATGTGGCACTTAGTGATGTGTATTTAACCATTAAAATGTGTGAGATGTTAATGATGTCACATAAGAATGTCCTGTAAGCTGTCAAGTAGACCTTACTAAGTGTCAAATCAGTCCCACGTGGACCATGTAGGCTACTGGTGTTAAAAATTATACTATCGTGATACTTGGGGGATCAAAATGGTACAATCATGATACCTAAGGGACCCAATTGGCACAATTGAAATATGGGGGACCAAAATTGCACAATCGTAATACTTGGGGCACCCAATTGACGCAATTAAAATATGAGGGACTAAAATTATACAATCGTAATACCTGAGGGACTAAAAGTGAAATTAAACCTTTTATTTACTCTAAATTGTTGTTGTTGTGTAATTTTGTCAAAATGGAAAATGGCAACCAAAAAAGAATGTAATGAAAAGAAAATATGAGGATTCCTTTTTTTTTTTTGTGGCAACTTTTTGGTTTAAGCAAATTTTTTAATTTTGGTAAATAATTTGTCTTGGATTGTGTGATTAGTTGAAGTATAATTAACTTCCTTCAAATATATGAACCGTCGTAACTTTGTTTTGATTTTTTTTATTTTTGTTTTGTATTTTTATACAAGCATAAATGCACTCTAATGGTGATTCCTTATTCTCATGCTTAGCTTTTTTTAGCTCTTGATTTTTATAAATAATAGATAACAGTAATTACTTGAAATTACTGTTTCTATACATATATCAAATAATGAAGAGAAAATAAAGTTATCATTAATAAAGATAAATTAAAGTTTGTGGTTAGAGTTTTTTTTTGACATAAGTTTGTGGTTAAAGTTTTAAATTAACATTTGCATAAAATTCCATATCATAAAAGTTTCATGTCATATAAAAGTACTTATTCTTCAATGCTGTAGAAATGAGTACTTTTACTTTCAGCCAACTGAGGTTAAAATCTAATCTTTCATTCATAATAACTACATAACTTGAATTTAATTAGAAATTTTTATTATTAAATAATTAATTAATTTATAATCATATTTTAAATTTTTGTTGAAATTGGCGATTGGTCTTTATCTTGAAATTTGGAGACCCTTCCTTTATATGGCTATAAAAATATTAAGCTATTTATCCCAAGTAATAATAATTAACTTAAAAAAGATTAAATAAATAGATAATAAAGTATAAGCAATATATTATCAAAAGGAAATTACTGTCACTAAAATAAATTTGTCATATACCTACGGACACTTTTAGTGACAGAAGTTAAAATTGTAGGTATAAGTATTAGTGTCAGTCAAACCATAGGTAAATGTTGATAAACCGTAGGTAAAGTTTATTGACAGTCAAATACAACTGTAGGTAAATGTATGTGGATCGTAAGGAAAACCTATAGTGACAAACATTTCCCGTTATTATTCGTCCCTCATGATGGACGGTTGGACCGAATGTAGGTGAATATAAGTTTTACTTATACCTATGGATTTTAAACATATAGTGACATTTTGTCCGTCACTGAAATGCAAATTTCTTATAGTGAGTCCACCAACTAGCTGTAGATTGTTCATGGGACATGTCGAGACAGATTTAGTTTGGTCCGTATCTGGAAGTGGAAATGGTGTTTGATAAAATTATTTGATCAACTACCTAATACGTATAAAATGATGTAAAACGACATGTCTGTGTTTTCATATATAATAATTAGAAGTATATAAATTTTTTATTATTATTATTATTATTATTATTATTGAGAGAGGAAGAAGTGAGTTTCTTTTACGATTATTTGACATTAAACCTGAAAATAAGGGTATTATTTATGGGGGAATAAAAGGTTGTCATTTTTTAAAATTGACAGGTACAAAATCGAAAAAAAAATTATGCAGCTCCTTGCTTATTTAATAATCTACTTTCACCAAAAAGCTCTACTAGTTTTTTTTTTTTTTTTTGTAAAAAAAACTAGTTTACTATAACTACTTGACTAAGGTGTCAAGAATGCATGTTAAGCATGACAATTGAAGACCGGTTTCAAATCTTATGTCACTTTTCATGTTTAGCTTTAAAAAACTGACAATTTTGACCAATTATTGTCATTTAATTAATTGACATTTGTATAGTTTGCACACTTGATTGTATTTCGATACAACCTATGTAATTTGTGATAAGCATTTTTGGTTTCAAAGTATATAGCAGTGTTCTTATTACAAACGCTTGCCTAATTAAGTTACTAAGAATTTACGTTAAATATGAAAAATTAAAGATAGGCTTCAATTATCTTATTACATTCTCCTCCTTTTTCAATGATAAAAGAAAAATATAATTTAATATAGTCTCACATGTAATTATCTATTGAAAGAACCTTGAGTTGAAAATAGTTTTAATTAAACATGAAAACACTAAAGAGGATATGAAATATTATATCTCTTTGTTTCTCAATTAACAAAAAAAAGATAATTTTGGTAGAGCCTCTGCTCGAATCATTTCTTAATATAATCTGACTATTTGACTATAGTTGCTCGGCTAAATTATCATGAATTTATCATAATTGAGGATGCATTTCAAATCTTTTGTCATTTTTCTTATCCTTAATTAAAAAAGTTGATAAATTTGACCAACTATTGTTATTCAAATGAACTCTACATAGGGTGCGTTTGGAAGAACTTTTAGAGAGTTTATAAGAATAGCTTATGGAAATAAATTTATCCAAATAGTTTATGGTCTTCTCATCAGCTCTTTTTAACTTATTTTCATAAGCTTGTCAGAGAAGATTATGAAAATAAGTTATTTTTAACCTATTTGAAAAAGAGCTTATTGAATAAGCTCTTAATTAAGTTGTTTACCCAAACGTACCCATAAGTTCTTGCATGGTCATTTCTTAATACAACATAAGTAATGTATGATAACCGGTTATGCATGGTTTCCATTCATAGTACACAGCAGTGTTCTTGTAAGAAACGGTTGTCTAAGTTGGTAAGAATTTACGTTAAATATGGCAATTAAAAATGAATTTCAATTCTCTTATTTGATTTCATTTCTTAATAATAATAATAATAATAATAATAATAAGAAACTTTTAACGGGATCTTACAATTAATCATAACTTCACACAACTTGAATGGGAAATAATTTTCTTTAAACATGCCAACTAAAGTGAATTTGAAATATTCTATCTCATTTTTTTCAATTAAAAAAAAGTAATTTTGAGAAAGCCTCCAGCCTAATCATTTCTTAATACAATTTGTCTAATTTAAATTTTTGTCAAGACTTTATATTATACATGACTATTGAGGATGAGTTTCACATTTTGTCATTTTTTCTATTCTTTTATTTTTTTTAATATAACAAATTGATAATTTTGACCAACTATTATCATTGAATATAGTTTTAGATGATTTCACATTTAATCATTTATTAATACAACATAAGTAATTTGTTATAATTGTTTGTACAAGTTAACTTACAATTTAGGTTAAGTATGATAATTGAGGATGAGTTATGCATTATTTGATGTCATTTTTCATGTTTAGTTTAAAAAAATTGACAACTTGACCAATTATTGTCATTTAATTAATTTAGCTCTGCATAGTTGCACATTTGATTGCATTTCGATACAACCTATGTAGTTTGTGATAAGCGTTTGTGGTTTCCGTTCGTAGTATATAACAGTGTTCTTATCATAAACGCTTGTCTAAGTTACGAAGAATTTACGTTAAATATGAAAAATTAAAGATAAACTTCAATTATCTTATTTCATTCTTGTCCTTTTAATAATAAAAGAAAAATATATTTTAATATAGTCTAACATGTATTCGTTTCTTCATAAAACCTGAGTTGAATTCGTTAAACATGACAATTAAAGAGGATTTGAAGTATTATATCTCTTTTTTTTCTCAATTAGCAAAAAAAAGGTAATTTCGGTAGAGCCTTGGATTTAATCATGTCTTAATATAATGTAATTTGTTGACTATAATCGTTAGGCTAAATTGTCAATAATTTATCATAATTGAGGATGCATTTCAAATCTTTTGTCATTTTTATATCCTTTAATTGAAAAAATTGATAATTTTGATCAACTATTGTTATTCAAATGAACTCTACATAGTTTTTTACCTTGTCATTTCTTAATACAATATATGTAATTTATGGTAACCGTTTATGGTTTCCTTTCATAGTACACAACAGTGTTCTTGTGAGAAACACTTGTCTAAATTGGTAAGAATTTACGTTAAATATGACAATTAAAAGTGAATTTCCATTTTCTTATTTGATTTCCATTTTAAATAATCATATCAATAATAATAATAGAAAGAAAAAACTTTTAATGGGTCTTACAATTAATCATATCTTAACATAACTTGAGCTGGAAATAATTTCCTTTAAACATGCTAACCAAAGTGAAATTGAAAAATTCCATCTCATTTTTTTCAATTATAAAAAAGTAATTTTGAGAAAGCTTAAAGCCTAATAATTTCTTAATACAATTTGTCTATTTTTTTTTTGTGTGAAAACCGGGGCCTAGAGCCACAAAAAAAAAAAGGAAAATTACATGGTAACTAATATAGGGGTAAGGACCCCATAACAACAAATACTAGTGCAAAAACTACTTATATCTGATGTGTCTTATGAATCACCAGTTCATTGTCATGTCCACACCCCAGGTTGGCTAACATATCAACATTCTTGTTGTAAGACTTGAGGATGAGCTTATATTATGCATGACAATTGAGGATGGGTTTCACATTTTGTCATTTTTTCCATTATTCAATTTTTTATATAAAAACTGATAATTTTGACCAACTATTGTTAGTGAATCTAGCTTTAGATGGTTTCACATTTGATCATTAATTAATAGAATATAAATAATTTGTTGCTATTTTTTGTCTAAGTTAGCTAACAATTTGGGTTAAGTATGACAATTGAGGGTGAGTTTGAAATATTTTATTTCACTTTTTGGTTCTCAACTATAAGATTAACAAATGAGAGAGAAAAATGACTAAAAATTAATAATTATGCATTATCTTATGTCATTTTTCATGTTTAGTTTAAAAAAACTGACAATTTGACCAATTATTGTCAGTTAATTAATTCAGCTCTGCATAGTTGCACACTTAATTGTATTTCGATACAACGCATGTAGCTTGTGATAAGCGTTTGCGGTTTCAATTCGTAGTATATAACAGTGTTCTTAGTAAAAATGCTTGCCTAAGTTACTAAGAATTTTCGTTAAATATGAAAAACTAAAGATAAACTTCAATTATCTTATTCCATTCTCCTCCTTTTTAATAATAAAATAAAAACATAATTTAATAATCTCACATGTAATCGTTTCTTGATAGAACTTGAATTGAAAATAGTTTTCGTTAAACATGACAATTAAAGAGGATTTGAAATATTATATCTCTCTTTTTTCTTCTTAATTAACAAATTAACAAAAAAATGGTAATTTTGGTAGAGCCTCGAATTTAATCATGTCTTCATATAATTTAATTTGTTGACTGTAATCGCTCAGGTAAATTGTCAAGAATTTGTCATAACTGAGGATGCATTTCAAATATTTTGTCATTTTTTATCCTTTAATTAAAGAAGTTGATAATTTTGACCAACTGTTGTCATTCAAATGAGTTCTACACTGTTTCTTACATGGTCATTTCTTAAAACAACATAGATAATTTATGATAACCGTTTACGGTTTCCATTCATAGTACACGACAGTGTTCTTGTGAGAAACGTTTGTCTAAGTTGGTAAGAATTTACGTTAAATATGACAATTAAAAGTGATTTTCCATTCTCTTATTTGATGTCCTTTCTTAATAATCATATAAAGAAGAAGAAGATTGAGCTGGAAATAATTTATCTTCAATATGGCAACTAAAGTGAAATTGAAATATTCTATTTCAATTTTTTGAGAAAGACTCAAACCAAATCATTTCTTAATACAATTTGTCTAACTTTTTTGTGAAAATCCGGGCCGAGACCCAAAAACAAGGAAAATTACATGATAACTAATGTAGGGGTAAGGAACCCCATAACAGAAAATCTAGTGCAGAAACTACTTGTATCAAAGGCGTCTCATGAATCACCAACTCATTGTCATATCCATACCCCAGGTCGACTAAGATATAAGCACACTTGTTGTCAAGACTTGAGAATGGGTTTATTTTATACATGACAATTGAAGGTGTGTTTCACATTTTGTCATTTTTTTTCTATTCTTTAATTTTTTATATAAAAAACTGATAATTTTGACCAACTATTGTCACCGAATCTAACTTTAGAAGGTTTCACATTTGATAATTAATTAATACAATATAAGTATTTTGTTATAATTGTTTGTTTGCGTTAGCTGACAATTGCGAATGAGTTTGAAATATTTTATTTCACTTTTTGGTTCTAAACAAAAAAGATTAACAAATGAGAGAGTAAAAATGACTAACAACTAATAGTTATTGATATGATCCAAGTCTGAATCACCGAAATTGAGAATCTATCCACGAACTTGTTCTTAGTTTTTATGTAATAATGATGAGAAGAATTGGGGAAGAAGGTGTGGTTGCCACTCGAATATGAATAACAAAGGAATCAACCAAGGAATGTAAATAACTAAACAAGAAACTTAAATAAATACGAATTAAAGTGCAGCAACTAAAATCAGAATGTAAAAGACGCAAATATAAAGAAGAACATAAAATAAATTAAGCAAATGGAAGGGGAAGAAGATGAAAGCAAGGCGCCACAATGCTTCCATGGAGTTGGAAGATTGATAAGCCAAAGAGGATTCACCACAAAGAGATGGAACTCTTTGATAAGAATCAAGCAAGTTCTAATCCAAAAACTTGAAGAGGGGGAGCCAATGCTCAACTCACAAAATACCCAAAATTCTAATTTCATTTAAAGTTGATCATCCTTGGTTTGCATCAGTTATGCATTATTTTATGTCATTTTTCATGTTTAGTTTAAAAAAATTTGACAATTTTGACTAATTATTGTCATTTAATTAATTGAGCTCTCATAGTTGCACACTTGATTATATTTTGATACAAGCTATGTAGTTTGTGATAAGCGTTTCTGGTTTCCATTCATAGTATATAACAATGTTCTTATTATAAACGCCTGCCTAAGTTACTAAGAATTTACGTTAAATATGAAGAATTAAAGATAAACTTCAATTATCTTATTTCATTTTCCTCCTTTTTAATAATAAAAGAAAAATACAATTTAGTATAGTCTCACATGTAATCGTTTCTTGATAGAACCTGAGTTGAAAATGACAATTAAAGAGGATATGAAATATTATATCTTTTTTTTCTTCTTAATTACCAAAAAAAGGTAATTTTTGTTTTTGGTAGAGCCTCGGATTGAATCATTTCTTAATAATATAATTTGCCTTGTTGACTTTAACTGCTCGGCCAAATTGTCAAGAATTTATCATAATTGAGGATGTATTTCAAATATTTTGTCATTTTTCTTATCTTTTAATTAAAAAAGTTGATAACTTTGATCAACTATTGTCATTCAAATTAACTCCACATAGTTTTTTACATGGTCATTTCTTAATACGACATAAGTAATTTATGATAATCGTTTATGGTTTTCATTCACAGTACACAATGATGTTCTTATGAGAAATGCTTGTCTAAGTTGGTAAGAATTAACGTTAAATATGACAAGTAAAAGTGAATTTCAATTCTCTTATTTGATTCCCTTTCTTAATAATCATGTTAATAATAATAATAATAATAAGAAACTTTTAACGGGCTCTTACAACACAACTTGAGCTCGAAATAATTTCCATTAAACATGCCAACTAAAGTGAATTTGAAATATTTTATCACATTTTTTCAATTAAAAAAGTAATTTTGAGAAAGGCTCTAGCCTAATCATTTCTTAATACAATTTGTCTAATTTTTTTTAGTGAAAATTCGGGCCTAGGCCTAAAAAGAAGGAAAATTACATGGTAACTAATGTAGGGAGAGAGACCCCATAACATCAAATACTAGTGCAGAAACTACTTGTATCAGAGGTGTCTCATGAATCACCAGCTCATTGTTATATCCACACCCTAGGTTGGCTAGCTAAGATATCAGCACAATACTTTTTGTCAAGACTTGAGGATGAGTTTCACATTTTGTCATTTTTTTTTTCTATTCTTTAATTTTTTATATAAAAAAACTGATAACTTTGACCAACCATTGCCAGTAATCTACTAATCTAGCTTTAGATGGTTTCACATTTGATCATTTATTAATACAATCTTCTGATAAAAAAATTATTAATACAATGTAAGTAATTTGTTGTAATTATTTGTCTAAGTTAGCTTACAATTTAGGTTAAGCATGACAATTGAACTTGTAACACCCCAATTTTTGTTTATGTGTATCGATGTGTTTATATATGTTTTCATATGTTGATCTATGACCTTAGTTCCATATTGGATGTTTAAGTGTATGTTTTGGGTAGTTTAGCCTTTAGAAAGGGTCAAGAAACCTGTTTTACGATTTTGGACGTATCTTGAGTTCTAGATGTCCGATTGAGACGATCTTGGATGCGTTGGAAAGTTTAGAGAATTATCTACAAGTCAGAGTAGCCAATAATCGATTATGAGTTTCATAACAACCATAACCGATTATTGGTTACCCATAATCGATTATGGGTATTCGAGAACGCTGATTGTCGAGTCAGAACAGTCATAATCGATTATCATAATCGATTATTACTGCGTTTTTCTGCAGAAACGAGTTTTGGACCCTTAATTTGGCCTGTTTCGTCTTAACTCTTTTTTAAACCCTTTAGCACGACCTAAACCCTATCATTCGCTATCTTAGACTCAGAAAAACGGCCTCTCTTCATCTCTCATAAAATTCCTTTGATCTCTTTCTTAAACCACCAAAGAGAAATCCTTGTTTTGGTTGATCTTCATCAAGAACACTTCTTGAACGTATGAATCCTGTTCTTGCTGGGTAGATTGTGATCAAGCGTTGGACCGCGAGGAGGAAATCAAGAGCGAATCCTTGTTTCTCTTACCCTTAGGTTGTGCGTTTCGTCATACCAGGTATGGGGGGAAGATGATCATATCATATGGGAATGTGCGAATGGGATTGAGGTGATTGGGAATTCCCATGATCCCCTTGTGCCGTGAGTGATTTGTTGATACCATTGTTGGAGCAATGGCTTAGATGATTGTGTGCTATGATTATTGTATTGAATCTATTATATGATTGTGATATCATGAAAACATGTATGTATTGTTATAATGATGTTATAAATATGTATGTGTTACTATAAGTGGTATAGTGTTGTTAATGTTATTATGATAATGTTTTGATCATGAATTATATAACTAATGGTTTGAGATTATAATATGTGAATATTGGGTTATAATTAAGGATGAATGTATGTGAACTATGATTGTGACTATATTGAAATGTGATGTATTGTTTATGTGTGAGACCCAGCTCGAAGGAGCCTGTGATGAGTGCTCATTTGTGAATGTTTATGTGTGAGACTCAGCTCTAAGGAGCCTATGATGGGTACTCATTTGTGGATGTTGTGTGTGAGACCCAGCTCTAAGGAGCCCGTGATGGGTACTCATTTGTGATTGCTTATGTGATGCCCAGCTCTGCAAGGCCCGAGATGGGACTCAGTTCTGAATGGCCCGTTTATGGACCCAGCCATGGAATGGCCCGAGATGGGATCCAGCCGCTAAGAGCCCGTGGATGAGACCCAGCCCCAGAGCCTGTTTGTGGGTGCTCAAATATGTGTGTTGTATGAGTCCGAGGGGACATTGTTGCTTGTGATTGTAATGCGACATGTTTACAAAATATAATGAAATGATATGTTAAATGTTATGAAATGATTTGACTTGAATTACGAAGATGATTATGTCATATTTGTGGGTGTGTAGTATTTATATGTTTATGTATGTATACGTATATATGTATATTTGTGTGTATGCACTCGCATTAATTTCCATTTTACTTCCATAACATATGTATATGAGTATGTCTTCTCACCCCTTTGTATTTGTGTTTCTTCTTGTATAATGTACGATTTGTACAGATGATTCTCAAGTGATTGAGGAGTAACGCATTGGAGTTTACATAGAGTTGTGGATGCTCTATTAAGAGTTGTTTTCACTTTGATGTTATTCTTTAGGCTTTGGATCATATTATTTATTTCTTTATGGGTTTTGTTTAGCTCTGATATATGTGACATCGAGCTACGGAATTATCTTGTTTAAACTATCTATTATTTATGTGAAACTTGTAAACGTTTTATGACAATATGTTTAATTTAATTGGATTTGAAGTTAAGTTTATGAATGGTGATACTCTTAATTATTGCAAAAATGTTTATTAATGGTAGAACTCGTACCTTTATTCCGCAAAGAATCTTTTCGCAAATCAATATTTATATAATAAATCTATGTTGAGGTTAAGGGTGTCACAGAACTTGTTTTTCTTTGCCCATCTTTTGTAATCGAAAAGACAAGCAAAGGCTTCTATAAGCATCTAATTTCACGTGACATAAAAAAGTAAAATGTGTAGTAAAAATGGAAAATGGAAATGGAAAATGAAAAAAATAAAATAAAATCAAATAATAAAAAGGTAAAAGAAAAAGGAAAAAAATATTTACTTATGTCTTTTACATATAAAAAATAGTCAAGCACAGGACCGACCGAAGGACCAAGTAATTAAGGCCCTTATATTAGGCCTCAAAAAGTTTATTTACGCTACAAAAAATATTTATACAGCCTAACGTCGGGCATTAGCGTCGCCGGTCAGCCTATGCTATCCTTTTTTTAAAAAAAAATTATTTCAAAAGGTCTCGTCTCAGAGTTCGTTTTAGGTCTAAATAGATATTGGATCGGTCCTAATCACACATTTGATAATATTTCTCTTTGCTAAAAGTCGAACATTTGAGAAAGCAATCTTTTCCCTCTCTTTTACCTCCTATATAAAGAATTGATCCTCAAGTTTTTTAAATATACGGAAACCATCATATTTAGGCTTAATATTACATTAAGACCCAAACAATTTATTAAAGAATTTAGTTTTTGATGTTTGGCTTAATACCAAGTATAAAGCATGGTATTTTTAGTAAAACACTTACATAGTGTTTGGTTGGAGGGGAGAGAAGGGGAGAGATATTTTTAAACATTTGTTGTTTGGTTCATTTTTTAAAAGGAGAGGGGAGCAAAATCCTTCCTCACCTAATTTTGGCTCCCCTTCAAAAGTAGGGGGATTTGGATGAAATAGGTGGTGTTTTAAAACATTTTAAATGAAATGACTAAAATAACCCTATTTATGTATTTTTAAAATCTAAAATTATAAGGGTAGAAAAATAAGTTATTTTAAAACCCCTCCCCTCCTCTTGTGAACCAAACACAAATAGTGTTACTTTCCCCCCTCCGTTAATATCTCTCTCTCTCCCTCCTTCCTTTGAACCAAAAACAATAGCTAATTAAAATTCCTCCTCCCCTCTTTTGAATCAAACATATCCTTAGGGACTCTGCAGCCCTCACCTCTCAAGTATAATGTTGTTGCGCATCTTTCTGATAAGGATTTTTTCCTTGTTTTATACTCTCCTTTTTTTACTTATGAATTTTATATATTAGTTTTTTCTAGGATTAAGATGTTTGTGTTTTAAATTAATTTTTCTAGGTTTTTATTTCGTATTGTTGATAATAAGCTGGTAAAATAAAAAAAGGTAAAAAAATTTTTAAAAAAAATTCATAAAAATAAATCAAGAATTTTAGTGTTTGTTGATTTTACTTTTTCTTTTTTGATCTTGCTTATTTCTTTTATCATGTTTGCATTTTACTTTATTTAAAATTAACTTATTAAATTTTGTTTCTGTTGAATATTCTTAATTAAAACTAACCAACTCACTCTTATTTTCTAAAGAATTATGTGACGTTGAATTCTCTATTCTTTTTTTTTTTTTTTTGTTTAAGGGAGGATCATCGTGGGCTTTACAAGGGAAAAGAGATAGCGAAGTAGTAAATGGAAAAGGGACGGAGCACATTATAGAAGTTTGAACTCGCACACTCATAATCATTATATCCCATAACTACCAACCGAGCTGATACAAGAGGGCAAAAGTTCTATATTCTACAACATAGATTTTTTTTCTATCAAAGTTCCAAAATTAAATTTTCGTGAATTTATATGTTTCCTTACTTTGTAAATATTATTATTATATATATTTAATTTTAATTTATTTGATATTGAAAATATTGTGACGGTTAATTTGTGCAATTTACGATGACTAAAATATAGTAAATTGATCCTATAAATCAAAGAAAAGTAAATAAGCAAAGACTGGAATATAGAGTTGCTGCTCCTTCTGGAGTTGAGATCCACTGCATTTCTTGTTTTCATTTTTCAACTCCAATATTATTATAATTTTAAGGGTATAAACATGATAATGTGATATTAAATGGGATCCAAATATCCTTTATATATCTAAAATCATAATAATAAAGTTCTTTATTTCTCATAAAAAATGAAAAGGATTTTTACTTCTCTATGTTGTGATGTTGTTGGTTCAATAGCATGAAGCTGTGGTAGGAGGATACATGTCATTTTTGTTTTACCAGAATAGGGTCTTGGGAGAAGGAACTTTGGTGTTTAGGTTGTGGTGTTTGGGGTCTTCAGTTGTTAGTGCCTTTCCCTACACCTCCTGCTCCATCTCCACCTCCGCTTAATGAGAACAAATCTGTCATTGTTGTAATATTGAGACAAGTTAAACTTGGGTTGAATCTGACTCAATATGTATTTTATTAATTTTAAATATATATTTTATTAAATAGATAAAATATTAAAAACATTTCAATCCTTAATTCCAAATGTTTTACCAATTCTTTTTTCATATAACATTATGATTAGGTATATGTATGATATTATTTTAATAATACTGTTATTTTCTTCTTTTTTAACAAGATTACAAGAATAACAAATTTAAACTCTATGCCTGAAGCAGATCAATTCCAATATTTATTCGGATATGTAGATTTAGTAATTCTCTTTTTTAGATATGTATAAAAAATAGAATTTACTTATATATATATAATTTTATTTTAGTAATTTTATTAAATTGAAAAGGTTTGAACCCTAAATTCTATTGATATTCCTTTCATAAGATCTTATGTTGGACATGACAAGAAGAATTGAATTTGATGTTGTAGTATTTGATCTTGTCATAATTTTATTAAATTTTTGTTTATACTATTTAAGGTTGAACTTGTTGCAATATCTTGGAGAGTGTTTTAAATTTAAATATTTAATATTTTTAGTGTTTTAATATTTTATTGAATTTTGATCAATTACGTGTTTTTTTTTTTTAGGTCCTAGAACTCCCCGCAGTGATCTGCGGAATCCATGGAGAAAGGGGACGAGGGAGAAAAAATCCCTATGATCGGGCACAGGGCAAAAATGGGGGTCAAGGACGGGGAGCGGGGGAATACTCCTTGCCCCTGTCCTGGCTCGTTGTCATCCCTAATCACTATTGTATAAATTTATGTTATGCAAAACTAAATGATTAAATTAAAAAAATGTAAAAAACAAATATATATATATATATATATATATATATATATATATATATATATATATATATATATTTGTGTGTGTTACGAATTCAGGCATCCGAATGGTCCCCTCAAAAACCGGCTTATGAGGGGTGGTATACCTAGCTATATAAGCAACGGCCAGGCTCGTTAACTATCCGATGTGGGACTCGCAACACGCCCCCTCGAGCCTGGGCTCGTCACTACAAGCGAGGGCTAGCGGTTTTGCTAGTCCCACATCGGGTGGTTAATGAGCTTGGCCGTTGCTTATATAGCTAGGTAAACCACCCCCTCATAAGCCAGTTTTTTAGGGGACCTTTCGAATGCCTGAATTCTTAACATGATATCAGAGCCACGTTCTGTCCGGTGATGTGGATAGTGCCGCTAGCCCTCGCTTGTGGTGACGAGCCCAGACTCGAGGGGGTTTGTTGCGAGTCCCACATCGGGTGGTTAACGAGCCTGGTCGTTGCTTATATAGCTAGGTAGACCACCACTCAGAAGCCGATTTTTGAGGGGACCACTCGGATGCCTGAATTCTTAACATGGTATCAGAGCCACGTTCTGCCCGGTGGTGTGGATAGTGTCGCTAGCCCTCGCTTGTGATGACAAGCCCAGGCTCGAGGGGGCGTGTTGCGAGTCCCACATCGGGTGGTTAACGAGCCTGGCCGTTGCTTATATAGCTAGGTTGACCACCCCCTCATAAGCTGTTTTTGAGGGGATCTTTCGGATGCCTGAATTCTTAACATGGTATCAGAGTCACGTTCTGCCCGGTGGTGTGGATAGTGCTGCTAGCCCTAGCTTGTGGTGACGAGTCCAGGCTCTTATATAGCTAGGTAGACCACCCCTTATAAGCCGATTTTAGAGGGGACCATTCGGATGCCTAAATTCTTAACAATATATATATATATATATTACAATATATATTCCAAAATAAGTAATATCAGTAGAATTGTATTATTACATTTTTATGTTATGTAAAATATTATTAATTATTAATTTAAGTTAAGAAATTGTCTTATTTATATGTTGTTATTGTAAAAAAAAAAAATTTAAAAGAATGATGACACCCGTCAGATTGGGACAACCCAAAACACTGAAGTCCAATTTATAGAATTGGAACATGGCATAATAAACTTTAAAACATACGGCTCTAATAAATGTGCAAAAACATAGATGAAATGCACGGATAATTTATGTTGAAATTTACCTCTCAATCTTAATCTGATTTGTATTTGAATTACTAAAACTAAAGATGGGGAAAAAATAAAAATAAAAATAAAAAAAATTGAATATTCACTGTTTCAATTTCAATCATAGCTGGATTTGATTTGTCAAAAATCACATCTCTTGCTCTTGTTAAACAAGAGATGTGATTTTTTATTTTAATGAAAAAATTAAAATGCATCTTATATGCCAGTTGTCCTAGTACCATGACGGAATGTACCTTTCACCAAACCACAATGGCCCCATGAGATACGTAATTTGCAAATGTCACCTGCAAAGAAGCGTGGCCACTGAAAACGACAAGAAGTAAGTTTAGATTTTTTATCAAAGAAGTAAGTTTGGATAATATATCATAATCTATAATTGTAAAAATTAGATCATGAATCGACTAGGTCAGATGATCGTGCCATTAGTTTGATCGTTCCTAAGGAAAACAAGAAAGAGTTTAATTATTATGTTTTATATCGTTAACTAATCAGAAATTATATTATGAGTGACTTTTAAGGTAATTAGGATAAGAGTCAAACATTTTACCTAATGTGATAATTTTTAATTGATTGAAAATATAAAAAAAATCTTTGATAATGCAAATCAATTAAAGCTCTGTTTGACAAAAATTACTGATAATCTAGCTTCTGATTAATAACTTAGCTTATAGCTAATAAACTAATTTTTAGCAAGTAGCTTATAGGTGATAGCTGATAACTGAAAAGCTAGCTGATTGAATTTGAAGTGTTTGTTAAAATTAGTTGTTGAATTAGCTTATAAATGTAAAATGACATAAAAGGACATATTTATGACGATCATAGTAAAGTGGGAATTTCATTAAATGAATGAGGGTAAAAATGAGAGACAAGTCAATAAGCTATAAGCTATATGTCATAAGCTAAATAAAATAGCTTATGAAGAAAAACTATAAGCTAATAAGATAAGCTTGTTTACCAAACATTTCTGTTTCAATCAAACAAGCTTATAAACTAGTCAAATAAGCTATAAGCTAGCTTATTGGACTTTCCAAACAGAGCCTAAATAAAAAAGGTGTTTTCTCTGGTACCACTATTAATTTTGGGATAAAAGTTACTCTCCAAACTAAAATGCGTCATCTCAATTAAATAAGTTATGTTAGTGAGTCAAGTCAAATGGTTATCACTATCTGATTGGGCCATCTAAGCAGGGTAAAGTCACCCTTGTGGTACTAGAGAACTCACCATAAAAAAAACGTAAATGCTAGCAATACACTCTCTTTCCAATACACTCTCTCCTATTGGTTGAAATTCATGTGGGTCCTACAAAATTAAAGTGGGACCCACATGAATTAGTGGTATTCACATGAATTTCAACCAATAGGAGAGAGTGTTAGAGAGTGTGCTGCTAGCACTCCTCTAAAAAAAATATACTACAAACTAATTGAGAGACCGAGATTTTTAATTTAACCTATTTCTTACTGGCAGATTTCCATCCCAAGAGGTTAATCTAATGTTAGATGAACATGTAATATATGTAGAGACACATTTAAAAGTTTAATTTTATTTGTGCCAATTTCTAGCATTAAGGAAACATCTTTGGTCCTCCCCGCAATATGCGGAGTCTAACGGCCCAGATTGCTTTCAGGATTGCCGACTGTCCCCACAAACTAACATGAGTCTTTTCAGTGTATTTTGTCCACACTCACACGCTTTCTGGGAAACTTCCCAGAAGGTCACCCATCCCACAGGTGCTCCAAGTCAAGCACGCTTAACTATGGAGTTCTTATGTTCTGGGCTCCCGAAAAGAATATGCATCTTGTTGGTATAAGTAGTATCAATCAATTCCTTTATGCCTTCCTTAACTATGCAGTCTCATACCTGCACAGTCTCAGGATCCCTCTTATTCCGGTGTGAATCGGTTCATTCATATGTCCCTTCGCCTAGAAGCCTGCCAAGCGCCGCTCCTTGTCCGTGCCTCATGCACCGACGATCACTCCCCGCCCTCGTCAGCCCCGGGAGTTACATGCCCACCAGCTTCCGCTTGGTTCGTCCCCGAACCACACCGTACTGGGAGAGGATCGCTCTGATACCATTTCTAGCGGCCCGGACTGCTTTCAGGAATGCCGACTGTCCCCACAAACCAACACGAGTATTTTCAGTGTGCTTTGTCCTCACTCACACGCTTTCTGGAAAACTTCCCAAAAGGTCACCCATCCCACAAGTGCTCCAAGTCAAGTACGCTTAACTATGGAGTTCTTATGTTCCGGGCTCCCGAAAAGAAGATGCATTTTGTTGGCATAAGTAGTACCAATCAATTCCTTTAAGCCTTCCTTAACTATGCAGTCTCATACCTACACAGTCTCAGGATCCCTCTTATTCCAGTGTGAATTGGTTCATTCATGTGTCCCTCCGCCTAGAAGCCTGCCAAGAGCCGCTCCTTGTCCGTGCCTTATGCATCAGCAATCACTCCCCGCCCTCGTCAGCCCCGGGTGTTACACAGTGTATCGATCCACTTGCTCATTTTATCAGTTATAACAGGTTACTACTGGTTTTTGTATTATTATTTTTTTTAACTCAAAAACTTTTGTTTATTGTTCCTTGGTCCTCGTTCATCTTCTCTCCTCCCCCACCAACCCAACCCCTTCCCTTCCTCTACACAGGCCACAACGCTGCCGACCAGCGAGTCTTTCTGAATTTGAACATCTTTGGACTCTGCCGCGCACAAATCCAAATTATTCAAGAGGCAAAAACGCTGAAAGTCACAATTTGGGGGAAAGCCACAGAAGACATATGAAAGTCACCATTTGCTCTTATTGCGTTGTGAACACAATTAAGGGCAGTATATCCTGACGCAAAAGTAATATAGGACGGAAGTCCAGATATCGTACCTAAGAGATTAATGATGTAATATGCAAGTGACAAAGTGAGTACCGGAATAGAGAAATCCTTATGCTATTTAGACTAATCAAAATAATAATAATAATATAATGTAGGCAATAGTATAATAGATAAACAAAGAGAAATAAAGAGTTTAAGAAATCAAGAGTAAAAGAACCTAGAGTCGTGGTTTCACTTGTACTTTCAATATCCCCCAAATCCTAGTTCTATTCAATTTTGCAGTTGCTTTTCGAATATCAATCCCTCTAATAAAACTATTAATTGTTTGTCAGGCAATCAATATTCTTTCCCCCAGATGAACTCAATGTTTGTCAGGCAAAGAGTTTAAATGATTAGAAAGCATAAAGAGCAAAGAGGTTAAATGACTAAAAGGAGTAAATCACGTTTGATCATGCTATAATTTAAACCCCAGTTATCCTATAGGTCTACCAATTAATTGGAGTACGATCGATGGTCAACCAATTGATTAAGAGCATGGAAAGGGTGCGTAATCCTAGCATGAGATGAAGAACAATAGAATAACACTATTCAAATAGTAACTTTGAAACCAAATAGAATTCGAATTAAAGCTAAGACATAGCAAAAAGAGTTTCTACTAATACAAGATCCACCACAACTCTAGTGGTGAATTTAGCTACCCATAATAATAGATAAAACCAAGTTCAACAAAGGGAAACACATCTTGAAGAATTAAGAAGAAGAAGTGTCTTCAACTTAACCCCCAAGTGCAAATCCTACTCTAGAAATCTAAACTACTACTAAAACTATAACCTATAGAAAGCTATTACAAAAGATGATAGTATGATAGAATATCCAAGAATTGCTTAAAAATGGTACAGAGTGCCTCTCTATATAGGAAAATATGAGAAATGACCCGAAAATAGGTTTTTAGCACCGCCAGCACGGGCGTGCTCTTTAGTCAGCACAGTCGTGCTCTTTATATGTCAGGTCGTGCTCAATTCTGCATGGGCATATCAACTTCGTAGAATCAACGTCATAGTGCACGAGCATCAGCACAAGCGTGCTCTTCATTCAACACGACTGTGCTTATTCTATGTAAGAGCGTGCTCACTTAAGTCGGGCCTTTCTTCTCTGACTCAGACCTTGCTTCACTTTGGCATGGGCGTACTGATGTTTGGCATGACCATGCTTCATCTTCAAAGGTCAGCTTTAAGTCATTTTTGTAAGGCCATGTTTGGATGGTCGAGCTGAAAGGCTTCCATGGGCGTCCTTTTCTTATGCACGACCGTGTTCGAGCTCAGAACTTCATTATTTTCTTTTTTTTTTTAGCTCAAAATCTTCCATCTTTCATCAAATATTCATCAAACTGCCTCTAAACATCAATTTTGTAAAAACTTAAGTAAAATGGTGAAATACAATAATAATCATCATAAAATCATCAAAATTCAACCCAAATACCCCCTATAAAATGCACAGAATTGAGATTTATCAGCTCTCTCCTGTTTCACTTTCTTCATCGCCGAGTACATCGCATCCATTCGAGCATCAAACATGTTAGTATTTGGAGGATAGAGTAGTGTTGTTCCAAGTAAAAGAGAAGAAGTGAGAGAGTCACGACAAGAGTGAGAGGTTTTGAACTGGTCAACGCTGAGCTTCTTGTTGATCAATGCAACCTGGATGTAGATGTTGTTAGAAGGAGAGAGATCGGCGCAAATCTCATCTGAGCCACAGGAACAAGCACTAAACCTCGATGCCCTTGAGGTTAGTTATGGAACCGTAGCTAAGCTTTCTGGAAACGGTTTTGTCGTAGTAGACGAGGTAGTCGAATTGAACGTAGCAAGGCTTTCTCTAAAACGACGACGACTCTATCGTCGTCTTCGGAAGGGTGTAGTCGGTTACGGTGTCCGGTAATATACCGCTCGCGAGGCCGTATTTCAAGAGCACTTCGTACATGCTTTCTTTGTTGTTGTTTGTTGAAGCGGTGAGGGAAAGAGCGAAGATGGTGGTGATTGCCACAAACACAAGATGGGATTTTACGGTTGTTTTTGCCATGGCCGGTGGATACCATATCTGAAAGCCATTGGATTTTTTATGACGTCCAACTCAGACTCGCTAGTGACCGGATTGATTCGAAGGAGGGGTTTTGTTGGGGCCTCACCAGAAAAGATTGGCCTTTTTCAAAAGAAATAACCCGTTGATGGATCGGCTAGTTTCCGGTGGAGAAGAAGAATAGTTTTGCAAAATAATTAAAAGTTACAGATTAATTTTAAAATTTAATAAAATTTATTTTAACCATTTGATCAGGTTATAGGTGATTTATCACAGTCATTTGTTTATTTAATTAATAAATCAACGACTTAGGATGTAGGAGGACCTGTTCTCAACTATTAAGTTGGAGTTGGAGGACCGTAGAATTCTGCTAGCATTAGGTCATTCTCTGTTGTGTATGTAAGTGGACTTTGATTGGAAAGAATTTTCAAATGGACTTCTAATAGAACCCAAATTTATGGCAATTGGCAATTGATACCGTGGAACTGATTCCTACTACTTTAATTGAAACTGCCTTTCATGAAATGTTATTTCCAAATGGAAATCTAAAAGATGCATGCTCTTTCTTTTTCAAACTTTAGCCACACAAATTCCTAACCCTTTTCCTCACCTAGAGATGCTCCCTCTTTTGCCCTCTCTCATAAGATACTCTACCTTTCCATCCACCTCTCCCATGGGGTTGTCTCCAAAAAATTCCCCATACGGCCATATATGGGACACTTTAGCACATACCAAATCACGTGTATTATCAAATTTAATAGTAGCCCTTTGTGGTTGTTAGAGATCTATGCACGCTCATATACATATATTTGGATTTGTATGTATGGCATAGGCATGGTGGTCCAGAAGTAGTCTTTATAGTATTAATAATTTGCTTGGTCATGTACATCTTGAGAGTGCTTCCTCCTACAAACGCACAAATTAAAGCTTTGTTACTGAAAGTGGCCAGAACATAAGCCATAGTTCCTGCAATTCCACAAGCACTGATTTGGAATAAAAAACAGAATCCATGTCTTTTCAGATCAATGCTGCCTCATGTGTTGCCCTTGTGCCTTGCCACTTGTGAATTATTATAAAACTTCAAAATACTTACACAACCACTTAGAACGGAATTTTGGCATCCCAGCCGAGGTAAAAGATAATAATGATCTTCTGCTACATATAACATATTAGACCGAATATGGGAAATGTGATATTGTAATTAACCAACCATAGGTTCTCAATTAAGGCTAAGGAATTCATATCATCATACCTAAGTACTTGGTGATATTTTTCTTAACATATCTAAACACTAAATAAAAAGATGGTCTCTATGATCAGATGCTCTTCTGAGCACTTGAGTTGTTTGTCTGTTTAAACATTAATTTTCTTGATACGTCACTTTCTTCTTGTGTCAAGATTCCCCTTCTAACTGGTCATCAGGACCTGAAATCCACGGTCAAAGACTCAAAGCATGATTGCTTTGAAGGGAAATTATGATGAGTCACTATCCTTGAGCGAGGGCAAACTTTTTCACCTTGTAACATCAGTGTTTGATCATCAATTTGGTTTTCAGAGACCACATAATACATACTCCACATACACTACCAACACAATTGAGCTTTGATTAAGAGATGTGTTAGAACTTCCCGCTCTACGAGTCTCGTTGGTTTGAATAAAAAGAATCTTTGCTCACAATACATAAATATTGATCCATGTGGGATTTAGTACCCTTCTTGAAATTTGAGTTGCTTAGAGTTCTTAGTGAAAATGATGAGGTTTCTGCCTTGGTGTTAGCGATTCTAAAGTGTCCCACCACCAGGAAACAAAGTTTTAGAGATAGTGGTAATGGTAACCGTTGTAAGGAATGAGGACAAGGAAGACGCGGGAATTGAATTGAACTGACCATGACCGGGCTATTGTTATTGACTTATTGCTAGGAAACATGCATGATTGAAAAACTATAGAAATAGAGTTTAATTGCTATGCATTGTTAGTGATATGAGTGACTTTTAAGGTAACTAGGATAAGTGTCAAATATTTTACCTTATGTGGCAATTTCTCATTGGTTGATTGTGTAAAAAAACTTTATACTAATAGTCCATACCAATTAAATCTATAGAAATAACATATCTCAAATATGTGTATTTGAGCATGAGACAAAGACAAAACTTGAAGTCTGAAATGAGTTAATCAAAGATCATCCAACAATACAGCACAAGGTGTGCACAAATGGGAAACTAATGGGGTGTAGTTTATTTTGTGTTTTATGTTTTTATTAATATTTGCAAAATTGTCACACTGTTTTCTGTACAAATATTTGAAAACGGGAAACTTACTAAAATTAAGTTGACATCTTTGTAATTATTAATAAAAACAAAAAATGAAAACAAAAAAAACAAGAAACAAACCAAACACGTCCTTAGGTTTATCTGATAGACCTTGGATTACAAATATTCTAAACACATTGAAAATATGTTGTGGTTAGGATAAATCATGCTCTGACAAAAATAAGTATGTACTAATAGCATATTTAGAAATGATTAATTTCAAGAGATTTAATCGTTTTTGGTAAAAGAAAAAAGAGATTTAATTGTTTATATTTCAAAATTTCTCTCTTCATGCTTTTAATTATAACCTCTTTTGAATATAAAATAAGTTAATTTGAACATATACTAAAAAGTAAAAACAATCATACAACTATGACCAAAAATTAAGTGTTAGAGCAACCCATGTACCTCACTTTTAAGAAAATAGGATTTTTTGCACCTAGCCTATGTCGTGTGTTTAGAAATGGGTGAATTTTAGATTGATGTGCATTTGAGGAGAAGCATTTGGAAATTAGTGGATTTTAGGTTGACGTGTGTTCGAGAAGAAGCTATTGTAAGCGGCTTCCGCGTTACAAATATGATTCCAATCGTGGATGAGGTGGTTCCAAACACATTGTCCAATCCACTTAACTTGCTAGGAATTAAGGATTGGGAAGGAAATTTTTTTAAATAGGTAAAGATACATAAGGTTAATGTGTAAATTGACCATTAAATTAGGTTATTCGATCTAACTTTTAGCTAATGACAATATGACTTTGTTTTGATCGAGTTCTAATTTTCCTTTTATTAGCCAATTTGTAATCCCACGAGTCTCCCCTAGTTCTAAACTTTTACATCAACAAAAATTAATCATAAAAACTATATTTATTACTTGTCAATTCCATTTTAAAAAATTAAAGATTTTATGTTTTTGATGTTGTGGAATTTTTAAAATGTTTAAGGTTTATGTACGAATTTATTTGATTCAATTAATACATAAAGTAAAAAAAAATATTTGTACAAACAAAAATTCCTTAAAGGGGAGAAAGGAACCATTGGATATGATGAAAGAAAAGGAAGAGATGAAAAAAGGATTAAATCTAGATTATGGTGTTTCTATATCAAAAACTTCCATGCAAGTAAAACACCTGCAAAAAAATATTACGTGAAATGATTTTTTCTATTTTTGTGAGTTTTACAAACTTTTAGAATAAAAAATGGGCAAACTATTTTAACCATTGACTATATTGGTCATAAACGGATAGGAAAATTTTATAGATAGTTTTTTTTTTTTGACAAGAACATAGTTGTTAAACTGGCAAACTCAACATAGTGCACGTGTCATGTGCGGAAAACTCTAACTAAAATGAGGAGAAACGTAAATTACTATGATTACATGTGTCCAAGATTGAAAGGAATCTACCATATCTTCGCTCTAGTT
Source organism: Ammopiptanthus mongolicus (assembly GCA_039655645.1). Classification (NCBI taxonomy): domain Eukaryota; kingdom Viridiplantae; phylum Streptophyta; class Magnoliopsida; order Fabales; family Fabaceae; genus Ammopiptanthus; species Ammopiptanthus mongolicus. Next base: position 91,883,893 of record CM077343.1, read on the forward strand.
ATATTATTACGACCAAACTTCTTAATTTTTTTCTCGGATGGGAAATTGTTTTGAGATGATTGATTAGATTATATATATGGTATTAAAGCTTTTTCATGATAATTCTTTTAGTTATGAATTCAATAATCTGATATAACTTGTAATGAAAAAGGCAAATAACTTGGAAATAATGTCACTCTACTTTATTATGAAACAAGGCCTATTTCCAGAAGGAAAACAAAGCAAAGAATCGCTATTATTAAATAATAATTCAAAGCACAACATTTAGCACTCATACTCTAGCGTAAATATATCAATATCTGATTAGTCCGAGTAGTAACAGATTCAATCCCCTTAAGCAAGTTATCAGGGATTCGACTCATAACTCTTGTGTATAGAGAAAATCTGGTTGAGAGGTGGTAACCCTTAAATACCTTTCAGGTCTCCCGATGAAGATTAATCACTATTTATAATGATGGATACTTTGTACCAATAATATATTTCAAAAAAAAAAAAACACTCAAGCCTAAATATGAGTACGACCTAACTTACCCAGGATTCTTGTCAAGCCAATATGAACCTGACTTTTATCTCAAACATGAAATTATCCAACTCTAACTCCACTCATTTGAAAACCCAAGCCCCAATGTATCTTTGGACGGCAACCACAAGTAATCCAACTTTGATCTAGCAAGGAAACCAGCTATTAACTTTGTTGTCTTAAAACCAGACGTCGGTTTCATACTTTCAAACAGAACATGGATTGAAATGGGCTGAAAAAGCTTCTTAACACAAATCTTGCATTTTAGCTGGGCTGGAGTCCAAAACTCTAAACATGTGGGTCTTGACAATGGGCTGGAGCCACAGTGCTAGACTGCTAGGCCCACAGTTGCTACAGGTGATTAGGTTGACGATGGGCCAGAATGAGCCGAGCTTTTAATTTGGTTTGATCCCAACCCAATACTTTGGACTACCAATTTTTTTACCTGATCATATCATAGTCCAACTAATGACAGAGTTGAGATTGGATCAATCAGATATTTAGATAAAATAAATTGAGACATTAATTATAGCTGAGTTATTAAATTTTAAAAATATGTCACTAAAATTAAGGGATATTATTATTATGAGTTTAATTGTTATGCATCGTCAATGTAAATTTTTTTATACTGTCAACCAATCAGAAGTCATAGCATGTGACTTTTTAGGTAGTTATGACAAGAGTCAAACATTTTAGCTGATGTGACAAGTTATGATTGTTTGACAGTGTAAAAAATCTTTACATTGTCAGTGTATATCAATTAAATACTATTATTATTATTATAATGTAATTTTCAAATAAATTATTATATCAATTTACATATTTTGCCTTTTTATGCATAAAGTATTAAATATTGGTTTAATTATTCCATAGGTCCTGAACTATTTGGGAATTTTTAAATAGGTCCATGAACTAAAAAAAGTTTGTAATTGGGTCCTAAAACTTTGATATACTTTGTAATTGGATCATTGCACTTTAAACGTTTGTAATCGGATGCTTGAACTTGTTAATAGTTTGTAATTAGGTCCCTGGGATATCAGACATTTTTAAAACCTTTGCTATTATGGTGATCCATTGGTTCTATTAACCTCCAAGACCTACAAGGAATCTCGAAAAAAATTTATACGGTGCTCTAATTACAAGGTTCTTCTCCTATCTAGGGACCTAATTACAAATTATTTACAAGTTTAAGGACTCAATTCCAAACGTTTAAAGTGCAAGGACCAAATTCCAAAGTATTTAGAAGTTTGGGGACCCAATTACAAATTTTTTTAGTTTAGGGACCTTTATAAAAATTCCCAAATAGTTCAAGGACGAACAAAATAATTAAACCTTAAATATTTTATAATTTAATCATAAATTTTAAAATATTTTATAATATTTTGTAAATTTATAATATTTTAAATTAAGATTAAATTTAAAAAATTATGTATCATTAAATAAGATGGGACGGACTCAAAATATAACCAAAACCTAACACACAAAAATAATAATAGAATCCAAATTCAAAACCTGAACTTGACTTAATTAGTTTCGACCGAAGTCTAGTTATTGGATCAGATTAGATCTCAAACGGATTTGGATTCTTTTCTTTTATTCTCTCATGTTATGAGAGAGAAAAGCATAAAATCAAAATTTGAATGGACCCTAAAAACAAAAGAAATTTTGATTTTTTGTCTTTCTCTCTCCTAACATGAATGGAAACATGAGAGAATAAAATGAGATGATCCAAATCCTTCTTAAATACCTTACTCATGATCATGTGCTTATTTTATCATTATTTGATAGAAATAAGTAAGGATTTAATTTTGATTTATCATTAGTGTAAAACAACTTTATAATGTTATCTAATCATGTATTGTTATGTCAATAAAAATATTCAATTTGCACATTAACTACTTCAAAAGTTTGGCACAATAACTAATTTCAAAAGTCACACATATAATCAACTAAGGGTTGGTCGAGTGGTAAGCATCTGGATCCCATAAGGAGAATGACGCAAGTTCGAATCCTAGTGACAGACACTCTAGTTGATGGTTGTGAAAATCAAGGGTTAATTACTTACTCTAAGCAGCTGATCGAGGATTAATCTTATAGCTAGTCCAAAGTGTCGAAGCTTGTGGGGATACCCTGGAATGCCACTGTGAAGGCAAAGGCCCTAATTATGGTGATTTATCAAAAAAAGTCACACATATAGTACTATTTGATTAATTGATAACATAAAAAAAAATTATATTAACAATATATCAAAATTAAATTCATCAAATAATTTATTAAAATGCATTAAGTTAACAGAGGGCTATATTCGTAAGATGGTACAGATTTAATTTGGATGGACACAAAAATTGATTTGATGATAGCCTTTATTTTAAAATAAGTAAAAATATATGATTTAATTTTGATGTACGGCCGTTATTAAACTTAAAAATATGAGTTTAATTATTATGTATTGTTAGTGTAAAGATTTTTACATTGACAATCAATCAAAAATTATGATGTGTGTGACTTTTAAGGTAATTAGGATAATAGTCAATCGCTTTAGCTTATATAATAATTTCTGATTGGCTGTCAGTATAAAAAACCTTTGTACTGATAATATATACCAATTAAATTCTTTTATAACATTTACGAAATATAATAAGTAACCGAGAAAACATATTAAACTTTCAAATAACACACATTGAAAAATTTAATTGTATCTAAGAATACATTGTAAAGATTATGATCAGAATTAATTTGTAAATTAATTTTTCATTTAATAACAATGAATGAAATTTATTTTGTTTTAATGATTTTATTTTGTAAGTCTTATTATAATAGGTATAACTATAAAGGTAAACTTAGTCAAAAAAAAAAAAAAACTATAAAGGTAAATGAATAAGGAACAATTCAAATAAGCAAAACAAAAATCAAATTAAATTCATTCAAATTTAACATTTGAATGAAATTCTTAATAAACACAACTTAAATTTGAAGGAATTTAAAATCAAATCAATTTATAATTTAAAACATTCCAAATAATATTTTTTAACTAAATCAATCAGTTCCCAAAATTGATAATACCAAACCTACTCTAAATTTATATTCATGAGACAGGAAATAAGAGGTCGAGGATCCTCTGTAATCAATCCCATCCCATTAAAATATTCTTATAACATAATTTTGTTTAATAAATAAACATAGTTCTATAAACGAACTATTGGATGAGAATCTGCAGCCTGTTGTTCTAAATCCTCATAAAAAATAATATAGACAATTAACTCGGCTAACGCAAAAGTTGATCTAGGAATATCCTTAATTTTATTTTTTTATGTACTAAAGGTATCTTGGGCTATGTTATTGGTTCGAGTGGTAAGGGACTCGAATACCTTAAGTAAGTGGTCAGATGTTTGAATTCTGGTTCTTGTGTATAGAGAAAGCCTGATTGGAAGGGGAGAACTCATCTTATGTATCCAACAGGTTCTCTGACGGAGATTAATCACTAATAACGACGATGGATATTCCGTATCTATAACATGATTATAAAAAAAAAATATTTGATCGATAGTAGGAGAATAATCCCTTTTAAGTCATATAGATCATCAAAATAAGTTTTATCTCCCAACAAAACTTTTTCCATATATATATAACAAAAGTATTTTAAATCATTTAAAATTAAATATCGTCCAGTATCTCGAAAGATTAGTTTTCACAGTTATAGGTAAAGGATATCCTGAGAAGCCGAAATAAATAAATAATAGAAACTTCATTTTTTATCCAAAAAAAAAAAATAAACTTCATTTGTTTATAATAAAAAGAGATAAGATATAGTGAGAAATAGGAAAAATCAAATTGAGTAAAGACATATAAACAGCAATGAAATTTATTTTTGTTTTTAATAGTTATCCATTTTTTTTATCCATATTTGTTTTTGAGGTTAATGGGTTGATAATATAAATTTTTTTATACTACTGATGCATATTAATTAAGAGCCCCTTTACCCAACAATAATTGATTGTAGTGGAAGTGGACTACGATCCAATACGACATTCACCTATAATGTCAAATGTTTGAATCCTGGAGTAGCCACTCTGGGTCGCCTTTATCTAACCACCACTCCGATCCGAGGGTTTGTCTCGCAGCTTGCCTATGGGGATACCCGATCCAAATACAAAAAAAATTAAGAGCCCGTTTGTTTCAATTTTTTGGTAAAAAAATAATTTTTAAAATATAATTATTTATTTTGTGAAAATAGTTGTTTGTTTCTGCTTTTGAAATTAATAAGAATATGAAAATGATTATATTGAAAAAAAATATGAAACTATTTTTTTAGCTTCTCATTAAAATCATTTTTATAATTGTCAATAAATAGAAATTAACTTATGTTTTACATAAACATCTATAAATAAATCATTTTAAATAAAAATCATATTTTTAATTGGTAACAAAGTCCTAAATCCTTTTGTTTTTAGGTTTTTTTTTTGTGTGATCATGTTATAGGTGCGAAGTATCCGAGGTAAGTTTTACTCGTACCAATCTAATGTTGATTAGATACCTCATTATAATAATGAATAAGGAAAATATAAAAGGTTAAAGAAATAATAATAATTAAAAAATAAAAATAAATGTCTTGTGTCTAAAAGAAAATAAAAAAGCTTTTGAAAAAAAAAAAAAACGAATGAAAAACCCTAAAAACCCCTAGTGGCTGTGTATATAAACGGTGTGAAATCCACAGACTCTCCACCCTCACAAAATGAGAATGGGTCTTTGTACAGTTCAGCTTCATCCTATCAGTATCTCCAAAATCCCCAATGCCTCTCCTCTTCTTCTCACTAACCCTAACCCTAACCCTAACCCCTCTCTTCACCTCCGACAATTCCCTATCATTTGCACCGCTGCTTTGTTATCTCGTATGCCCTTTAATCCTCTTCATTTCTTACCAAACCCTAGCATTTTGTTTTTTTTAATTATTATCTTTTCTGTCTTTATTTTGTTAAAGTTTTCGCCCTTTTGATATTTAAGCTCACTGGGTCTATTCGGTCTCTGTGATTTTCATTTTTCAATAAATTTTTTTAAGTTTTATTGTTTATCATTTGCTTCTGGAGCACAAATATGTTGTTGTAGTTTATTAGTGTAACTGTGTATTTTAATTGCAGAATAATGATAAAGGGGTGGTATAAAGTTCTTGACTTTATATTCTATTGTTTCATGTCAGGATCAATTTGGCTGAGAAAGTTGTCACCGAGGGCGATGATCTCTGAGGAAACCTCTGAGAAATGTGATTTTGATGAGAAGCGTGATGATGGTGATATAGCCATCGATGATGTCCAGGCGGATGATAAGAAGAATGGAGACCCACTTGTGCATGAACCTGAAGGCCTGTCTTATCCATTGGATTTTATGGATAAGATCAATGTCAAGGTCATTTTAACCACCTTGCCTGTTTAGTTTTCAGTAATCTATGTAGTGTCTTTACACATTTGTGTAGTGACTATGAGTTTGTTTTTGTTGGGTTGCTACATATGTATTATTTTCACTGTTTTTTGGATTTGGATGTATTTTTCCAAATTGAGTTGCTATGATGATACCACAGTTTATTGATGGTTTCATGATACATCGGCAGTCATGCCGAATCTGAGCGGTTACCTGAGCAACTCTACATGTTTTCAAATTTTTTTTTTATTCATTTTCTGAATGAATTTGTTTATGATTTTGAGGTTCTTTTATCTTGGTCCTTTTCTGTACAAAAATATTATTCTTTGGGACATTCCTCCCGTGTTATATTGTTATACACTTGTACCAAAAATTATCGGACTTCTCATGATATTTGGCTAAAGCTTTGCTAACTTCCCTTTGATGTTCTCTATCTGTTTTATTTTTTAATATATATCTTTTTGATTTAAGTTACCATCACAGTATCACCATTGGCTCATCTAGATGATTTTAGTGTTGCAACTTCCCTTTGAATTGTTTTAATGTTCTACCACTCCTTTTATTGTTGCTTGTTGTCATAATTAATTATTGACAAAGGGTTAGTGTTGATTCTTTATACAAAATTTTGCCATTATTATTATGTCTTTTTTATTCTGAATTTGTTTAGCGATTGAGGTTTTGGATGACATAATGGTGAGTTATTACCAGAGCAACCAAGTTCTGACCTATAAATCTCTATGAATCCATAATCTTTTTTTATTTTCTAGATTGGGCATTTCCTGATCTTAGCTTTGACCCCACCTTTTCTGTATGTAATTGATTGTTTCTTTTTATTTTCCTTGCCAATGTTGCATTGTTTCCTTAGTTGTATGGTTCATTTTCTTTGATGGGTTATTTTAGGTACTTTCTTTTGCTAGCCCTTGCCAAATTACACTTTCTTTTACTCTCGTTTTTGTTACATTTAATATGCTAAACTGGCAAATTTGAATTTTCTAGTTCGCTGTTCTGTTTTCCCCCGGATCATTAAGATTATTTTCAATTTATCTATAATTGTTCTGTATGTTTGTGATTATTGTTTGAATCTATTATTATCTGTTAAAATCACATTTTCAAGGCCGATGTGAAAATTATTTCTCTCAAGGGATCAATTAAAGCTTGGGTGTCTTCATTTTCTTCGCTATAGGGGATAGGATGTTGCTTTTAAAATCAATATTGTAGCTTCATTAAATTGTTTCTTATTTGGATGCTGTGTGATTCATCATTACTGTTTCTTTGTAAATTTTTTGCTGCATGTCATGGTTGCAATTTTTTTCTGACTCACAAATTTAAATTACCTGTTTTTGCTGTTTTCTAACTTGTCTTCTTTTCTTTCTTTTCATTTCACAGTTTGACGCAGATGACACTGGTTCTGTTGTCTTGTATGGTGGGAGTGCCTTAGTGGTCCTGTGGTTAACAGCAGCCGTGATTGGTGCTATTGATTCTATCCCCTTGGTGTGTATCAAACTTCAACTATTTCAATATTTCCAACCAAAAACCAACTTTTTAAATGCTAACATTTTTTGGTTCATTTTTGTGGTACAGTTTCCCAAGTTGTTGGAAGTTGTAGGTCTTGGGTATACAGTATGGTTCAGTTCCCGTTATCTGCTTTTCAAGGTACATATCTAATTTCAGTTTTGTTGGCTGATATGTATATATATCCTGGTTAACAAGTTTAACTCGATTTCTTAACCTGCAGAAGAATAGAGATGAGCTGGCTGCTAAAATAGAGAAGCTCAAAGAACAAGTTCTTGGTTCTCAAGAAACTAGTTGAGGGAATCGATTGAGATTCTTCCCCATCACCCCACATGCTCACACATAAGGCAATTACCGTTTTTGGTTTTCATCAGCCCATTTGCTCACATAAGGCAATTACAGTGTTTAGTTTTCATCAGACAACCTGGGTCACAAAGGCAATTTCTGTGTTTAGTTTCCATCAGCCAACCTGCTCATTAAGGCAAATACCGTATTTAGTTTCCATCGGCCCATCTGCTCATATAAGGCAATTAATTAATTACTGTGTTTAGTTTTTCTTGAGAAGTAGAATATTCTGATTCAGCACCCGCTTTCTGGTATTCTTTCTAGGTGCTTGTACCAAATTGTTCGTTGGTGCGTTGAAAACCGTCCGTTTGTTTCTTACTGGTTGCACATTCTGCACTATATATCCTTAGTTTAAAATAATGGTTTGGACGAAGTTTGTATGTTTTACTTTTTCAAGTTATGAGCAACAAATATATACCGTAAAGAAGATATTGAATAATGTACAGTTACTGCTTAAAACTCAAGTACGAACATAACCCGTTCTATGCGTATATTATGAGCATCGAAATCAGATGCATGCAGTGCTGTAATTGATCATCCTCAACTAGTTCCAGTCGAAGTAGGCCTTTCAATGTGAACCAAGGCCTCGTATTTCCTTTAATTTGGGTGGATGTCGGTAATTATCATTTAACTTTTGGACTGTTAGATCTGGATTTGGATTCTCTGCAGGTACTGTGCAGATTGTCAACATATATATCGAGGTCAGGATCCATGTATTTTCACATACAAAAATGTTGGCGGCACGATTGAGTGACCAGAGAGAGTCCAAATTCGTTTGGGCCTCCATCTTTGGTGTCCACAATGTCAGAAATTATTGGGATGGAGCCACTTAAAATTTGACGGTTAAACTTGTGAATAATGAATAATTGAGACTGCCATTGGCAGTAAGTTACCGAATGTGATCTTGATCTTGGCTTGGTCATTGCTTGGATGGAGTAAGGGTAAGTTCAGTTATAGGAATGACTCAATGTACAAAGGAAAGTTGCCAATAGGGGCGGGAATAGGTCTGAGGTTTATCACTTAGCATATTTAAGGTCTAGCTTGGTTTAGTCTATTTAACAAAAAGATTAGATCAAGGCTTTTTAAAAAACATGTATAGTTAAAGAGGTCCGATTAAAGCTTTAAAAAAAGCTTATTTGGCCAATTAGATCGATCTATTTAACACACATATATATTATATAGTACTCTAATATGTTATTTATAATGTTTATAACATTCGAAAATAAAGACCTATTGATCCATTTAAATGTAGAGGCTCAATTGTATATTTATTTATGAAGGCCTAACGACCTATTTATCGGTATAGGACTATCAACCTCTTTATCATTAGAGGCTCACAAGCCTATTTACAAACGAAGGCTTATGACCTATCTACAGATGGAGACATTTTTAAAGATCTTATTGAAAAATAAGCTTTTAAATAGGCTTTCAGGTCAGTCCAGGCTTTGAAGTAGGTCAGCCATGTCTTAAAAATTGACCTATATCAGATTAATAGATCAGACTCGGGTCTTAAAATTGGAACAGAGGTCAGACCCAGGCCTGTCAGGACCTAGCTCGGCCTAACCTATTCTCACCTCTAGTCGCCAAGATGTATAGGAAGAGAATAGATAATTCATATCAAAATATTCTGAATAAATAAGTTTAATGTGACACAGATTATGAGACATTCACTTGATAAAATAGTGTTTTGGGTAAGGTTATTTGTAACAATTGGTCGTTTTTTTAGTTAAAAAAAAAACAGTTGGTACTTTTTTGGATAGTTGGGTTACCAAAAGGATTATCAAAAAGGGTTACTAATGCCGGCTCTTAAAGGGGACAATGTGATAACATTGGGTAAATAGGAAATTTAATGTGATATTTAAGTGACGAGTCTCTTTCTTTTAATAAATTAATCGGGATTTTTACATACATAGTGTAATTTGACTGGGAAATTGTAGGATTAGTGTAGTTTTGAAAATAATTACACAACTGGGGTAAGCCGTATCTAGGATTTGCGACTTGCCTATAAAAGTGGGATACCTGAATCAAGAATCACTTTTATATTCATAAAATTAAAAAAAACCCATTTGCATTGAAGTCGTAAACATCATATACAACTTCATTGTTTAATTTTTTTTTTTTTTTTTTACACCAAATGGTAAGTCGTTGGTGGTGACCACGACTTACCTCTTTATTTTTTTATTTAGGGGCAAGTCGTTGACTCAATCCACGACTTTAGGATTTTAATTTTTTTTATATAAAAATATGATCATGGGATGGGACAGGGCAGGGAGTACCCTCTCGCTCCTTGCCCTCTATTTTTCTTCGTCCCCGTTCACAATCCCCGTTATGGGGAGTATTTCTCCCCCATCCCCGCTCTCCGGCCTCCCTGCGAATCCCCACGGGAACTCCGAAAGAGCAACTAGTACAAACCAAAACCCTAATTTCCTCGATGTCAATACCCATCTTTCCTTCAAAGACATCCCCATTTACATTGCATCAAATCCCCTCAACCCCAACTTGTTGCTGCCAGCGTCATGGAAGACAAGCACCACAAGAACGTTGTGAGGATACTCAAAGGGAAACTCTTTTGCAAACCTGACATCTCAGTTACTGTTCAGGAGGTTCTAGAGAAGGCGAAAATTGAGGGAAGAAATGGTTTGTGGTGGATATGGGTGTCAAAGTGGGTATGACAAACTTCACTGTCGCGACCATGGGATTCCGGGTTGTGGCATTTAAGTCTGTTTTCAAGAATTTGTAGAAGATCTGTGAATGAATTTACTTTAATAGAGTGGTGGATTTGACCACTATATCTGACGCTGCAACTTACGATTTGTAAAGGGATTTACTTTAAATTTATTTTATTAATTATATATATATGGGATATTGTAATGTTTTCGGGGACGGAGACCCCGCAGGATGGAGAGTATGGTTCTCGTCCCTGCCCCCAAATTGTCTTTGGGGTAATTTTCTCCTATCCCCGTCCCCAAGGGGGAAAAAGTCTCCGCCCGTGGGGCCCCAAATGGGGCCGCCCCCGTGGGGCACACAAGTGAAAATTGTCATTGCCATGATCATATTTTTACATAAAAAAAATTAAAATCCTAAAGTCGTGGATTAAATCAATGACTTGCCCCTATATTAAAAAATAAAGAGTTAATTCATGGTCACCACCAACGACTTACCATTTGGTGTAAAAAAAAAAAATTTAAACAATGAAGTCGTATATGATGTTTACGACTTCAGTGCAAATTAGTTTTTTTTAATTTTACGAATATAAAAGTGATTCGTGATTCAAGAATCCGACTTCTATAGGTAAGTCGCAAATCCCAGATACGACTTATCCCAATCGTGTAATTATTTTCAAAACTATAATAGTCCTGTAATTTCCCAACCAAATTACACTATGTATGTAAAAATCCCTAAGTTAATCCTTTGATTTATGTTATTTTCATAGACTTAAATCTTGACTAGAGGCGTCACATTCATAACCATTTCTTTTTAAATAAAAATAAAATAATAAAGATCAGTAATAAGTCACTTAATACTATTTAATATGACAACTCAAGGGCATGTACAAGTATAACTTAGGAATTGCCTCTTGAGTAGTCAAAATAATTTTCAAATAGTTGCTAGTATGCTACTCAGTTCTCACTATGATACCAGGGGATGGGAGAGAAGTGGGGGTTAGTGCCAAGAGAGGATTCGAACTTGCACCCTTGAAAACTGAAAACTGTTCTTATTCAGAACTCTTCTTAATTCAATAGCGCATTCACAAACTTGCTTGCTGTAGGTGCTTTAAGCTGGTTGTCAATTTAGTATACTCTCCTGTTTCCCTTTGCACTTTATCCGCATACTCTTTCACTTATTACTCTTTCAGGTACAATTACTTTTACTGGCTCTGAACCTCAGGTTTTGCTTAATTATTAAATTTACGGCTTATTTTGCACACTTGTAAATGCACAAATCTTCAACACAGAAACCGAATTCTTTACCCTTAATGCCACATCTAGTGTGTAGTGAAGTGATTCTTCTCACCTATATAAGCATTTAAGTGAGAATAATCACAAGTTTCCAGCCATTGCAATACTTATTTCCTCCTCCATTAACTTGTTGAAATTAATTTTGACTACAAATCCTGGCTTTCCATATTCATATTTTAATAAATTCATGCTTTAGAAATTAGAAGTGCATTTATCTAATACCATTAAAACCAAGCTATGCTCCATCTATATATTTGCATGAGTAAATAACTAGCTTGTAACCAAAATAGGGGAACAAAGATTGAAGTCATTTATCTATCAGAGACATATATTTGCTGGTAAAGTATAATAATACTAGAATGATAACCATTAACCAAGTCTTATGCTACATGATAGGATTGGACATTATTAACGCTTCGACATTAAGTCTTCAAATTTCATATGCGAAGTCATCCGAATTATCTGTGTCTTCCAAAAAATATGCTAAGTCATCCGAACAATCTGTATCATCCAAATAATATGGTAAGTCATCCGAACTATTTGTATCTTGGTCAACAGCTTCATCAACATGTTCTTTTGGGGCACGTCGACGCATTTCAAGCAAGAAATCGGAAAAGGAACGAATATTGAAAAGCAAATAACAAAAGAATGCAGCAAGTGGAGCAAACTTGAAGTTCATCTTCACCAAAGTTACTAAGAAACATCCAAGCAAGAAGTTAAATATACCAACTTCGAACCCAAGTTGGAGTTGCCTTGACAAGCTCATAGCCATCAATGCAAATGCCCCAGTTGAAGTCAGGTTCATCATTCTTCCAAACCCCTTTTCCACCTTCCCTTCTTCACTTCGGTCTTCCCAATAGGAGTACAAAGAGGTAAGTGTTAAGACCAGAAAGCCAACGTGTGCTTTCAATAAGAAACTCCTCACAACTCCCCACCTGCATCTTTTCACGAACAACATCAATATGGATAAAAGAGAAGATACCACACTGTAGATAACGATCTTGAGGGGGTTCCAGTGTCCGAACAAGTCTTGAAACGAGGGACTCAAGGCATAACAGCTGAACCCAACTATGCTTGACACAAAGCCCGTTACTCTCCATAGCAACGGGTGGATTAGGAGCTTGGAAACAGTGATTGGCATTATTGAGTTTTGGAAGGCTTGATGGATGTAAGAGTAGTCTGTCTAGGTTCAATTGTTCAAGAAAAGTTAATTAGAAGCAAGAAGAGGAGAGAATAAGATGGATTTTTGATATTTGATTCGGGTAGAAAAAGGTAAAGGGGGAGAGGTGGCTCCTTCACGGAAAGAGTAAAGACTTCCTACGCGTGGGAGTGGATGGATCAATTAATTAACAGTACTGTACGTGGAAATGGAAAGTGGCTGGAAGAGATGTTTAATATGACAGACTCGTAACTAATATGTCCCTTCCTTGAAATGGGAAAACATGCAGAGAGTGACCAAAATGTCCCCTAGGCCAGGACGGACAGTACCCAAAGAGAGCTGGTTCTGATCCAAGCAGTCTAACTTCCTAGGACAGGACAGTACCCAAGTATAGAAGTAGAAGTATCTTGGTCCCTAAGATGTGATGATCACCATTGTACTAGCTAGAGGTATCTGGGTAACATATGGTAGCAGCAGCATTCTTAATTCATAGCCCGGCCCCCTCGAAATAGATTCCCCTCCCTACTATGGAATTGGACTACCTCATTCTTGCTTATGCGTGACTTTCTAGAGGCACTAGCAACCCATAGGTTTTTCCGACTACCAAAGTTTTTCCCTTGTCCATATAGTTGATCTCAAAAGCATCCCCATCATTGACTTTGCTATATATATATATATATATATATATACCATTTTATTGGCCTTGATTTTAATTAATGCTTCAGGACATCATTTAGCAAGCATGGCTTTCTCTGTCTTTTCATTCCTCTATCTTGCCTTTCTCCTTTTCTCCATTTGGGGTATACTATACACACAAAATTATTCATCTTTTCTATATTTTATAGGGATCCTAATTCCTAGGCTTTATTATTTTTTCTGACTTCTCTTTTCTTGTTATGCAGAGGTACAACTTGCAGAAGCAAACCTCTCTGAAAGGCGTAGCAAAACATGGACAGGACCATGTCAAGTGATGGTCACAAAACAGTGCGATCAACACTGCAGAGAACGGGAGCATGCCCTTCACGGAGCCTGTCACTTTCGATTTCCTGCTTTTGCTTGTTTCTGCTACTTCAAAGGTTTTGCTTCTTAATTTATACTTGTCTTTTGTTTTTTTTTAATCTTTGGAAACTTTTCTTTGGTCTTAAACTACACAATATAATTTTTTAAATTTCATTTTTTTAAAAATAGATTGAATAGAGCCTTTAAAATATTGATTTCCTTATACACAACCGGAAACTTATATTGGAATTATTGTTTCAACTTCACAGTTATACAATTATATACGATTAGTCCTATTCCTGTAATCCTGTGAATTGAACCCATATATATATATATATATAGAACCAATGCCCATAGAGGTAGTACGTACCGAAGTTTTTCCATTGTCCATATTGTTGATGTCCAAAAGCATCCCTATCGATCCTTGTTGAGCATTGACTTGCTAGATATACCATTTTTTCGTTACAGCTTGATAGGAACCAGAAAATTGATGAGGGATTATGTATATTATTAATTGAGAAAGAAAGTATTACAAGGAGGATTCTCCTTCACAGAAATGCGTAGAGTACTCTCTGCGGAGCAAATGCTGAATAAACCGTCCAAAAGCATAAGTGACCCATAACCTACCATACTTTAGGTCCATGAGTGACTTGGTTTATTTGGGCCTTTCTCTCCATGGGTCCTATCACAGCTATATATACCATTTTATTGGCCTTGATTTAACAAGCATGCCTCTTCCTCTATAGTCTATGTGCATTTTGATTTACCGTAGAAATTTCAAACATACGTATGCAACCGTAAACTTAACATGTCCTATATTATCCACTGTCTTTGTGTTCATCTGCCTTGCTTTTCTCCTGTTCTCCATATTAATTAAAATATTAAATGTGTTCAATTAACTTCGTTCATTTTTAGTGACGTTCCTTGTTTGTGAATTATCTGAAAGTATTATTATAAACCCTCGACTTGTGGCATGTTTGGAACCTGAAATGAGACACCAACCCTTCCAAAGTAAGATTTACCATTAAGATGGGCAATATCAAGACAAATTTATGCTTCTTTTTTTATTTATTTTTATTTTTTTTAAAAGCTGAGGTACAACTTGCTGGAGCAAACATTTGCAAAAGGCGTAGCAAAACATGGACAGGGGCTTGTCCAGTAGTCACAAAGAATAAACACTGCGATCAACAGTGCAGAGAATGGGAGAATGCACTTCATGGTGGCTGTCACTTTCAGTTTCCTGGTTTTGCCTGTTTCTGCTACTTCAACTGTTGAGAAGTAGGAAAGAAATTCTGCTCAAACAAGATATAAATCTGTTGTTGCTAGTACTACCATCGCTCTTGATTATTGGGATTTATCCATATTCGTAATATAAAAAATTGTTGTAGATAGTTCTATTTTATTTATTAGTGGATTCATTTATTGTAATTAATATTGACATATATATATATATATGTGATAAATACAAAAAATAGCTTTATTTTCCCTCAAATGGTCCAAGGATTCTAGTGCTTGATATCATACTCTTTCTAAAAATGTTTTTCCAATCTTTATAGTGTATATTGCTTCTACATTGTTTTCCTCACAGTACTACATACCTTCAAATATTTGCTTATTCTTATATATGTAACTGAAACTATAAATGTTTATATGTATGAATACAAATTTGCCATGTAATGTTTATACAATTCTGGATTAAACGAGAATTAGAATACAGCAACACAAATCACAGGCCTAAGCTGTGACAGAGAGTTTTCCTCTCTTATACAATCACAAAACTACTTACCATAGCAACGGGTGGATTAGGAGCTTCGAAACAGAGATCGGCATGATATTGTTGAGGTTTGGAAGGCTGGAATATTGTAAGAGTACTAGTTTCAATGATATCAGTGGGACATTAAAACTCTCACTTGAATATTTTCTCTCACTCAAAAAATTGAAAGAAAGGTGCTTTATATTTCACTTTCAATTTGATTGATTGATGCATAACCGTATAAGGGGTCGCCTTATTTAGGCAACACTTATAATAAACTAATATTATAAAGTTATAATGTAAGCAAACTTAAGAGTTAAAAGAGTTCAGAAAGCTATATAGTGGTGCCTTTTTTGTGTGTCTACAGTGTACACCTTATACATTATCATTTGCAGCTGTAGTGGATTAAGCAGCAGGAGCAGTAAGGCTAAGTAGGCGCCGAAAATTTTGACATTTTAACAGCTTGATTTACATGTCTACATTCAAGTTCAGGAAAAGTTAGAAGCAAGAAGAGAATAAGATGGATTTTTTTATATTTCATTCGGCTATTGTTAAAAGTTAAAGGGGGAGAGGGAACACTTTCACCGAAAGGCTTCATACGTGTGGACCGGATAAATTAACAGTGTATGTGAAAATGGAAAGTGGCTGCAAGATGTATGTTTGACAAAGGATTCAATTGAGCTATCAGCGGCGCATTCACAAACTTGCTTCTTGTAGCTGCTTTAAGCTGGTTGTCAATTTAGTATAGTCCCCCCTTTCCCTTCACACTTTCACTTATTTACTCTTTCAGGTACAAATCCTTTTACTGATGCTCTAAACCTCAGGTTTTGCTTAATTATTAAATTTACGGCTTATTTTGCACACTTGTAAATGCACAAATCTTCAACACAGTAAACCGAATTCTTTACCCTTAATGCCACATCTGGTGTGTAGTGAAGTGATTCTGCTCACCTATATAAGCATTTAAGTGAGAATAATCACAAGTTTCCAGACATTGCAATACTTATTTCCTCCTACATTAAAAAGGTGACTTTTTCGGCTGATAAAAAAGTGTCACTTATTTCTAGTTTTGAGTCTTCAAAATTAAATATTAACTGATAAAGAAATCCATAATTACCATGTTCTTGCTAGGTCAGTATATTTTTGTGATTTTCTGTTAGATGCTAGTGTACTTTAAGAAAAAAATGAACAAAAAAAATGGCTACTGCCTACAGCCTACTACCTACTAGCTTTATTTTCCCAATTGGTCCAAGGATTTTAGTGCTTGATATCATATTCTTTCTATTGATGTTTTTCGAATCTTTATAGTGTATATTGCTCCTACATTGTTCCTGGCTTATTCCAAATATCCAAGTATCAAGTGAGAGATGTGTTTTTATATGAGAGTGAGAAAAGCAAATCTAGACCATTAAACCTTATATGGATAGCCAAGATTAAAAGTTTGTTACTGATCATTTGATTACTTAAAAAAGTCACGGGACTTTATGTTATAATCTTAATCATTCATTGTGTGATCTAAAGGTCAAGATTTATTCCTCTCACTCTCATATAAAAACACCTCTCACTTGATACATCTCCTATCTGTATATCTATCTATATATATATATATAACTGAAACGATAAATGTTTATATGTATGTTACAAATTTGCCATGGAATCTAATTGTATTTTAGATATGTTGATTGAGAACTGAATTTTTTTATAAATCTTTTGCTAGAAGCGCATGCAGGGCAAGATTGAGAATCAAGCTCTCCTGAAGCTGCTTGGAGCTTAATCACTAGATAGAGGTGAAAATAAGACTATAAATTAGTGTCTGCTTGCTAGGTAGAAATGAACCAATTTTTCTGACTGAATCCCATCCAAGACAAGTTTTTTCCTCTCATAAAAGAAATACTTACATTAGCTTGAAATTATAGTAACAGTGTAGGATGAAGAGCACAAACAGATGAATGTGTCTTTTTTATTTGCTTACCTCATATTTGTCTTAGAAAAGGGTAAGGGTAACTATGGAGAGAATATGTTTTCAGTATTTTTGTGTTTTCACTCCTTTGAAGTAGGAAGATGAAAGTAATTGTCTTCTCCTTTTTCCATCTTTCTTTATGAAACATCTGTGGAGAAGACTGAAATATCAGCATTACTCCCAGTTTCCGCGCGCTGCACCTTCATTTTCACTAGCTCTGCCAAATTTAGCCTCAATCCTTGTTTTAGTTCTCCACTGCAGAGTGCAGAGTACAAAGCTAGTTTTATAGTTGAAGATAGCTACTAGTACTAGCTTTATTTGCTATTAATAAGCCAAAGGACTTTACTGTTTGCTATCATATCCTTCCTTGCAGTTTTATTGACCTTCCAAATCTGTGATCAGCTACTATTGAAGCTTCTTTGTGCCCAGACAAGAGTACATAGTGCAAAACACGTAGTCAAGTGTAACTTTCAAATTACTATTGATTTGAGTAACCTAAAGTGGTCAAAGTGGAATAACCTACTGCAATAACACTTCCTTTCTAATCTTTTGGTGTTGTGTGGGGTTTTCAATAGCCAATGAACACGATTCAATAACCCACCTTATAAGGACCAGATTACCTGTGGCTTTTTAGGTGAATGAATATATTCTGGTTGGTTATGAGTGTACTCTCTCGCTTTTTATACAATTGGCAGGCCAAATTGAAAGTATAGTCCTAGCTCCAATTGTAGGGTTGATTTATGGTCAATTATGCCTTTAATATTAACATTTAAGATTTGGCTCCAATTGAGGGAGTGAAATGATTTATATAATAAGTTTGGGAGTTGATTTATTGTCCAAAAGGTTTAGACAATTTGGATTCAAGTTTTTCAACTTATATACATTACAGTTGTCTTTACTTTGCTCTAGATGAGACTTTATTCTCCAACACTTCCCTTCAGGTCCAACTGATGGCCCAGATGTGACTTGCTCAATTTGATTTTAATTTTTTTTTATTTCTTGACTTGTACTCATATTTTTAGTCTTAGAGGCCTGAAGTCTATTTTTTTGGTTGTTTGGGTTTGTGAAATTTTTTTTTTTTTGAATCAGAGGCCTCGTTAGTTTTTTTAACGGACTCTGATATCATATTAACATTTAATATTAGGGGCCGAATGACGGAGTGAACTGATTTGTATAATAAGTTTGGGAGTTACTTTATTGTCCAAAAAATCTAAACAACTTAGACTTAAACTTTTCAACTTATATACATTACAATTATTTTTATTTTGTCCGTACGTGATACTTTATTCTCAAACATTTAATGTGTAGTAGGTTGTAGTACTGGTATAAAACCGCATCCTTGTAACAAAAAAAACAAAAAAAACCGCATCCTAAATTTGGTATAATAATAGGAATGTGGAATCCTTGATTTTTCACCACCAGTGTAGTCTCCTTACATATACTTAGTTAATTTCTATTGGCTGAATATTAGTGAGATTATTCACCAGCAAATTTTTTTTGTATCTCTCGCATTTCTACAATTTCGGATTCGCATAAAACTGAAAAACTTAGGGTCTGCTTAGTTTGCATTTTCATTTCTTGTTTCTATTTTCTGAAAATTGTTTTTATTTTAAAATTTTTAAAAATTTGAAAACATATTTTTTTGACTTTCTGTTTTTTGTTTTCATTTCAAATTTTCAAAAATTTGGGAAGGAAACACTGAAAACAACCATTTTTTGTTTTCATATTTGGGTCCAATTCTGTAAATGTTTTCGGTGAAAACATTTTCACTAAACTCAAACAAATGCATTTTCAAGCTCATTTTCTAATGAAAATAGGAAATGGTCAAACCCAAGCAGACCTTTAGTATACAATGAGTTTCAACTTACATACTTTTATCGAAGATACCGCGTAGGCTAATGTGTTAATTAACACTAACTCATTCTATAACTAATTACAACTTGGTTGATTTCATGTATGGAAGACGCATGAAGTGTCGTGAGGGTTCGTGACACCCTCACAAACTTTTTTTTTCCTTAATTCAAAAGATCTAAAAATTGACTCATTCTCCGCTCATTTTCTCTTCTTTTCTATTTCTTTCCTCTTCACTTCTTCTCCTAGCCAAATATAACATAAGAGAGAACTTTGTGCGTTTGGTTAGAGTGTACAAATGGAACTTTGATGAGATTCATTGCATGAGTGATGAAATAAAGCCAAAATTTAGAGGTAAATTTGCATAAAAAAATAAGGTCCTTGTCACATTTAAAATGTATTGCTTTCGCTCAACCACCCTATTTTATTGTGGGGTGGCAACACAAATTGATTGATGCATAATTCCTTTGGTTAGATAAAATTGGTGCATCATAAATTTCAAATCATTATCACTCTTAAGAATTTTGATTTTAGTATTAAACTGGTTTTATTTTATTTATAAAATTACGAAGAAGTTGACGAGTTTCTCCTTTGCGGTGCATTAAACGAATCTGCGTAAATGGTGAACATCAACTACTGCCACTCTACCATCAAGAAGTTTGCACTCTTGAACAAGGTCGACCCAACGTATTTTTAGGCCTAAAGCAAAATTCGAGACAAAGCCTTTTCAAAATTAATAATAACATTTTATTAAAAATATTATATTTTTATTTAAATTTTATCTTTGTTATAAACTTCAATATTTTTAAAGTTTAATTATTATGGTTGATATGAATTTTTGTTGTGTATTTACATGCAACCACATTTAAGATTTCCTATAATTTATGCTTTAGGGTTTTAAATTATTTTTCTTGTTAAGCTTAAGAGTGAAGACCCATAGTGGTGCATGAAATTTTTTAGGACCCACTTTCAGTTCCTAAAAAAATAAATTAACTAACTAGTACCTGAAATTTACAAACGCCGGACAAGTTAGTCCCTACGTCCATCTTCGTCCACTTAGCTCCGTTAATTCAAATTAGTGACCCAAATTAGTCCCTGAAATTTAGCTCATGATCCAAATAAGTCCATGTGTGTAATGTATGCATCAGAATTCAGCAGTGTGCACCAAAAACATGCATCCTTCCCATGTCTTACGAGTCTTATGCACAACTTCTTATCAAAATATCTTGTCTCACCAGACTTCTTGCACGTGACTTCTCATGTCTTACGAGTCTTGTGTTGTTGGCTGCTAGGGCTTTTTTAGATGGAGCATCCTTCCTCCTATGTTTTTTTGGCCTCCCAATAGGCCTCTTCAACTTTGGTGACTTTGGCTTGCAAGGGAGCGACAAGACCGAAACTTGTAAAAGAAACAACTGCAAAGAGGTTAAAAAACACTTTCTCCAGTATCTTAGTCCTTAATTCACCTTGAAACAAAAATCAATTTCAAAGTTAACCAAACCAGGAACTAACTACAAAAGAAGGTGATTGTTCATTACATGTGTGACAACTTCTAACCTTCTTAGGAGGCCAACAAAACATAGGAGAAAGGATGCTCAATCTTAAGAAGCCCCTAGCAGCCAACAACACAAGACTCGTAAGACATGAGAAGTCACATGTAAGAAGTATAGTGAGACAAGACATTTGACAAGTTCGGCACAATACTAGTAGGACATGAGAAAGATGCATGTTTTTGGTGCACACTGTTGAATTCTAGTGCATGTATTACACGGAAGGACTTATTTGGGTCACGAGCTAAATTTGAGGGACTAATTTGGGTCACTAATTTGAGTTAACGGAGCTAAGTCGACGGAGAGTCGGAGATGGACGAAGGGACTAACCTGTCCCGCGTTTGTAAATTTCAGAGACTATTTAGTTAATTTATTTTTTTTAGGAACTAAAAGTGTGTCCTCAAAAAATTTAAGGGACCACTTTGGACCTTTACTCTAAGCTTAAATAACAAAAACAAATTTGAAGGTCTAAATTTGGAGGCATAAATAACTAAAAGAAAATAGGGTTAGACCGGCCCTACCCTTGAATAGAAGGTATGAAAAAGATACCCCAAATATCAATATATCAATATGAAACAATTCAAAATACTATTTATTTTGGAATCAGAAGTTTTCTTTGCTTTGCATAATGACAAGCATCACAAGGTTGTATGGGACTACAAGAGATATAGGGAAATTGAGGAGAAGAAAAGCTCCTGCAATTATTACGAGACAAATGGCCTAATCCAAGGTGCGATAAGTATGCTTTCTAGAAATTGCTACACAAAGAATGAGAAAGAGTACAAAATTGCTAATTTTTACAAATTTCGCTCCACAGTATCTTGAAGAACCATGTGTTGCAATCCACAAATTTGTTCAGCTATACCAACTCTCCTCTTGGGACACATCTGTTTAATAGAGCAAATAGAAGCATGAAAAATCAGGTAGCAATGTAAAGAGGAAAATTAATTTTGTTACAAAAAAAATTCAAAGAGAATTGGAGAAATAAAAGTACATCAAACAGCATCAAAGAATCAAACAATATATGTCCAAAATGGTGGGCTACTAATCTATGACTTCAGATAGGGTGATTTCAGCCTTACAAAATACTTCACTCGGTTGAAGACATTGTGCGATGAGTCAGAAGTGTTTCAACCATTGCCTAGATGCTTATGTGCCATTCCTTTTGTGTAAGGTTTAAAATTGAGGTTACTTTCACGGTTATGGTTACATGCGGACAATTGCAAGAAAATGTGATTGATCCAGCCGCAATTGAAGTTGTGAAAAATATCAAAACTATAATGTTGTGACTTCAATTACGATTACGAACCTCATTTCAAAACCTTGATTGTGTGTGTGGAGCTTTCACTACCATGAAGCACTATCATGAACGTGATTCTATGATCCTATTCCTTAAAAGGTTTAAATGACCAATCTTCATGTTTTAGATCTCAAATCATGTTCATGCGGCCTCTTCCTACCATTACCAAAAAAATTTCACTTGTCATACAACAAGAAATACAACTTTTTCACTTGCAACATAATAAGAGGCAAAAATATTTAAATAACCCAAAAATGTTTATTTCCTACAATACACATCTCACCCAATTATTTCCCTTTCTACACATCCTTTTCCCCCCTTTGGAAAGTGGACAATTGCAAGGCCCACTTCCCTCCACTACCTTTTTTCTTTAGTCCTTAAAGGGAGGTCCACTATTAAGTTGATGACTTCCCGTCACTCCTTTTTTTTTTAGTTCTTATAAAAAAGTCGACTTTTGAATCACGGACTTTTATTCTAGTTTTTTTTTTTTTGTAATTTACAAAACTCAATTAAGTTAATTAAGAAAAGAGAATTGAGTGAAGGGAAGTCGGGTTTCTTATTGCCATCTTCTCGAAGGAGGATAAAATGATATGTTCTATGAAAATTAATTGGGGAGAGCGTGTATATGGAAAATATATTTTTTTTTTATAATTATTTGATAGTTTTGGCAAAAGAAAGATATATTAAAGGATTAAAATAATGTCTACTTTTAACCAGAAAAAAACAATGCCTATTTTAAATAGAAAAATAAAATTGATTTCTAAAATCTTTGAAAAATCTACTTGATGTTAATGTATATTTGAAGAACCGATTTGAGTATATTTAAAACAATATTGTAGGCAAATTGAAGATAAGTCCTAGTGGTGCGTATTTGGTAGATGGAATTCAGGGAGTTTCCAGCTAAGCTTCAACGGGTACCACTGATATTGGGTACCAACCAAGCTAGAGAAGTAAGATGGAAGGACAAGGAAGGTTTCGTCTGGTGGAGCAACTGAATTGGAGAAGGGAAGACATTGGAGCATGGATTATAATAAATAATAAATAAGAAAAGAATAATGCTCTTATGCTTAGTATTTTTGTCACGCGTCACGCAGAGACAGAGAAGATAAACAAGGATATTCTGTCTACCACAAAAATGAAGTTCTCCCAAAAATCGTGTGTTTATTTCCTACCTAAATGGAGCTCATCATTTTTTTTTAAGAAATGGAAAAAGTCCCAATTCTCATATCATATTTCAATCAATAATATCTTATCATATATTTTATATTTTTATTATTAAATAAAATTTTAACTATATATATATATATATTACATCAAAATGAAATAAAAAATCCTAATTGAGAAGATACTTTACCCAAAAATAAAGAGAGATGAGAGACTGGAAGACCGGAGAACGGAACCCTTCAGCGAAAAAGTAAAGTGCACTGACTCGTGATGTGTGGGGGAAACAGCTTGAGCTAACACTAACAGTTGCAGACCTTCACCTACCATACAAGTAGCCCTGCTCTATCAATTGGCTCTATAATTTTGTGCAATTAGCTTTTATTAATAGGAATAATGCTTCCATTAGTAAGCAGAATTCTAAAAATTAGCCCAGAAACGTATTACTGCTTCATTTAATTAAAAAACTTCCACAGTTCTCCACAACTTAAGAATTTCGTAAACGTAAAGAATTTCTCATAGTCAACAACTTCAAAAAGAAATTGCTGATTTGCGATGCCAAAAGTCCAATTTGAAATATAAAATTACCATTCGATAACTATCCCATCAGAACATAAAACATTGCATAAAAATTTAATAGGGTAAATGACAGAAAGCTAGAAATCTTGTTTGAAAATGACAGATCTTCGTCATCATCTTAGTAATCCTTGAACAACTTGCGAACTTGTTCCAGCGTCACGAACAGCACAACAGTGAAAGGTCCCTGCCTCGAAATCGTAGGCACAAATCCCTTATAGAGGGCCATCGGACCCTCCGCACGCACCGTCTTCAAAGCACAATCCAAAGCACCAGAATACGGCGGTTCCGCCCCCGGCTCCACCTTCATGTTCATCACCCTAGTCTTGATAACATCCACCGGGTTCGACGCCACCGACGCCACGAACCCCGCCGCGAAGCTCGCCGTCACGTGGGTCCCGAGTCCGTCACGCATCACGCCCTTTTCCAATATCATCTCCTTAAACTGGTCGTAAGACGCCAGCTGCGAGGCCGTCACCAACATGGCGCGGTTCACAGTAAGCGATGAACCGCGCCACAAGCTGGTAACGCCCTCGCGTTTCGCCATGGTGTATATGGCGTCCACGACGGACTTGTAGTTCCGACGCTGCGCCTGCGGGAGACGCCCGTCGGCCTGCATCCGGACCATGGCCACGTCGGCCGGGTTTCCGACGGCGGCGCCGATGCCTCCGGCGATGAGTCCGGCCTTGATCTTGCGTGCCAGCGGCATGTTCCCACCGCTAGCGTTGGGATCGGACCACTTCTGCTTAAGGACGTCGTAGAGGCCCATGCGGGTGGTGGAGTAGAGCGTCTGGCGGAGGACGGTGGCGGAGACGCCGGAGAATAAGGCGGCGAGGCCTTCTTGTTGGACTAGGCGAATCCCGATGGCAATGGGGCCCACACGGGGTTGGATGGGCCTGGTTTGCGGTGGATGCGACACGTGGATGGAAGACCCGGTTTGGAATGCTAGTGCGGGTCGGAGGTTGTGAACCGGGATGGGTTTGGGTTCGCCCTGGAGCTGCATACGGACTTTGATGAGGTCTAGAGGGTGGGTTGAACATCCTGCAATGATGGAAGCTATGCCTCCCTCAACAAAACCTTTGAGACCCATGTTGATAGATTTGAAAGAATGAATTAAATTTGAGGAGAAAAAAATGGTAGGGAAAAGAAAAGAAGTTTGGTTGATTGATTGGGTTTTGAAGGGAGGGAGGGATAGGAGTAAGTAGGGGCTAATGAAAAAAGATACAAGAGGACCAGTTGGAATTAGAGCTCATCTCACTGGAGACCATGAGATGGGAATGGCGACCACAGGCTATGGATGAGGAGTGGGGAACAGTAGGCCTTTGAGACATATGCTAGTGGCAGTAAGGAGATACAATGGCAATGTGTTTTGATGTGGAAAAAGGGGTGTGGGGGAGGGGGAATTTATAGTACATACATGAGGGGTGTTTGGAAGGGGCCGTTGTGGGTTCTAACTTAGGCCCAACGCGTTTACATGTCGGACAAAACACTCAAAAATCATACTCCCAAATTATTTAATTCACGCGGCTGCAAAGGCTGAAACTGAAAGGTCTCATTCTTTTTTTTTTTTTTTTAATACAGTGTCTATTGTTATTTTTTTATTGAATGACTTTCAATTTGATTTTATTGAATAGTTCAAAATAATTTACTTAATAAAAAATTAATGAAATAAGAATAATAATAAAAAGAAATTAATGACAATAAACATTTTCCTTTTAAAATGATTTCAGTAAATCTAATACTATCCTTTTATCTGAATTTAATTTTAATCCTCCATATAGTTTTTTTTTTTTGACTGGCTCCATATAGTTTCTTTTATATTTTAGGTTTTACATTTTTATATTTGCGTTCTTATTGTTACTAATTTATTTTTATATCTTTTCTTGATTTGATCTTTAACTTTTATAGTTTCTATTTATTAAGATATCGGTGTCTATTTTTTTTATTAGGAAATAATCATTACAATTTCAAATTTTAAAGGTATTGATTTCAAAAGACTAAATCTAAATTAATAGAATTATATAAATTGAGGTATAAATTTATATTGTAAGAATCAAAATAGAAAAAAGGTAAAAATATAATTTATTGAGGATTTAATGATAATGCATTGTAAAAAAATGTATTGTATCTATCAATTGTATATTATTATATTATTGAATATATTTAACTTTTATAATAATTTTTTTATTTACTGATTATAATAATTATCTTAAATTTTGTATATAAGTCTAGATGATATATAATTGGTTGATAGGAAAATATTTTACACGAATAAGGCTTCAAAATTAAATTATGAATCTTTAGAAGTTCTTTTTTGACTTTAATTACTATAAAGGGAAAATGTAAAACATTTTTTTACTGACATCTAATCATAAGTTATTACATCAGTAAAAAAAATTATCTCTCATCCTAACTATCTTAAAATTCATTCATATCATTATTGATAATTGATTATCTATATAAAAATATTTTACACTATCAATATATAATAATTAAAATTTTTTTTTTATGTGGATGTAAAATATTAGTTTTACCATGCTCATGACAGCGCTGATGCTCCTTTTTATTTGAATTATTTGAATATATTTTTGTTTTAAAAGGTCTTCGAAATGATCACGTTAGCCACATTTGTTGCATCAAAAACATTGCCTGTGTTGTCCAAAAGTTTAGGAATAAAAAACTAAGGCGTGAGCTTTCCACGAGTTCACCTTTAAAATACTTTGAGCTAGAAATGCGTCGCGCCCATTTTTAATTTACGTTATTTAAAATGATTTCAATTTTGATTTTTGATACATATTAAAGTAGAGTTTTTTATATTATTAATTAATTATAAATTATTTTATTGTGATCTTTAGGTTAATTATGATAATAGTTAATGGTGACAAATGGACAATTAGATAAATTTTTGTTTGGATTATAATGGATGAATTAAAAACAATCAATCAATTCATTATGATGCATTAAAAATTTATTGAAAAAATCCAATATATCCATGATTCATCAAATAAAATTCATTCAATCTATCTATTAACAATTTTGTTATGGATGGATATTTCATCCATCCATGAAAATTATTTTAAAAATTAAATAATTTTTATGACTATTTTTAAATAGTATCTCTCTCATCCATCACAATAATTTTTAGGATTAGGCAATCCGACGACCGACAGTGGGCAATCGATCGGGCAGATCTCCTGTCGGCATTTTTCGGGCGGTCGGAAGGTGGGTCGGTGATCAACGGTCGGTGGTCGATCGGCAGCCGAGTGATGATCGGTCGGGGGTAGGCAGGCGACGATTGGGTGGGTGTTCGATGCTGGGGCCAGTTGTTTGTGTTTGTGAAAAAATGTTTTGAAAAAAAAATATGATTTTGGAGTGGAAAATCCACTATTTATTTATCCAATGGATTTAGAAGAATGGTGGATAAATCACTAATCATCCTTAAAATAAATGGATAGATTGGATTCAATCCATTAATATATATTTTTGTAATAGATGGATTGTATGGATTTAACTTTGGATTGACGGGATGGATGGTGGACAAATAGATCTTTTTGCCACCCCTAATAATAGTCCGACATTTTTAATATGTGGAAATTTATAATTAATTGATAATGCAAAAATCTTTATACTGAAAATATATATCAATTAAATCCATTTAAAATTACATTTTTAATATGTTATTACTATTGGATATTTACAAATTTTATTTAGTTATAAAATATAGGCTAAACTATACTTTTGGTCCCTTATCTTTATTTTAGGTTTCATTTTGGTCCCTCTTTTATTTTTTGTTCCACAATGGTCCCTTATTTTGCAAAGTTATATCAATGTGGTCCCTCTTTTATTTGTTGTTTCGAAATGGTCCTTTATTTTGCAAAGTTCTATCAATGTGGTCCCTTTTTTTGTTTCGACATGATCCTTCTTTTATTTTTTTGTTCCAAAATGGTCCCTTATTTTACAAAAGTTGTATCAATGTAGTCCTCTCTGTATTATAATTTAAATGGAAAAGACCACATTGAAACCTAAAATAAAGATAAGGGACCAATTTAGAACAAAAAATAAAAAAGGGACCAAAATGAAACTTAAAATAAAGATAAAGGACCAAAAGTATAATTTAGTCTAAAATATACTACTACAAAATTTGAAATCAGTGGCAAGCAAAATCTGTTGCTAAAAGGAAAAATTCGTCACTAAAATGATTAGCAACGGAATTAAGATAGAACAAAATAATCAGGGACAAAATCCGTTGCCAATTTCTGTCGCTAATTTCAACTTTTTTACTATTGAATTTTCAAAAATATTTTATCAAATTCATAAAAAAAAATTTAAAAATTTGATTTTTGCTGAATTTAAAAGGGAATAGATAAAATTAAATATTCCCATATAAGAGCAGCTGATGATCTTGATAAGTATTTTCTTACGAGAGCTGTCGCTGAAAATAGGGTGGAAGTAGGTTAGGTCAGGATAGACTTTAAGTTAAATAGATCTGACATGTTTAAAAGAAAAAAAAATTTAGGTGCAATTTTATAGGTATTTAGGTGTTGTTTTTCAGTGAGGATAGAAAATGTTTTATAGCTGTTATATGTGTCATATTTCCATTGAAAAATAACACTTAAAGCACCTATACAATTTCACCTAAGTTTTTTTCCTTTAAAAAATACACTGCTGACCAATTATCTGATATAGGTCATTTTTAAAGATTTGAAGGTCTGTCCTATCTAGACCTGGCTTGAAAATCGATTTAAAGACATATTTCTTATTAAAGCTTTTAAATGAGCCAATAAATCTATATTTAAGTAGGCTAATAAACTGATAACTAATAAATAAAGTCTTTTAGATAAGTCAACATGACTGGTTAAATATATATATATATATATATATATATATTATTATAAAAAATAATATTATATATTATATAATATATTAAAAATAATATTATTTATAAAAATAATAATATTTAAAAACTTTTTAAAAGATCTAGATTTGACATTTTTATTTTTATTAAACAAAATCTAGATTTTGAAAAAGTTAGTCCATACGTCCTCGACGACTGTCTCACCTACTTCCAGCCTTGTGAAAGACGCGGGCCCAGCTTTTATATGCCTTTTTTATTTTTAGGTTTTGCATATAAATTTATTCAGATCGAAAGATATGAAAAGTTTGGTTTTATATTTACCAATATGCTTCCTAGAAGATCTGAAATTTCTACATTAATTTCTCATATCAGTCGCATGCTTCGGCCGGCGTACTAATCAGAATTCAGATTTGATGAACAAAGCTATAGATCATGGAAGGGTAGCAAAACAAGCAAGGCCTTGGCGCAGAGTATAAATATATATTTTTTTTTCAAGGACCGATACAAAATTTTAGTTAGTGGAGACAAAAAATAATTTATAAATATTCTTATCAAAGAAAAAATTATAAATATATATAAGTGGTAAAAAAACTGACATTAAATAGATAAGATATAACGTGGTTCGATTTCAATATAAAACATGTATTAATATGTAAGAAATGAGAAACAATTAAATAAGCAAAAGATGATTAATTACAAAAATAATTTTCGCTCTCACCAAAAATTAGATAATAATTTGACATGTGGGGATAACTTATATTTTTTTTATGGGGGCAAAATCAAAATTATTAAATATTATAATTTAATTTTTTTCCTAGCGGGTGCACTTGCCCCCATTCTCTTGGCTGCAAATGTGTCCGTGTCAACATCACATTACTCTTTAAAAAAAAACCTTATTTTAGTTTCTGCTAATGTAAAAAGAGAAATGCTAGTAATACACTTTTTACTACTCTCTTTTATTGATTGAAATTCATGTGGGTCCTACAGAATTCAAGTGGGGCCCACATGAATTAGTGAGACCCATTTGAATTTTAGAGGAGTGCCGGCAACACATTCTCTAACACTCTTTTTCCAACATACTCTCGTATTGGTTGAAATTCATATGGGTCCCACTAATTCATATAAAGTAAATAGCCAATTTGGTCCCTAAAAGTGTAAGGCGGTATCAGCTTAGTCCCTGAATTTAACTAAATAGCAAAAACCTCCCTAAAGTTGTAAAACGTTAATCAACTCGGTCCCTCGGTCAACCCCAGTTTGCTGACGCAGTTAACGGCGCTGATGTGACACGTTAAGTGCCCTGTTGGTATCGTTGTCACTGGTTAGGTGGTGTCCATGTGGTCAAGGACCAATTTAAAATTCTGAACCAGGGACTAAATTGATACTCTCAACTCTGAACCGAGGACTAAATTGATACTCGCAACGGATCTTCTTCTTCTTCTTCTTCTTTATATTTCCCATTTCTCTCTCCGCCCTCTCTCTCTTTGCTTCCTCTGCCTCGCGCTCTCTATCTAACAACCCGTCTATAGAACCACTTGTCTATAGACGGGTGGTTATAGACGGGTGGTTCTATAGACGGATGGTTAGATAGAGAGCGCGAGACAGAGGAAGCAAAGAGAGAGAAAGAGCAGAGAGAGAAAGGGAAAATATAAAGAAGAAGAAGAAGATTGTTACGAGTATCAATTTAGTCCTTGCTTCAGAGTTGCGAGCATCATTTTAGTCCTTGGTTCAGAGTTTCAAATTGGTCCCTGATCAGGTGGACACCACCTAACCAGTGACAACGGTGCCAACAGGACACTTAACGTGCCACATCAGCATCGTTAACGGCGTCAGCTAACTGAGGTTGACGGAGGGACTAAGTTGATTAACGTTTTATAACTTCGGGGACGTTTTTGCTATTTCGTTAAATTCAGGGACTAAGTTGATATCGCCTTACACTTTCAGGGATCAAATTGGCTATTTACTCGAAGAGAGGGTGTTGAAAAGACAGTGTTAGAGAGTGTGTTGCTATCGTTTTTCTTTTAACCAATAAAAGAGAGTGTGTTGGTAGGAGAGTGTTAAAGAATGCGTTGGTATAGCAGTCCTCATGTAAAAATCCAATCAAATTGATCCTTTTGGTGAACCAATTTAACTGATAAAAAGGACCAAAAAACAACTAGTTTGACTGATTTTTTTTTACACTTGGTATACTAAAATGTAGTTTTTCTTCTTTAAGGAATTAATGTAAAATCTGTCACATCTTTAATTGAGGGGTCAATTTGGTCTTTTACTCATAGGAAGACAAACTTTTTATCTCCATTTTTTTATTCCCATTAGTTTCTTTGATAGTATTTTGTGTAGATTATGGCATATATTCTCCTTATATTAGTCATCTTTCCATACATGTTGAAATGATCTTGGGAAGCCTCCCTTTATGTATTTTTTTAAAATAATATTTTCCTTTTCAGTTTAAGTAATAAAACCTATCATATATATCTATGGTGAAAAAATGTTGAAATTTTTCTGTTATAAAAATATTGTACCATTAATTTACTAACATGTAAACAAGTATATCAATTCAAAATCTTATAATATTCCATTCTCTTAACCATTTAGCTTCTACAATAGTAGCATATATCACACATTAACAATAATTTTGTGCTACTATGGTGAAAAGTAATTGAGCTTTGAACAGAGGTAGGGATTATGCATGTGATACCTTTATTTTTAAGCAAGAGGAAGAATAGAGGAGTGTTAATTTTGATATGCTTCAGAGCATATTTGTAAGTAGAAACCTTGAGTTAATGTGGTTTCAATTATTACAAGCATATGTCATGCCTTCTATCTTCTTGGGTGACTTGATTTTCTGTATCGGGAAAATATCTACGTACCCATCGTTAATGAATAATTAAGATTCATGTCTTGGTGAGTTCATTAATAAGTAGTTGTGGTTGTTGCTTTACTACCGAAGAATTGGACAAAGTCCAACATGAAGGGCAAGAGACTAATTTTTCACCTTCCTCATACTGTATCTCATTCGAGCCTATGTTAATTGATAGGATGGTAGAAGAAGCCATGCGGTGCATTTAGAATGCATTTACATGATGATTTTTAACAGGGCATCAAGCCTATAAATAGGAGTGTAAGTAATGGTAAGATGCCAAGTCCTTCTTGCTTTACAGAGCTAAAATTGCAACTTTATTCTCTAGCAGCTTTTTACCTTAAGTTAAACATTTATCTTACTTTCTAGTGAAGTTTTGGTAAATCAAATTTGTAAGATTTATATCGTTTTTATTTGATTATATTAGACTTTTTAAAGCTATGACAAAGGATGTTCAATCTAGATTAGGGATGTTTTTGGATAAACAGCTTAATTAAGCGTTATTTAATTAATTTTTTTTAATAAGTTAAAAATGACTTATTTTTATTAACTTATTTGACAAGCTATTTGCATATGTTTATCTAGATTATGAATGTTTTTGATTATACAGTTTAATTAAATGTTTATGCAATTAATTTTTTTTTAATAAGCTAAAAACGATTTATTTTCATAAACTTCTCTAATAAATTTATAAAAATATTTATAAAAAAATTATAAATTATTTTCATAAATTATTTATATAAGTTTATTTCAATAAACTACGTATCATATCATTCTTGATATTTCCACTACCTAGAATATTTGATGAAGTATATTTGGATACCACAACAACTGACTTTTCATCCAAAGATCTTTGTACTGTGAATACCTGGACACTCTTGGGTTACCACCAGTCCATAATATCATTATTTTCTCTCTGTTAACAACTTGACTCTGAATTACACATAATTCAATAACTTCTATAGTGGTAATAGATACACAAGGGTGGGCAGTGGACTTTTCGGAAATCACCTAAGTCTAAAAAGAAAATAAAATTGAAAAATCAATCACTATCCAACATTATTGCGGCCTAATTGAATGGTAACCACTTGCACAAGGATAAGTAGTAAGAAGAATTGAAAAAGAGAAGCACTCTGGCGAAGAGTCCTATGGTTAAGGTGTCCAATGGAGGGGATCAAATGCTATTCTCGATTCTTGACTTTGGCAGTTTGCCCTTCCTTTTCAAATGATGAACAAAAAATTTCCTCCAGAAGCATGCCACGTGCGAAGGACTCATTCAGATGATGACCAAGTAAATTGTACGTCATAGTGGCAAACCATTATTGTTGCAGATAATCAGATTTTGTTTTTAGATTTTTTATTAAATTTAATTATTATACATCATCAATATAAATTATAATGTCAATCAATTAGAAATTATGATTTGAATGACTTTTAAGGTAGGTAGGATACGAATCAATCATTTTTACTGATATAATAATTTTTGATTGATTAACAGTATAATAAAATCTTTACACTGTCAGTTTATATAGCAATTAAATCTTTTTTTATTGGGAACTAAAAATATTTTGAATTTAATTTCTTTAGTGGTTATAAATGATTTTTTTTCATAAACCATTAAATTTAAAATGAAAAACTCTTAATCCAACTTGAAAAAATTATTAGAAAAAAGTGATGGGATCATGCATATGGATGGCAAAAATATCCGTATCCATGAATATCGGCATGGATTATTTGTAGTGGATAATAAATGAATACCTATTAGATGGGGATGAAGATCATAATACCTGCCCCACGGGTTTATGCATATTTATAATAAATATTTTTTATTAAATATATATTATATATTATGACAATAACTTTTATCACTTTGAGATGAATAAACTTTATTTTCTTTATTATTTCATATCTTTTAGTGGTTAACTCATGATAATAATTTTTTTAAAATACATATAATATATTATATAATATTAATATAATATATTATTATATTATGTTGTATACTTTTATTTTATTTTTATACTTTTAAATATCCATGAATATTCATAAATACCCACTACCCACATAAATATTCATGAATATTAATGGATATGGATTCGGGAAAAACACGATCCGCACTCGTCCCCGCCTCATTCCCATCCCTAATCATGCAATGAATAATTAGAGGCTTTAAGGTTAGAGGTGCTGTCTGGGGGAGGCAAACCGAAACACAACCTTCACCAGTTCGCAATCTCACCGTTGTGGGCCCTACATACATTGGAATGTTCATTGCAAGTTGCAAAACCAAAAAGTGTGAAAAACGTCGCCTGAGAGATTCGAACTCTCGCGGGGAAACCCCATGTACTTAGCAGGCACACGCCTTAACCACTCGGCCAAAGCGACATTGATGGACACTCTTATAATCAAATTTTATTTATGGTGTCTATCCCCAATAATTTTGAGGTAAAAATTATCTTATCTAATCAGAATGTGTCACCTCAATTAAATAAATCATATTAGTGGGTCAATTCAAATGATTCTCACAATCTAATTGGATCACCTAAACAGGATAACGTTATCCTTAAAGTACCGAAAAATTCACCTTTGTTTATTCTGATTATATGTTTATTCCTTTAAAACTTATATTTTTCTTTTGACGAATTTAAAACTTTATATTTAAATGCATTGTTAGCACAAAATAAAATATATATCATCATTCAATCGTACATTACCAAATTATTAAAAATATTTTATTCTTATCACAAAAAAAATATTTTATACTTACAATAATTACTTATAAAGTCCCTTATGTAATAATATATGATTCATTAAAAATGCAAAAAATATTATATTATATCAAAAATAAAATTTATTTTAACATAACTAGCATATTATTACATTTAATATATTTTATGGATGTTTTTTCAAATGTCAATAACTGTCATCTCAAATGCCGATCTCACATGACATTTATATAGATTGTAAAATAAAATGGACATTAGTAATTAGATAATGTGATAGTGTCTATTTGGTTTAATTTTCTTTCAAATTTTTTATTATTTTAATTTTTTGAATTTTTTTTTATATAAACAGAGACAGTAACTGGAATTATATTATGTAATTGATAGTGTATAAATGTGAAAAATATTTGGATTAATTTAGTTTTTGGATAATGTGAAATGTCTATGTGGTGTAGTTTTTTTAAAAGAACTGTTTTTGTATAATTATAAATTAACAACTATAATTGTAACTTCATATGATTTTAATAATAAATGATAGAAAATAATGATTTTTGATGAACAGGACTGTCTTGCATTTGTTAAGTCACTAATATAACAATTTTTATAAATGAATTTGTTGATCTAGATATTAGTTATATTTGATGAGTTTTGTTTATTTTATTTAACTTTCTAGGTGGTTCGGTAAAACTTTTTTATGATAGTGACTTGAGAATTTTATTTCTGTTGATGACTTTGTTTCCTTATTATTTTAAAGTATAACTTAAGTTGTTTGTTTAGTTTAGTTTGGATTTAAAGTATAATTTTGTTTTTTCCGTACCATTCTCTTTGTTATGAAAATATTTTTATTTAATTATATTTTTAAGCCTAATTAATCAATCTTTTTGACTAATTATAAAGTGTGATTTAATTGACAATATGTATAAAATGTCAATAAAAAAATATTACAAGTTAATTTTTTATATAACTTTTTGTTGTTTAAAAAATGAATTTAATTATTATACACTGTCAGTGTAAAGTTTTTTTATACTGACAATCAATCAGAAATCATGGTGTGTGAGTGACTTTTAAGGTAGTTAGGATAAGAGTCAAACACTTTAACTTATATGACAAATTCTGATTGATTGTCTGTATAAAAAAATTTTATACTGACGATGTATATCAATTAAATCCTTAAAAAATTTACAAATGTGCAAAAGGCCAAAAATATCTTACCAGCTAATTTTGTATAATTTAAATATATAAACTGTCAAAAATATATTAAAGTTAATTTTGATGAAAATTTTATTTAATTCTGATCTAGATTAGATTTTCTTCCAAGGTGAATTTTTTGTTATCTCAAGTGTAACTTATCCTGTTTAGGTGGTCCAATTAAATGGTGATAATTATTTGACTTGACTCATTAACATAATTTATTTAATTGAGATGATGTATTCTGATTGGATAAGATAATTTTTATTTCAAAATTATTACCGATAAAGAAAAAAGCACCTTCTTTCAAACGTAACACCAGCACTGTCCATCTTGGCTATTGAAGACGTGGCAGCAGTAGCAGACACCGTAAAGGCGAAGGCAGCCAACGGAAGAGATTGTGCCTATTTCATGTAGAAAAATATTATATCTTCTTCTATTTTTTTGTTACTAAATTTCTATTCATCACTTGCAAAAAACAGAAGAAGAAAATGTTAAAAATTAAGATTAATTAACATTTTATAAATATAATATGTGATATATATCAACTTTAACTAAGTTTTTCTCATGTTAATATTTCTTCTCTTCATGTGTGTGAGAGTCTCTGATTCTTCTCTCAGGCTTTGAAAGTTTCTTCTTCTCTTCTCCTTCTGAATACTCTTTTCTGTGTCTGTTATCTATGGATCTTAATCTGGGAGGCTTGTCGTTGGCGGATGAAGAGGAGGATGATGTTAGTTTAATATGGCAGAAGGAGTGGAAAAGGCAAGTAATATCCAGTTTTGTTTGGCAGGGAAGTTCATTACTGATAGACCAATTTGTTTGAATACTATGAAGGTTAGGATGGCAGAAATATGGCGCCCAATTAAAAGTGTTACTATTAAAGAAGCTAGTCCGAGGATCTATCTTTTCCAATTTTATCATAAGATGGATTGTGATAGGATGCTTAAAGGGGGACCATGGACTTTTGATAACCAACTTTGGCTCTTGGGAGGATGCAAGTTGGTGTTGCTCTGAATAATATTCCTCTGCATCAGGTGGATTTATGGGTCCAAGTTCACAATCTTTCTATTGGTTTCATGACGGAGGTCGTTGGCAAGTGTGGAAGGTGCGGGAAGAGATAGTGATAATCTAACTCATTTTTTAATGGCAGGGCCTAGTTTCCAGGCCTGCCAACAACCATGATTATCCTCAGCTGGAACTGCCGAGGACTGGGTAACCTGCGTGTCGTTCCATCTTTAAAGGATCTTACCTGAACTCACAAACCGGATGTTATATTCCTTTGTGAGACTTTAGTTCATGCTCGAAAGATTGAAGAGGTGAAAGTTAAACTGGGTTATGATTGTTGCCTCAATGTTGATAGAGAAGGTATGAGTGGGGGTCTTGTAGTATTGTGGAAAAATTTAGTGAATGTTCAAGTCACAAGCTTCTCAAGGAATTTTATTAATCTGGAGGTTGATGATGCCAACCGCGGTTTATGGAGGCTTACTGGTTTTTATGGATGCCCAGAGATTACTAGGAGGCGACAGTCGTGGAATATCTTGAGATCCTTAGCTAGCTTGTCTGACATTCCGTGGTGTATTATCGGTGACTTTAATGATCTTCTCTCCAATGATGAGAAAATTGGAAGAGTAGAAAGACCTCAGTGGCTTATTTATGGCTTCAGGAACACTATTTTGGATTTCAATTTATCAGATATTCCGCTAGAAGGGTATCAGTTTACTTGGGCTCGCAGTAGAGGTTTGGCAAACTCAGTGGAAGAAAGACTTGATAGAGCTATGGTTAATCCTTCTTGGTGATGCTTACCCTGCGGCGAGATTGAAGAATTTAATTGCTCCAATTTCTGATCATAGCCTTATATTGTTGGTCACTGATGACCTTCCTCGCAGAGTCATGTAGAGACACTTTAAGTTTGAAAATCATTGGTTATTGGAAGAAGGCATTGAGGAAGTTGTTTCTAGTAGTTGGTCTGCAGCTCCTTCAACAAATATCCCTGATAAGATCTCCACTTGCGCAAAGGAGTTGGAGGTTTGGGATAGCTTTTTGGCACCTAATTTTAAAAATGATATTGCTATATGTAAGAGAAAGCTTGCTGAGTTAAGGGATAAACAGGATAGAGCTTCGGCCAGCCACTATGCAGCGTTGAGGAAGAGATTGTCAAAGCTCCTTGTTCAAGAAGAGATCTACTGGAGATAGAGGGCAAAAACCCATTGGTTAAAAGGTGGAGAGTCTAATACTAAATTTTTGCATGCCTCTGCATCAACTAGAAGGAAAATTAATAGTATAGAGTCTTTATCTAATGATAATGGAATGATAGTGGGCTCCCAGGAAGGTTTATGTAACCTTGCTAATGATTATTTTGTGAGCCTATTTGCTTGTCAAAATAATGATATGTCCCAGGTTATCGATCATGTTCGTCTGTGCCTCTCAAGTGAAGATAATCAGCTTCTCCTCGCCCCTTTTCATGTAGATGAGTTTAAAAGAGCAACCCTTAGTATGCTTCCTGATAAATTCTCGGGTCCAGATGGTTTAAATGTTGTTTTTTATCAGAGATTTTGGGATCTGTCAGGTGGTGATATATTTTCGGCTTGCACTAAGTGGCTTAATGAAGGTATTCTCCCTCTTGAAATCAATGATACAAATATAGCTTTAATTCCTAAATGTGA
Organism: Ammopiptanthus mongolicus; assembly: GCA_039655645.1. Lineage (NCBI taxonomy): Eukaryota > Viridiplantae > Streptophyta > Magnoliopsida > Fabales > Fabaceae > Ammopiptanthus > Ammopiptanthus mongolicus. The sequence goes on from CM077343.1 coordinate 91,922,230, forward strand.
CCAACCAAACTCTATGCGTGATTTGCGCCCAATATCTTTATGCAATGTCATCTACAAAATCTTGTCTAAAACTCTTGCAAATAGGCTTGCCAAGGTGATTGGTAAATGTGTATCTAAAGAGCAATATGCATTTGTTACAGGCAGGTCTATTGTGGATAATGCGTTGATTGCTACTGAAGTTATCCATTATCTCAAGTGTAAGAGGGAGGGTTTGAGAGGGGATGCAGCTTTGAAGTTAGATGTGAGCAAGGCTTATGATCGGGTTAGCTAGAATTATTTGCAAGCTATTATGGAGAAAATTGGCTTCAATTCACAATGGATCAAATGGGTTATGATGTGTCTCCTCTGTCCAATATTCAGTTCTGACGAATAATGAGAAAGCAGGTTCTATTTTAGCTAGCCATGGCCTTCTTCAGGGTGATCCATTGTCGCCTTACCTTTATATTTTGTGTACTGAGAGGTTATCTTGTTTAATTAAATCTGCTGTTAGCCGAGGACAGGTTCATGGGATTAAGATATGTAGAGGTGCTCCTATTATTACTCACCTTCTGTTCGCTGATAATAGCTTCCTTTCATGAGAGCTAATGTGCAAGAGGTTAGTGTTGGTAAGAATATTCTTCATGACTATGAATTGGCATCGGGTCCAACTATTAATTTGGCAAAGTCAGAATTTATTTTTAGCAATAATGTCCAGCAACATGACCGTATTTTATTGTCTAATATTATGGGCGTGCAGGCTAGAGATGGTGTGAGCAAATATCTTGGGCTTCCTACTTGATTGGGAGAAATAAAAGAGAGGGTTTCCACTACATTAAAGATCGTGTTTGGAAGAAAATCGGTTCTTGGAAAGGGAAGACCCTCTCTGAAAATCAGTGGCACAAGTTATTCCCTCTTACTGCATGAGTATGTATTTTATCCCTTCCTCTCTTGGTGATGAGATTCAAAAAATGCTTAATTCTTTTTGGTGGGGCTCTCAAAATAGTGGCACAAAAGGAATTAAGTGGCTTTCTTGAGATAAACTTTCTATGCCCAAAATATGGGGTGGTTTTGGTTTTCATAATATGTATGCTTTTAATTTGGCTATGTTGGGTAAGCAAGGTTGGAATTTTCTTACAAAGCCTGATGCACTTGTGACCAAAATTTTCAAAGCTAAATAATTTTCACAATGTAATTTTTTAAAGGCTAATCTTGGACATAATCCTTCCTATGCTTAGAAGAGTATTTGGATGTCTAGAGCTGTTGTTGAAGAAGGGATTAGATGGATTATTGGTCAAGGTGATCATATACCTCTATGGAATACACAATGGCTTCGAGATGGCACTAGCATCCAACGTCTTGATAGTCTGCTGCATGTCTCTCAGCCTTTTATTTGTCAAAGATTTATGGGTTCCTCATTGCAAGGCATGGAATAGGGACCTTATTTGCGCTGTTTTCTCCCAGGAGGTGGCCTCCAAAATTCTACAGACCCCCCTCACCGATTCAGTCATAGTTGATAGGATGATTTGGGGCCATAATGCCAACGGTTTGTACTCTGTCCGTTCCGCATACAAGCTGGCGATTTCAAGCTTAGTTGATAACTCTCATCTTAAAGTTGATGGTGACTGGATGACTATTTGGAAGCTAAAAATTCCTCCTAGGGTCAAGCTTTTTTTATGGCGTGCTTGCAGAGTTTGTATTCCCACAAGAGTGCAACTGCAAGCTAGAGGAGTGCAATGCTCCTATATGTGCGTGGTTTGTCAAACTAAGACTGAACAGTTGTGGCATCTTATGTTTACTTGTAAGCTTAGTATGGATTGTTGGGTGCAACAAAATTTTTGGCAGCATATCAACCATCTTCTTCAAGTGGTTAACTCTTTTACTAAGCTTTGCTTCCATTTATTAGGATGTTTGGAAGAGCAAAAGAAAGTAAAGGTTACTATGACTCTGTGGAGTTTGTGGTGGGGAGGGAATGAAAGGCTGTTGTCTGGTACACAATTAACCCATGCAGCTATTGCCCAACGTGCAAATGGGTTCTACCAGGATTGGCATGCTGCTTGCACTATTGCGCCACAAGTCCAGGGGCATGTTATGCTTGACCATGCTGATAAGTGGACTCTTCCCGCGGCTGGGTTCATGAAATGTTACATCGATGCAGGTTTTTTTTGCTGATCTTGGGAAGACTTCTTTTGGTATGTGTATTAGAGATGAGTGTGAGGTTTTTGTTGTGGCTAAAACAGACCAGGTCCCTTACTGCTTACCAGTTCTTGAGGGTGAAGCAACAGGTCTTCTAAAAGCTATTCAATGGATTCAAGATTTGGGCTTCCAACGGGTAATTTTTTAAATTGATTGTCAAACAATTGTCAACGGTTTACGAGCTGGAAAGGAAGATATTTCAGAATTTGGTGCTCTTATTAAAGCTTGCTCTCATCTATTATCTTTATTTACAAACTTTAGTGTAAGTTTTGTTAGGAGACAAGCGAACAGTGTGAAGAAACCTGTTTGAAATACAAGAAGGGGGGTTGAATTGTGTTTCTTAAGTTTTTAAAACTTTTCGCAAGCAGATATATAAGTTTTCGCAAAGGTTGGACGTTAAAACAATAACAGACGCAAGGAGCGTTTCCAAACACCAGTTGGACGCTTACTCAGAAGGATTAAGATAGAAGAAACAAGTGCAATAAGAAAACAATTCAATCCCAATGAGTTAGTTAGAAGATAAACTAAAGCGAAGATAAGGGAAAGAAAAGAACAAAGAGATGTTATCCTGGTTCACTCTTCACCAAAAAGCTACATCCATTCCTCTCTACTTGAGAGCTTTCTCCACTATAACAAAAACCCTTTGTTACAAGTATTCAACACCTCTTCAGACTCACTAAGTATTCTTTTTACACAAGCCTCTTCAGGCTTAACCAACTATGTTTTGAAAAGAGTTTTGTTCTACTAACTCACTAAGTGTGAGAGTTTGAAGCTAAAGCTTAGAACTCTTTGAGCAATACTCTACGCAGAGAATGATATGGAAATTAAGAGCAGAGTAATCTTTTAGAGCTTTGATGTTTTTCTCTTGATTGCTTTATGTGCTTGACTATTTTTCAATTTTTTGATTCAGTTGTGCATCACTTCACTTGTCTCTGCTTTTCATCTTCAAGAAGAGAGAAATTTATAGCAGACTTGATTTGATCATCTTTATTCTTTAACGGTTGTAAAAGAATCCGTTCTGATTGAGTATTAAATGCGTTAGTCCGTTGAGTCTGATAACTTGTTGGGGCTTCTGATAAGCAAAGTAGACTATCAAGTTTGATAGCTAGAAATGAGACTGACATCATTTTCTTGTACTTGAAAGTTGCCTTTTGTCTTTCCTTTTGAAAAGGTCAAAACCTTTTTGTGTCAGGGACAGTCTGGCTTCAGCTTTCGATGGTACGAAGATTATAAGAAATGTTTGTCTAAAGGATATAAGCTTTTTAGACAGAGAATAATGAATTTAGAAGTTTTACATATGTATTCGCGCTAAAACAAATAAAACTTATTGGACTATAAAGATTACATTGCAATAACAGGAAGAGTCTTTGGACTCATGATTCTATTGTTGAAAAGACTTATTATCGTCTAGACTTAGCAAGAGCTAATCCACTAGAAGTTTGGACGAGCGAAAGTCTTTGGACTTATATATGTTTTTATTCTTGCACACTTAAGATAAAGCATTAGTCCATAACTAATCTTTGTTCTTCTGAAATTAGTCCTTTGTTAACATCAAAACTTAAGGGATTAGTGGACCATAACCACTTTGATTCCAACACAATGTAGCCCATATCTTAGCAAATGTGACACTTTTCACTGCTAGTCCCTAGATTTTCTATCATGCTCCACTTTGTATTGCTTCTCTGATTATGAATGAAATGCAGTAAGCTCTTTGTTTCAAAAAAAAAAGTAAGTAAAAAATTCACATAAAATTATGAAATATATAATATTTCTCTTTTGTTTGACAAAAAAAGGCCGGACATAAGAGTGACTTATCCGAGAAAAACCTGCAAATTTGGAATTTAAAGCTTGCAGGTTAAATCTTGTAAATATCGTATCACATGTATATATGTGTATATATGAGTAATGTCGTTAGCGGTCCAAATTTTCTATCCACATTTTCTACTAATTAACTAATGCCTAGTTATAATGTTAATTTTTATTTTATTAAATTATTATTGATTAATGATGAGTGTAAATAGACAAATGAAAATGTAAATAACCTCATCACCCATGTACCTTTCTCATTTATCTTTTAATTTGTATTTCAGAAAGGTCATTACTATTGATCGTGCTAGAATTGGCTTTATTGGCTGCGTACTTGAATATTCTTAAATTGGAATTTGGAAGGAAATGATACTCGTGTGATGGGTGATTTATAGTGTGTAGGGATGGCAGTTAGGGGTGTTCATCAACCGATCCAAATCAATTTAAACCGCAAAAATCGAACCGAAAAATCGAAAATCGAATAAACCGAAAACCGAAAACCGAAAAAACCGCTTTTTTTTCATTGGATTGGATCGGATTTCGGATCCCCTAGTGAAAACCAATCCAATCCAATCCAAACCGACCTACTATATACATATACTATTATTTTTTAAATTATAATACTACTCATACTTAAGCATTATTTTTCATACTTTTATGAACGAACACTCCCATTCTCTTTTTGTTGGAATTGTCAAATACTAGATGTATTGGAATGTGTATAATTATTCATGTACCTAGGAATCAATAGTTATTCATTTACTAGAAGATTTTATGCATGTACTTAGGAACTAGAACTACATTAATTCTAGTATATATAGGTTTAATGTTGGTTTTCGACTTAATATAACTATGTAACGATGTATCGGTAAAAATCGAATTATCCAATCCAATCCAAACCGCATTTGATTGGATTGGATTGGATCGGATTTTTTTAAGTAAGAAAATCGATCCAATCCAAACCGCAAGTTGTTTTCATCTTTGGATCGGATGGTTTTTTGGCTCAAAACCGATCCAATCTAATCCGCAAACACCCCTAATGGCAGTTGCCCAATGGCCGATATGATGTTATGCTATGGTAAGGTCAGAAGAACAAATGGTAGGGCAACATCCTACGATAAAAGTATGTTTAGGAAAGCTAAAAAAAAAAATAGATTATGTTGATAATCGATTATTTATATTGTTATAATTGATTATAATTAGAATCAGTTTTTTTTTTGGTATGTTTGCTGAAAAGAGATTTTAAGATAATCTATTTCGTTTGGATGGTATAAAAAAATCACTTTTACATAGTAAATTACGAAAAAGGGTATGAAGTTATTTGTTTATAATATTTGATGGAAATTGAATAATATTTTATGTATTTTTAACATTAGAACTTATTTATTTTTTGGATATCTTGTCATCAATTGTTTTTCTATTTATAAAAAATTTAATTAAAAATAATACCTTAGTTACTAAATAAATTTTTTCATGACTATGAAAAACATGTAAAAATAATATATTATTTTTTGCAATAGTTAAATAAAAATAATATATATTTCAATAAAGAGAATCCATGTACTCATAAGACACAATATTATCCAATATCATCTTACATAGTCAACTTGACAATCCACAAATAAATAACAACAATGCCACAAACTCCTAGTTTTGTACTAAAGCTTTAACAATATCATCTCTAATCGAATCTCGAATACAATCCATGTACTCAGAAGACACAATATTATCCATGCGTTCATGTAGGTCGTTGCCATCATTGGTGGCATCATCATCATCATTTGATAAATTCTCATCACCAACAATGTTATTAAACTCAACATCCGTGATGCTATTTTGTCTAATAAAGTTGTGTATTGACATTGTAGTAATAACTATCTGAACCTGAGTGGAATATTTAAATTTGGGCAAGTGATTCAGAATTGCAAATCGATTCTTCCATACACCAAATGTCCTTTTTATGGTGCTCCTTAAGCTAGAATGAAAATAGTTGAAAAGTTCATTGTGAATATTAAATCCGATAGTTCGCCTGAAATCTGGAAGATGATATCGCTCACTTTTATATGGCCCTAAGTAGCCAATGGGGGTTAGATAACTAGCATCAGCCAAATAAAATTTGCCTGGGCAGTAGTTAAAAAAAATGTGAAGGCAAAGGTATATTGAAACATGCAAGTCATATATAAAGCACTGGTTAGAATATCAAACCTGTAGGAGGATGTGGAAATTTGAAGTTTGCATTATGTAGTGCTTCGTAAAAAATTCTAGCATCATGTGCTCTACCTTCCCAGCCTGCCAATGCAAATATAAAACACATATCCCAATCACATACGACCATGACATTTTGGCTAGTATATCCCTTTCTCCCTATATATTTTGCATGCTCACTTTGAGACACTATACAAGGAACATGGACTCCATCAATTGCACCTATGCAATCTTTAAAAAATGGCCAATATCTTTCATCATATTGAATTTTGGAATGTAAATTTTGGAAAGAGGGATCCTGCGGCTTGATTAATTTCATTGACAACTTCAAACATGCCGCTAAAACTTTGTGAAAACATCTACTAATGGTTTCACCTGAATGTTGGAATCTTTCTTAGATCATTCTATTGCCTATACCATGTCCAACAACATTCAAAAACATGACCACCATCTCTAACACCCCTATATGTTTAGTATGCTTCAATCCATGCTCAACTAATTTGTCACAAAAAGCGTAAAAAACATGTTTCTCCATTCTAAACATTTCATGACAACGAATATCATTACCACATAATACATCTTGAACCCAATTATGGCCTGTAAATGGACTAGTTCAACATGGTTCTTTGCACATGTATTTATAACCATAATCAATAAGCAACATAGCCGCTGATGTTAGTATAAGTACAACATCATCTTTAGACTTCTCAATATCTTCTCCATTCCAGTTGTTATTATAATGTGATGAGCTTATAATAACCATTTTAAGAAAGGAAAATGAGCTTGTCCTGCAAAGTACAAATATGCATTATAAATTATAAAGATATGAAGATATCAAATATCATATACCAAGTAAATAGATAAACAATACAAAGATTTTTAACTCTGTATCCACACTTAAAACATGTAACAAAGACATTCAGCCATATTTTTGCAGCATTTTCAGCCTTATTTTTGCAGCATGTTCAGCCTTATATTTTTACATTTCTTCCTTTATGGCTGCAACATTTTTGCATTATAAATAGAGGCTTGAAATGAATGATAATAGTGATTATAGTGCATCAGAACAATTCTCAGAACAATGCATCAGAACAAGACATGACCAAGCTAATAGTGATTTTATATATAAGCAAATACACCATAACAGATAATAGTGATTTATACATCAGCAAACAAACTTTAAAATCATGTTCCAACATTCACTAAACCTTAACTACTCATAATAGATCCAAACATCATCCAAAAAGTGATTTACATATCACCCTAACAGATCCAAACACCATCCAAAAAGTGATTTATATATCACAAACTTTGCCCTTAAACTCTAAACCTTAACTACAACCTAATTAAGCCTTCTTAATTTCTGCCAGCAGATAACTAAGCCTTGAATCTACATCTTCAAGAGCCACAAACATTTGTCTTGACATTGGGTCTTTCAAGATGAGGCTATACTGAGCAAGCAAACGGGAACCAGGTTCCATGCCTGGCAACTTCGTAACCTCTTTCATGACACTACTAATAGCATATGGATCACTCAACTCAGCATTGCTAGCATTATTAGTAGTGGTAGTGCGGGACTCAACTGCTCCAGTAGTCTTTCAATGTAATTGTTTAGTTTTTTACGTTGTGTTGGCTTACCCCCTTTAGATAACATTGACCCAAGATGTTTTCTTTTCTTTCCACGTAAAGACCTACCAGCAGAGTTGTTCAATGTGAATTTTCCAAGACCAAAGCTACCCCCAACACTAGTACCGCCACTAGCTCCCCCAGTACCTCCACCAATATCCGGGTCTTCACTGTCCCCTGAACCCTCAGCTTTGTCCAATTTGTCAACATCCTCGGGTAACACTCCTGAGGATGGCGCCCATGCATGTTCACCAGTTGCTATACCAGGAGCAAATAGGGAAGTCAGTTTACCAACAAATTTTAAACCATTCTTTCGGAACTGTGCTGCTTCGGGATCCTCCTATAATATCAAGCACACGATAATTAAGGTTAGCACCAAAAAATTATTAGTAATCACATTTCTAAACTCTTTTTTATTAAAACCTACCAAGATTTTTTTTTCCCACCAATCAGCTGATGCTTCGAAGTTATTTTTCTCGTGACTCCAACCAAGTCCAGTTTCCTTTCCAAAGATTCTATACCAGATTTACCATTTCTTTTTTTATAGCATCCCACTTGTTCTTAATTTGAAGCTCATCATAATTCAAGCCAGTGATACTCCTGAATTTTGCCTTAGCATTCCTCCACCCCTCTTTAGTCAAACCACTCCCAGTGTGTTCCCCTTGATTTTCTTGCTCCAAAGCACAATCAATTAAAACCTCAATAGTACTATCCTCCCATCTTCTTGATTTTGTTTCTTTCTTCTTCATTAGACAGGCCACCCATCATAGACTTGTTTTTCCCTTGCATATTTTTCATCCTATCTCAATAACAAATGCATACAGGGAAGAAGAAATGGTCTATGAGATACAAAAGAAAGGAAAGCAAGCAGAGAACATAAAATTAACAGAAGTATCACCACAAGTTGCTCAAGCACATCACACTAGTATCATATTTAACTTAGCATCACAAATTAACCCATATACCATTCAAATTCCTTCAACTGTTGACTCACGACCAGGAACATTTCATAACAACTAAGCATTCAGCTATAATAACAGTGAGAAGCAATTATCAATGGCCCATCTTTATTAAGGTTTATGAGGACAAGCAAAACCTATACTTAGCAACAAAATAACATCAAAGGCTCTATCAAGAGGATGTTGCTGAACACAACAACTATAATCAAAATGTCTAAACTCTAAAAAAAAAATAGTCTCTTGATCTCTCCCAGAGATTTTCTCCAAATTACAGACCCAATTTCAAGTCCACCCCCTTTTAGCTGTAATAACAGTAATAGATCACAAAACTCAAGATATCAATTCATACTCAAATCAGTGGTTCATTCGGACATCATCAAATTTTCAAGTCTCCAAAGTAATAGGACGGTGACCAACAAATGTTATGGAAGGGAAGCAAAGCTCAGGGACTCCCACATTTTTATAGATCTGTGCATAAAGGGGAAGAAGGAAAAAAAGAAAACAATAGAAGAAGAAAGAAGAGAACCGATCCACAACAACTAAAACAGGGAAAGCAACCACAAGAAAATAAACAAGGAACCAACCACAACAGGGACCTACGAACCTGGCGGATGGCGGCGACGACAACGACAGTTGCGACGGATCAGAGGCGACGACAACAGGCACGACGGATCGATGACAGGCAAGCCGCAATCACAAACCAAGGGCGAGGGAGACCATTGTAGCTCGAGAAGAAAATGTTTGGTGGAAGGTGAAGAGTGTGTAACATTGATGAGTTTTGATGAAGGAAGATGCCCGTGTAATGAGGTTGGTGAGAGTCGTTGGAGGCTATAATTGAGAAAGGGCTTGTTTCATTAAACCATAATCAGAAAAAAATAATCTACTAGTCCAACCATTCAGCTTTACAAAAATAGCTTTTTTTAAAAAATAAAAGCTTTTTTAAAAATTAAATTACATACCCAAACAAATTAGATTTTTTATAATATAGCTTTTTTTCAAAAAAAATAGCTGAAAACTTGGATAATCTAGTTTTCCCAAAGAATCACTAAACAGATACATATTTGTTTTAATAATCTGTGTTTTTTTTGTATGCATTATAGCTGCTAGCTGCTAGCTGCCGCATTTTATATCTGTAGACCTGCAGGTACTTTTAGACATTAGAAAGTTTATGCCATCTTGGTATCGACAAGGGATGAACACAGGGCCCTAAAGGCCTAATTACTTATGCCATGCCTTTTCTTTACAAACCCATTGATGTTAGATTTGCTTGTCCTTGATTCTGATTTTGAAAAAGTCCAAAGCTAGTTTAACTTGGCACGACAATAATGTATAGGGAGGTTGTTTAATTGGTTAATTTGGTAAGATAGTTGACCGTCTATGATTTGGGGATAATTGCCCATCATTATTACCAATGCAATTTGATTGTACAGTAGTAAGACCGCACTAATATATATATATATATATATCTGGTATAAGCTATTAAAATTAAAGTATGAAAAATATTGGGTATAAACAGTTTGTACGAAAATTCTTTACATTTTACTGAATCTGTATGATTAAGCAGTTTTGTTTTTGCCTTGCTGGTATGTGTTGTGTTTCTTTCTCTTTTTTTCTTACTTATTTTGCATTTTGTGGTTTACTGGGTTAGTGTAGTTTTTTGAATTTTGATTATGTGCTACTGGAGTGAGTTATGTAGTAGTATTTCTTGGTAACTCGGTGCTTGATTAGGAAACTTATGCGGTAGTATTTTGATTATGTGCTATGGGACGTGATTTTGTTTGTTTGGATGTGTGGTATTATGGAGTACTATTTTGATTATGACATTATGTGCTGTGCGACATTTTGATTATGTGACGGATTATGTGTATTTTTGAATTAGTTATGTAATATGTAGTAGTATATTGATTGTTTGTCAAACGGTGATGATGTGTTATTGTAGTAATTTAAATAGCAAAATAAAAAAAATGGAATCATACAATTCAATTCACATCCAATTTTATATTATAACCAAATCAATCCAAATCAAATCACAATTTATTTTTATGTTTGGATCGGATGATTTTTTAATATCAAAACTCATCTAAACTAAACTGCGAACACCCCTATGCCAACAACTATATATCTGAAAGTCAATTTGACTAATACTACTCAAACAATATTTATTCTCCTAAAATTACTTTTAATAAAATAAAGTATTCAAACATGAATGTGTGATCATATACTCACTTTTAATCAAAACGGAATTTTCAAAATCCAATTTATTAAAATTCAATTTTACAAATGGTCCCCACACACAACCTCAATCTTATTCTAATATTCCACAATTTGCAAAAGGTCCAAAAAATTTACATGATTCATGATTCATTTCACTGCTCTCAGAATTGACATTGGTGACCAAGTTAGATTGTCCTCTACCACATTCTGTGGTTCCTAATCGTTTGTGGAGACCTGCATATTTCTGAAAAAAATAGACACAAGAAAAATGTAGCATTAACCATGGCATTAAACTTAAATTCCTTCTGGTTGTCACATCTTAACACAACCATCCCCAAAATCTTGCATTGTTAACTATCTACTTAACTATTAAGTGTACATTAATAGAAGCTGAATTCTCTGATGCCTTAAGGATAACTTTATCCGTTTTAGGTGGCCCAATCAGATGATATCATTTGACTCGACTCACTAATATGACTCATTCAATTGAGGTGTCGCATTCTGATTGGGCATAATAAGTTTTACCCCAAAATTATTGAAAGTATCAGAAAAGAGACCTTAATAGAATTAGGTATGATGTGAATACAGCCCAAAGCAAATAAAGAGTTGATTCCTAGATGAAAAAGCATTAATTCTATAAGATATCATATGGATCTGTTAATCAAAATTACTTACGAGGAAGTAAGTAATTAATAATTAAATTTAATTCCACAAAAAATGGTAAAATAATTAATGCTTGCAAGGAATGTAATCAGCTTGAAAGCAGATAAAGCAGAACACCTATTCTTCATACAAGATATATTAAAATTTTTTCTAAGCATAGAAGACAAAAGGGAGGTGGATTTAATGTACTTGAGATCATCATCTCAATCTTCTTCTAAAACGAATTAAACAGTATTGATTAAACACATAGTTCCAGTATATAATCTCAATCTTCTTCTAAATTGTTCGCACTCTTTTCCACACAACAAATGTTCCAGATGTAAATATCTTCTCGATTGATCTATTGCTTTATTTCTTAGCTGGCATCCAACATGATCTACACAGGGTTGACAGATAAGAGACCATTAACATTGCATTGTTGATCAAAATATGCAGTTATACACACACACGGGAATAAATGAAATATTGAAGTGAATATACATATTAGCTTACATAATTACGTTCACACCGAGAGCAAGAAAAAGAACATCCTCAGTCCTTTCAATTTTTGATTTTGCGGCAAGTTGTTCAACGACATGATGGACAAAACAAATCACCATGAGGATGTCCTATACACATGCAGAATGAAACCATCCCAAGGAAAGAACAAACACCATTCACATTCTCCTTCTCTCTTACTGATTTTTACAATATTGTAAAGAACAAAACACAGAGATGTTATATCAGAATAACAAGCTAACCTTTGTGGCATTTGTGCTGCTCAACATTGAATAAAAAGATCAGTCTAATTCCCTGTCACAATATGTAATGTCAAACATTGGAAAAAAAATAGGATTGTTACAGCCAAATTTAGAGCTCCAATAATCTACTCGCGCACAACCAAATGAACTTCAACAAGAGAACAAATTAAGACATACCTCCTTACGAATGTAAGTGTGATATATATGTTGCAAAAATGTCTTAATTCGGTTCTTTGACACAAAGACTTTCAATCATGGCATTTTAGTAGGTGACATTTTTATCTTCAGCCAATTTTCTAGCTAGAGGACTTTCAATCATGGATTTGGAAACCTTTTGGCTCGGGTTCTTGGGCAGGCTCCTCTACCACCTCTTTCTTTGGTTGAGGAGGGGCAGATGATACTTTAGCAGTGGCAGCACCAGGATCTGATCCTTGAGGTTGGTAAATTTTAATCTTGGAAATATCATTTTCATCTTTAACAGTTATGGCGATCACCTATGAAAGAAATTCATGTTACAAAGATTGATGCCTTACGGGCTAATATATTCCTACACAATATGTTTTTTTTCTTTTGTTAAAAGTGAAGTCCTCGGTGATATATATCACATATATCACCAAGGAATAATTGATAATGATTTACGGTGCATGCCCACCCTCATAACTAGTTAACTTTTGGTGTTTACTAGGTTCTGCATCCGGTGACTAACTTGGATTACTGTTCAATTTTTAGGGATTAAATTGAATTACTAATAATAATTTTAAGGATAACTTGGGTTACTTTTTTTAGGTTTGTTATTTTTTTGTGTATTTTTTTATTTATTTTTCATAGTAGAAACAATGATAATGCCACATAAACGAGTTAATGTGTCAGATATAGGGGTGGGCATGGGTACGGGTCGACCCGCGAGCCCGGTATATCCAATCCAATCCAACCCATAAATACTGGGTTGGTTCGGGTCATTGGGTTGGGTTGATTTCTAAATAAGTAGACCCATAGCTTATGGGTTGGGTGCTGGGTCCAAAGATTGTAAACCCACTCAACCCAACCCAACCCACATATTGAGAGGAATATTATAAGTCCAGCTGCTGAAGCGTGGAGGGACTCTTCTATCTTGAATTTGATGACTCTTCTTTAATACTCAACCGCCTAAATTGGAGTAACCATTTTTTGGTTACATGAGCAGAAATAGTTTGAAGCCATGCAGAATTAGCTTGAAGACATAGTCAGTGAAATTGTTTAGGAATTATTTGAAGACATTATTATTATTTTTTATTTCACTTGTTTGTTTAATTTTGATGGATATTGTGCTCCAAATTGAAGTGGTATGCTTCATTTTGTATTTGGAAGTTCAAATTAATGCATTGGTAGTATTTTTCTTCCCTATTTTTTTCCATTATTTGCTTTTGATAAAAATAAAATAATTTACTATCAAACCCGGTCACCCGACCCAAACCAATCCGTACGAGGTTGGGTTGGATTGATTTGGGTTAAATGAAAATTTTCTAAGAAACCGATCCAACCCAACCCATATTTATTTTATTGGGTTGGATCTTTAAATGCGCCAAAATCCATCCAACCCGACCCATACCCACCCCTAATCAGATATACAATTTTTTTAGTTCTAACGAACCAATACGGACAGAATATTATGAAAACATTGACGTGTCCCACGTTTTGTAAAAATAAGAAATTAAGTGAGTGTCTCCGCCACATATAAAGGATATACACGTGTAACATGAACTAAACACTTCAACAGAATACTGATTCACGATATGCTTCAATATTAGTGTTATGATGAGATTAGATTGACTCGCCAAGTTTTTGTTTTCTTAAGAAAAAAAGAACAGTAATATTTCAGCCAACATAAACGATTAAATCTTTAATTTGTCCCGTCATATCCACTTAATTTTTGATATTTTCGAAATTTTAAAAATATTCATGAAATTATTAAAAGTAAATCAATCTAATCTCTCTAATAAGAATCAGATTGATATAAAAACAAACTAATACAATTTTATAATTTTAGGGATCAAATTAACTATTTATTTTCACATATAATACTTCAAAAAAACAATAATAATTAATCGAAGAATGTTACAGCGGTTGGATAGATGTCATCATGAATTGAGCGCGTCACTACTGGGTTGAGTAACTATGTAAAATAAAATAAAATTAAAACTGGAACGGGAATTAGCGGAGATGGTCTGAACAGGACCCAGCAACAGAGAAAGATATGGCCTTCTTTCTTCGGCAGGAGTCGTATAACGTTAGCATTGAAGTAAGGCAGCGGTTTTAATGGAAAAAGAAAAAGAAGAAAAAACAAAAGAGAGTAACAAACATTTATTTAACGTTACAACTCAGAAAATATTGATTGATGATAGAATAGAAAAAAAGAAGACAAGGAGGATGTGGAAACGGCAAGAAAGACTGAAGTCCCGGGAAGACAATACAAAGGACAACCAAGATCACACTGTCTCCAAACATAAACGAATCTCTGTGACAGTGTAAGAGTAACCAAAACCCAAACACAAAACAATCCCCACTTATTTCCCATTCTACCCTTGTCCGGTAACCGTCGCCGAACAACTACTATATATCTATGCGTTGCAAAATTACCATACTGTGGATTCTGTGTTTCTGGTCTGGGCCTAGGTGCTGGATAAGAATAAAAATAATAAGAAGAAGATGCTATTGGGTGGGATTTTAGGGTTTCAGAGCGTGCTCTATGCGTTGTTGCTGTTTGCGTTCCTTGCGATTCGTCAACTGTGGAGGAATGCGGAGACGAAGAAGGACGAGATCATAAAGCTTGTGGAGAATGCTGCTATGGCTGAAATGGAAGCTGCTTCAGCTGATTACTCTTCGGTTCCGGTTACGGTTTCGGTTTCTGGATGGTACCAATGTGCCGTGTGTTATTCACCTACCACCATGCGATGCTCTCGCTGCAAGGCCATTCGATACTGGTTCTGTTTTTTTTTTTTTTTTTTTAATTTTTGATTATTATTATTATTTATTTTCCTAGTTTGAAGTTTCTGTCTTTTTTGCTTTGAATTTGAACTGCAATGTTAACCTTAGAGGCTTGTAGAACATAGCAATTTTCAATGTTGAAATTTATCTGTAAGACTGCAACTTATTTAGAGCTTGAGTTCTACATGTTATTGTAGCTTGTCGTTTCACTAATGCTTTGACGTAGCTGCATTGCTGAACATCTGTGGGTTTTTTTCATGTTTGAAGTTTCTGTCTTTTTTTTTTTTGAACTATTGTTCTTTCCCTTTTGCTTGTGAACATAGAATTGATGAACTTTTTGAAGGAAAAAAAGGGTTTTTTTCACTTTTTTCCTTTTTGTGCTTGAAATGGAAGTTTATCTGCTGGTTATTTAGAGCTTGACTTGTCTCTTTTTTGTAGCTTGTGGTTTTACTGACGATTTTGACATAGCTGCATCCCTGAACATCTGTAGTTTCCACGAGCTGTGCTATTTAGTGCGAATTGATTTTCACGAATTCATCGCCAATCCACGTGGCACAAATTGGGCTAAAGTAAAAAAAGGAAAACAGGTGGAGAAAAATGTACAATAAGTAGATATTGAAAACAAACTGCTCCCAATAAGTGCTTTGTATGAATCCCAATTTGTAAATTTTTAGCATTTTGGAGTTTCCACTTATGTCTCTTATCTGTTCCGTGACATGTCTCAGAGCCATCATTTCGACCTCCTTATTGTGTTACAAATGATTTTTATTCATTTTTCACATGCACGATTTCTTGTAGTTCGGGTAAGTGTCAAATTATTCACTGGAGACAAGGTCACAAGGATGAATGTTGTCCTCCAATTACCACCATGCAGCTTGAGGAGGAAAATCTTTCTCGTAGGGTGGCAGTATCAGAAATGCAGTCTGGTTTTCATGGTAATGGAGTGGTTTTGATTAGAAGTCACACTGTATTATTTCGGGCATCATATATGGTATATAATGCAGCTACACCTTCTGCAGATATTAAAGGAACACATGCTGGTATTCCAGATTCCAATGACTCATGTTCCAGCGTTAACCCTTCTGTTGCTGCAAGAAAATCATTTGATGATCGTGGTCACAGCAGATTGGCAAAACCTGTTTGCGATTATACTGCTGATGATACAGCTGCTGCTTCTGCTTATCCCAACGATACAGTGTTGAGACCCTCGGTTCCCTTAGAGTCTAAAAGTTCTGTGAATATTGATGTTAAGGATTCCAATGCCAGTAAAAGAAGTAATACAAGTTCTAGTAACAATGCTGATGAGACTGGTTTTAAATCAAATTGTCCCAAAACTAAGTCCGACACATCTCATGATGTGACAGCTAATATGGGTTGCCATGAACTCAGAAGAAAAGTTGCTATCGTTGAAAAATCGGTAACAGATACCTGTAAGCGCAGAACTATAACTTCCTTGAATAGTTCAAGTACAGATTCTGTAGCTGATGATGTGGAAGGAGAATCACATTTGTCCAAGTACAAAGAAGTACGAAGATCCTCATCTAGTTCTGGTGATCAACTATCGTCAACTACTAAGGGGGATTTGCTTTCACATTCCAAGTTTACCAAAACTGATAATTATCGTACATTGCCCGCAAAGGTTAGTAGTATTCCAAATCTGCCACAAAATGTTCATAATGGTTTGAAAACATCAATGCAGAAAGTCGTTCAGCAGTTTAGAAGCCCAAAAGAGTCAGGATCCAATCTCATATCTGTCGAAAATGAGGTTGGGGATATATTTGACTTATTTCTTGAGAGCATTATAATTATAATTATTGTTATTATTATATTCATTTTGTCTCTGTTGATTTACAATTGTACGTTTTTTGCAGATGAGCTTTCCTTATGAACTCTTTATGGAACTTTATTGTTATGACAAAGTGAAGCTATTCCCTTTTGGTCTTACAAACTGTGGGAACAGGTATTGTAAATTTCTTTTTGCTTCCAATTAATGGGTTATTATATTATATGCTATGTAGCTGCTATTGTGAGAGTGAGAGAGAGAGAGGGAGGAGGAAGGAGAGAGTCAAGAGTCTGATCTGATACTCTGTGTTAGATCTTTATGTGTCTATATTTTAATTTTTTCCCTGATTGTTCTCTCGTTGAGCATGGTCCCAGAAGTATAAGATATGAGTACAATACTTGTGCTGAAAGGATTTTTTTGCGAGTAGAGTAGGCCTTCACATACCTTGTGAGAGAACATTTAGAAAATGTTCTAGTTGCTGGCTGGCTAAACTTTCTTACTGGGATTCAGTGCTGGTTTCTATGTTGTGTTTTATGCAGTTCAAGGGAGACACATCCAGTGCTTGTTTGTGTAGGATTTTTTCTGTTCAAAAGTAATTACCTTCTTGCTAATGAAATACTTCTCCTGCAGCTGTTACGCTAATGCAGTACTCCAGTGTTTGGCATATACTCGGCCTCTAACGTCGTATCTTTTTCAAGGGTTCCATTCGAAACAATGCAAGTTCCTCGTAATAATATTTTCATGATTTATCTTGTTCAACTATTAAGACCTTTTAGTTTATTGAATCTTCACAACATTTTCATTAGGTCAGAAGAAAGGATGGTGCTTTATGTGTGAGTTCGAATATTTAATTCAGAAGGCAAAAGAAGGGATTTCTCCACTCTCTCCAATTGGGATATTATCTAAAATACACAAGATTGCAAGCCATCTTGGACATGGGAAGGAGGAAGATGCCCATGAATTTTTGAGGTGAGCCAAATAATTGTTGAGCTGATTCTTTGTCAATGCTTCCTCATCTCCCTCGCGAAACAATGTTACTTTTGTACGTCAAGTTGTCTACATGATAAATTGCTCAACTGACAGGTGTGCAGTCGATACTATGCAATCCATTTGCCTCAAGGAGGCTGGCAGATCAACTCCTCTAGCAGAAGAAACAACTCTTGTTGCGTACACCTTTGGAGGTTATCTACGTTCTAAGGTTGTTTTCTATCTAACAGTCTACTAAAGGTTCTTGTTTTCAACTTTTATTGAGGGGGAAAATGTTAGTTTCCCTACATATTGAAATTTATTAGCTGCGAATTGCAGATAAAGTGCTTAAAGTGCATGGGAAAATCTGAGAGGTATGAGAGAATGATGGATCTTTCTGTTGAGATAGATGGGGATATTGGAACTTTGGAGGATGCTCTTGGACAATTTACAGCACCTGAAACCTTGGATAAAGACAATAAGTACAATTGCAGCAGGTTTGTTAATTTTCTTAGGATTGCCAAATTTATTTCTTTCCTATTATTTTTCAGTTGTAATGTTCCCATGCTTTCTTTTTTCCCTAACAAGTCTAACATTGCTTTTATTGTAGCTATGTGATGTGATACTTTCCTATGGGGGACACCATCTTTATGAAATCATTTTATTTGTTTTCTATTGCTATATAGATGTAAATCCTATGAGAAAGCCAGGAAGAAGTTGACAGTATTGGAGGCGCCAAATATTCTTACAATTGTATTAAAACGATTTCAGGTACCTCTCCAACATTAATTTGAAATTTTACTTGTTATCTATTAACTCTGTTGGTTGGTTGTAATTTTGGTTTTGTATTATGTATTCTAATGCATATTCTATTGTTTATTTTGGCAGTCTGGTAATTTTGAGAAGTTGAATAAGTCGGTTCAGTTCCCTGAGGTCCTGAATATGGCTCCATATATGAGTGGGACAAAAGATAAATCTCCATTGTACAGCCTTTATGCGGTGGTTGTCCATTTGGATATCATGAATGCTGCATTTTCTGGCCATTATGTGTGCTATGTGAAGAACATTCAAGGAGAATGGTTCAGGACTGATGACAGCAGGGTGAAAATCTTATTCCTTACTTACCTTTTCTGCGTCTGAATGTCTCCTCTCTTCTCCCGCCCCTCCCCCAAAGAAGTTAGATTATACAGATGATGCTTTCATTTGATTTTTTGGCTTTGGTTTTCATACATTCTTGTCTTTTTGTTTGACAACAAGGGTGCCCTTTTCTTATCCTCTATATGAAGAACCAGACATTCAGTACATGAAGAATCAATCTAAAAAAAGAGGAAGAAAATTCCTGTTTAGTAGATTCCGTAGAAGTTTGTATAATTTTCGAAATTGCCACTCTTGGCGCAGGCTTATTCCATAAGTGGTTCAAATAGGAGATTGGTCCTGAATCCTCATTTTTTATCCTTTCTGGAATGAAAGGAGAACAACAGTTTGAGTTTGAGAAAAAAATTGCTTTCAGAGTGCCTTCCACTTATAAATAAGCATAAGTATTAAATTCTAAGTATTTGGTACATATTACAAGGTTGCAAGGGTTTGGTTAGTTCCTAAGATGCTACTCATGTAAAGTTGTTTGTGCTTGTTAAGCTTTAGAAGCATCATAGCTTATTACAAGATGCTTTTAAAACCTACTTGTGCCTTTTGTTTTTCATATTTAAAGAAATACCATAATCTTCTTGAATAATTGCATTGAATTTATTTCTTACAACTTGTATCATTAATTTTGTAGATACTCATTTTGAAAAGCACTGACCTATCAAATATGCATACTTTATTCACGAGATGTGTTTCTCTGTGTAAACTGAATATAGCGTTCGTGCTTGTATTTAGGTAGAACCTGTTGAGTTGTCAAGTGTCTTATCAGAAAGGGCATACATGCTTCTTTATGCAAGGTAATAGGCCTGTGGAGGTTGATGTACAATTTCTGGTTGGATATGTTCTATATCAATGTTTATTACTTTTGTGGAATTTGTCTGAGCAGCAATGATGCTTATATTAAAATCTTTAGGCACTGTCCAAAGCCCCTGGGTTTAGTAAATAGCAATGCAATCTCTTCTGCTGGAAAGCTCAAGAGGAGGAACTTGGAAGCCATTCCTGCTACTTCTAAGACGAGATCAAATTCTGTGGCTACAGTTGCTGATTCTCCCTCCCTACAGCAGAAGCAATCCAGGTACCCTTACTGGAACGCTGTTAATGATTCATTAAACAATGAATTTGTATATCCAGAACAATGGAGATTCAACTATGGAGGAAGAAATACTATAGTGGATTCTTCAAGTGAAAGTTCTTCGCTTTTCAGCTCATCAGATGCAAGTTCTTGCAGTACTGCAAGTATCAAGGAGTCAGCCAATTCTGCTGACTTTTCGGATTACATATTTGGTGAGGCGGGATCCAATTGGTATAGCCACTATGGTTTTTCATCCAACTCGGTGGCATCTTCATGTGATAACTTAAGTACAGATTTCTTTGTAGATTGTGATGATAGTGGAAGGCTCCGGCAGGACTCAGAGTTAGAAGATAATAAAGCAGTTTCATATGCTAACAAAAACAAAAATCATAGTGGTAGTAGGGGAATTGACCTTAGAAGATATGTTGCTGCTAACCATTATGACCAAAATTCTAGTGTACATGTGAGAAGAACAAGTAGAGATGCATCAGCTCAAACGTTTTGTTGAGTTTGAGTTGAGATAGAAGCAATTATATGGGATATTTATGGTATAGTGAAAAATCATTATTTCACCTTCTGGGGTTATTTTCCTTTTAAAACTCAAGAGTACATTGCATCATCAACTAGTGATTAACATATTTAGCCCCTACTCATTAATAGGCTTATAAACCCTAACTAGCTCAACACTCCACCTCCACCACCATAGAAGTCAAAATCAACGGAATCAAATATTGAACATCATTTTTATTTTTTTACTAGAAATGTTTTCCTTGATTAGTTAATTTTTACGAGAAATCAATGCTAAATAATCAAATATTTATTGTTTGGGTGAGGGTATTGGTACATTTAAATATTTATTCACACTCCTTATTTATTATTAAAAAATTTAGTTTTTTTTTTTAATTATGGGTGGCTAACTTGTTAAAGAAAGAATTACGAGTGACTAATGAGGTGTCTGAATAGACAATTGATATTTGTCAATAACAACACTTTTAGTGCTTTCTTTGATTTATTTATTTTATAATGTAAATGTAAATACCTTTATAATTAAGGCACGTATTTTTTTTTGCATGTCTTGCCTCAAGTCATTAAAACTCTCTTCCCCATATGTTCAAGCGTAGCTAGAATGCCATACATTTGCATTTGAATTTAGATTTATGGCGGTATATAAAGCAAAAAAACTATGATTATCAAAATATAATCAAGTCTCAAGGAAGGTTGGCATATGTGCATTAGGATCGTCATGTGGCAAACCCTCCAAACTGTACTAACGCCTTGATCGTTACAATTATTGCAGGCTAGCTATTTGAGATAGCTAAAGAGCTTTCCTAAACATGAGATTTTATATACCCAATCACAAGATATATATAAGTGAGACATCATAATTTCCAAACCAAAATCCATGGTGATGTTGACGAAGAGAAGAGACAAGGAGAGGCTATATATGGAAATTCAAAACCAAAAAGATGCAACCAGTTACAATTGGCATAACTGGTGGATCGCATCAACTAAGTTGGCCGGAGTAGTGCATGAACCTTGTTAGCTCATGTTTGACATTTATGGAACCTCTTTCCATAATTGAAACAGATAGAGCATGTTTAGGAAAACTGAATTATTTGGATTTCAGTTTTTTGGGATGAAAAAGCTGTTTTTGAAATAATCTTTCATATTTGACACTTGACTTAAATTTATGAAAAAGATTTTTTTTGGGGGAAAATGTTTTATGTCATCTAATTTGTTTTACCTTAAGATATGATTTGGTTATTTTTCATTCTCAAAACTTTCTTCCTTATTTATCCCTACAAAACTAACTTCCAAACAAATATTATTAAATTATACAAATAACTTCATATCTTTTTTCGTAATTTACTATGTAAAAGTGATTTTTTGTACCATCCAAATGAAATAGATTATCTTAAAATCGCATTTCAGCAAACATACCCAAACAGAAACAGATTATGATTATAATCGATTATCACAATAATCGATTATCAACATGATCTATTTTTTCCAGCTTTCCCAAACATGCTCAGAGTCTTCATGGTTAATCAGTAGGAGTGAGTTAGCGTATCCTCAAAAGCATAGTGGGAAAATACACTGGAGAATTTATCATCTCTATTATTTTTTGATATTGTAATAAGAAAGAAGTTCCTTGCTCCCAAAGCACCTAATGTAGAGGAGAGCTCTCTAATGAAAAAAAATCTAGCACTGGGGTGACTTGATAGGGTGCATTTCACCTTCAATTACCTTAGGTGATTCAGTCTTCATAATTGCCGTACAAATTGAAACCAAAAAGTATAAGCCGGAAAACTTAAGTAAGCAAGATAATTACCATAGACATTTCAACAAATCCAATTACTCTGTTCAATGAAAATGATACTTTCATATTCTTTAAGTGTCCCGTATGTTCAACCAATCATTCATGTTTGTGAACAAAGGAAACTGTTGTTTTTTGCATTTATTTCCATCAAGCTATACTAGTACATGATATTCTGTAAACCTTCTCTTGGAGCTGCTTCAAATTGACATTTTGTATGCGTTAGATAGCTTTTGACTTAGTAGTGAATACTCGACCTAGCAAGTGGCATTAGAGGCAAGGTCATAACCTCGATTCTTAGAAAGACGTACAGACTGCTGGTAGGTGTTTGGAAGGTTGAAATTAGATGGAATTGGAGCTTTTGAGGAATGATATGAAATCCGTTTATATTAGTGTAAATCATTTTTCACTTACGTACATTCACTATTAGCCGTTGATTTTATTTTCATATCTAATGATGATTGTGATTTTAACTTTAGTAATAGTTAACACCGTTGAATGAAAATAAAATCAACAACTAAGGATGAGCGTAAGGACGGATCTACAACCAAGGGAATGGGGGCAATTGCCCCCACTAGGCAAAAATATTTTAAATTCCAATATTTAATAATTTTGATTTTGATTTTGCCCCCACAAAAAAAAAAAAAGTTTGCCTCCACATGTCAAGTTATTACCTAACTTTTTGTAAGAGCGAAAATTACTTTTGTAATCTATCTTCTTTTACTTAATGAATTGCTTCTCATTTCTTATATATTGATGTACGTTTCACATTGAAATCGGATCACATCATATCTTTTCTATTTAATATCAAATTTTTTATCACTTATACATATTTATAATATTTTTCTTTAGTAAAAATATTTATAGATTTTTTTTTGCCCCCACTAACCAAAATTTCTAGATCCGTCCCTGAGTGAGCGTAAGTGAGAAATGACATACACTGGTGTAAACGGGTCTCTCCTCGTATATATGAGGCAACTCAACTGAGATGAACGTGTTATTGTGAGAGAAGAGATGAGTAAATCTAGACATTTGGATCACACATGAATTAGAATATAAAGTCATGTGATTTTTTTAAGCAATCACATGACCACCAACTAACTTCTAATCCTGATCATCCATGTATGGTTTATGGCCCAGATTTGTTTCTTTTACTCTTTCACAATATAACACACTCCTCTCACTTGAATGACCATATATAAATATTGAGGGGGTTAAAGCTTCATATCACCCTAACGAATCTGTGCCCTTGCTTGTTCATGACTGTGTATGGTTCAAAGGAGGGGAGGGGAAGAGAGAGATATTAATTAGATATTCTGTTTGGTTAAGAGGGAAGATTTTAATGAAGGGGATGAAAAATAACACCATTCGTGTTTGGTTTATAAGAGGAGAAGAGGGGAAGAATTTTAAAACTAATTTATTTTTATACCAATATAATTTTGGATTTTAAAATACATAAGTAAGAATATTTTATTCAATACATTCAAAATGTTTTAAACTCATTCCTCTCCTCTCCAAATCCCTCAATATTGGAGGGGGAGTCTAGGGATGGCAATGGGTAGGGTACTATAGTACCCGTCCCCATACCCTCGTTTTAAAAAAGTATCCGTCCCCGTCCCCATGCCCGCGTGGGTAGCAACCTTGATACCCGTACCCTCACCCGCTGGGTACCTAAGTACCCGTATCCGCACCCATTACCCGCACTTTTTATATAAGAAATTTTGGATTTTGAAAATAAGATAAGTAAATATGGTATACCCAAAGGTTTTCGATTGATATAATTTTCATATTATTCATTTTAAACAATAAAATAACTTATTTTGTACTTACATAAAGTTACGTTCCACATAGTAAATGTCTTGCATGCCAAACTAAAAATGCAACCCGTAGATTTAATAATCAATTTGTGAACATGAAATATATGAAATGCAAAGGTTCAAATACAAAACGTCAAATAATCAATCTCCAAAATATTAATTAAATATTGCAATAAAAAATGATACATTGCACTAAAAGGAGTGTTAGTAAAAAAAAAATGCTATTGAATTGCAGAAAAAACAATATTAATGCCTCCTTTTTATTTTATTTGCCAATACTTGAGGATTATCATTATTGTCAGGTTTGTTCACAAGATAAAGAAAAACACGTCGAGATTATTGTAAATATTAAGATACTAAATAAAGAAGGAAAACATAGCAACCTAGGCATTTCCATAGGAGATGATTTGATCATATTAATCAAGAAGTAACATACAAAGTATAGGCGACAATGAAGCTAGCCAAGTGAAACTGACGATGAAGCTTTAGTTTTTATTTTTTATTTTTTTAATGCAATATATTATAATTAAGGCATGATGAAGTAACATATAAAGTATAGACGACGATGAAGCTAGCTAAGTGAAACTGACGATGAAGCTTTGGAATTAACAATGAAGCTCTAGTTTTTTTAAAAAAAAATTTAATTGTAATATATTATAATTATGTATATAGAAAATAAATATATAAAAAAATAAATAGATATACACATAGTGCAGGTATGGGGCGGGATGGGTACTAAAGTACCCGTACCCGCACCCATCCCCATTAATTTTTGCGGGTAATTACCCGCACCCGCACCCATACCCATTAAGCGGATAATTACCCTATCCGTCATGGGTAATTTTTGCGGGTATCCATTGGGTCCAATACCCATTGCCATCCCTAGGGGAGTCAAAATTGAGTGAGTAGAGATTTTGCTCCCCTTTGTTTCCCTCCCCTCCCCTTGCTTGTTCATGACTATGTTTGGTTCAAAGGAGAAAAGGGGATGAGACAGGAAGAGAAGGGAAGAGAAGGGTTTTAATTAGATATTCTATTTGGTTAAGAGGAAAAATTTTAATGGAGAGGAGAGAAAATAACATTATTCGTGTTTAGTTCACAATGGAAGAAAAGAAGAGAGATTTTAAAACTAATTTATTTTAATACCCTTATAATTTTAGATTTCAAAATACATAAATAAGAATATTCTAGTCAATCCATTCAAAATGTTTTAAACTCGTTTCTCTCCCATCCAAATCCTCGAATATTGGAGGGAAGCCAAATTTGAGTGAGGAGGGATTTGTTCCCCTCCATTCTCCTCTTATTCTCTCCAAAAAAATTGAACAAAACAAGAAAAATTTATAAAAATCTCTCCTCCCCCCATTCCTTCATTTCCCCCAACCACACACTATGTAAAGTTTTTAGCCTAACAATAATTGCTTAGTCCAACATTAGAAATGAACAAAAAATTATGAAAATAAAATGTATGAGATTCATTAATCAGCTTGCTAGGACTAAAACAGTTGAAATATTAAATAGTCAATTAGGAAGAGCAATGACGTTTGCTCGTCATTTTTTTTTTTTTTTTTGTGAACTGCTCGTCATTTTCTTTACTTCATTAAACTTGATGTAAACTTTTTAAGTGTAAATATCATTTCACATCAGAAAAAGATGTCTTAGTAAGAAGAATAATTAGTATTTTCCTATACTCTATCCACTTTCAAAAAAATAAAGGCAAGAGAATAAAGCCAACATAAGATAACCAACCAATGGTTGGTCGAGTGGTAAGTATCTCGACCCCATAAGGAGGAGGATGCAAGTTCGAATCCTGGTGGTGACACTCTAGTTGGGAGGTTGCGAAAACCAAGGGTTAATTTCCTACTCTAGGCAGTCGACTGAGGATTAGTCTCATAACCGGTTTAAAAGGCCGACACTTGTGGGGATATCCCGAGATGCCACTGTGAAGCCAAAGACCCTAATTACGGTGGTTCATAAAAAAAAAAAAAAAAAAACATAAGATTATACTCAACAACCCAATTAAAGGAGGAATTGATCCATAGTTATGAGTTGAGACGGGAGAAGTGAAATGATAATCTACCATTTAACTAATTATTGAGTGTTTTAAATGGATGGTTTTGTTACTCGTATAAGGTTTTTAGAGTTGTTTTGTCCCATATTTTTACTTTGTTTTCATTTCGTTGACATGTTAGTTATTTTCTTGTCAATGTTGAGTAATTTAGTTGTTTTTAGTCTAATTAATCTTCACTTGATTGTTGCATGAGGATGGATGGTGGAAAGAGTTGGACCAAAGACCAATTTTTTTTGAATAAATGAATACACTCAAGCACCATTTTCGATTGTGAAGATTAAGATGTCAAATCTTTCTTGAAAAGATTGACTTAGCAAAAACAAAAAGAAGATATGTAGAAGAAGAGATGTAGAAGAAAAGAAATATAGTATAACACTTCCAATTACACACTAGTATGAAACAAAATACAAGTAATGACGTAAAAAGTAAAGAGTTAAGGGGGTAGAAAGATCACACAATGATTTTTATTACTGGTTTGATCACCCCACTTGTAATCTATATCCAATTCCCAAACAAAGCTTGAGTATTTCCACTATATCAAGAGTTTGTACAACCGTAGAGATACCTCACTCTTCATACAAACCACAACCTTCATGGGATACCTCACCCACAAACCTTCTTCCTCAAGAGATGCCTCACCCTGAGCCTTTTGGGATGCCTCACCCAAACTTCTTCTTCCTTCAACGGATGCCTCACTCTTGAAACCTTTTGGGATGCCTCACCCAAAGTAAAATAAAAAAATAGAAGAGTAGAATAGAAAATCCTAATCTTGTGCAAGAGATGCATGATCTTCACTTATAGAAGTTACAATTGTTGTCTCACAATTTCTTCAGCATAACAGTATATTTGAAAGTGTAATTTTGTGCTTTGAAATCATAAATTGAACCCTTTATGTAGAAATCAATTAGGGCAACCAAAATTTGAAAGTTGGTTAAAAAATATTTCAGTGTATTTGAATACACCGCTGTTGTATTCGAAAACATACAAGAAGTATTTCAATACATCAGTATAACTGACATTATCTGCCTCCAACGGATCAGTGTATTCGAATACAACCTTGTGGTATTCGAATATCCTGATTCAAAAATGTCAAAAACCTTAAGTAATTGAATACAAAAGTTGGTATTTGAATACTTTTGATGGAACTTGAAAAATTCGTTAAAGTAAACCAATAATCAACTTTGTAATTAATTACTTTTACATTTTAAAAAACATTTTGAATCATGACATTTCATTTAAGCCCTTAATTGATTACTAACTTGGGTTACTCAACTTTTTAAGCTTTTTCAAAAACTTATTTTTGTGAAGCCAATTACCTAATCATTTTTCAAGGAGATTAATACATCAAGACCAACATCAAAACCTATGTTACAATTATAGACTATACTAAAAGTTGTTACATCAAAACACCAATAATCTTCTTTGGAAGTGCATAGGAGACACTTCATCTTCACAATTGAGGCCAAATTTGCATGCTGGAAGGTTTGGCTCAGAGCTTTATCTTGGCTCAGCGCAAGAGGAGTACAACATGGTTCTATTCTAGAAGATCTTGGGTGAGCGCAACTTTAATTTGGCTGAGTGCAAGAGGCATTAAAAAAGGCTTCATTCTGGAGGGTAATGGCTAAGCTCAACCAGAGTTTGACTTAGCGACTTGAGAATCCACTTAAGTGACCTAGAGATTGGCTATGCGCAACCAGAGCTTGGCTGAGCCAAACTCCCAATTTTCACCTTGGAGTATAAAGGCACATTTTGGGCGAAAATGTCATGGAGACTTAGCAGCCGCACCATGATTTATCTCTTCTCAACCCTAATTTGGAAGTTTCTTTGGAGCTGGAAAAGAGGAGAAGAAGGAGTTATTCACCATCCATCTTCGACCTCCCCTTCTCTGTTTCTTTGTTTTTAGGTTTTATGTCATGTTTAGCTAGTTTCCCCCTTTGTTGGGGTTAGGGAACTTAATGGATTCAACTTGTAATTGATTTTGGGTTGATTAATGAGTTTCTTTCTTCTATTTTTGAGCTTTTAATCTTTATGCTTAATGCTTTCTTGGACTTGATCACTCCTTAATGTTTTGTTGATTATGCATGCAAATGGAAGTTTGGTGTGCAATTTTGATTTTGAGATTATTAGCGTTGTATTTCCTTAGTCTATGAATAATCATGGAATTGCAAGTAACCTTTTGAATTCTTATGCCTAATGCCTTTTCTCTATAACTCACCTAAGGAATTATAATTTAGTTACGGATAAAAGACTCAAACACCCAATGAATTGGGGGGTTGGGTATTTGTAAGTGAAATTTGGTTAGTAAAATAGGATTAAAGGCTTGTATTGATCTCTCTTGTTGTGGTTGAAATCAAGTGAACTTAACCTCAAATGCTTCTAATTCATACACTTTCCTTCTTCCCCATCTAAATGTTTGATAAATTGCCTCAAAGAAAACTCCAAAATATGTTCTTGAACTTCCTTCACATCAAATAAGTCTAAATAGTTGCTTAACTTGTGAATTGGTGCTTGGCAATCGATTCCCGTGGACGATATCAGATTCTCACTGTTTTTATTACTTGCAACAACACATATCCGATTCTAACTCTTTTTATTACTTGCAACAACCCAATACACTTGTCGTGTTCTCATCGTGAAACCATCTCTAGTTTGCACGACTCCAGCAAATCACAACGCTTAGCTTGTATTCAAATGGAAATTGATACACTTTTTCTCACGTCTTTTTTTACACGTTTATTAGTTTAGACAAAGAGAGAGAAAGAATGTTTATTAAGGAAAATGTTTTTGTTTACATCCTAAATACAACATTTGCGTGGGACACCGTGCTTAATATATATGAGTGTAGCTGAATACTAACGTATACCATATATAAAGATGGAATAGTATATCGTATACAGATGTAAATCGAGTGTCGTTCGAATATCTTATTCTAGCGGTGCAAAATCTATGGTTGGAAATGAAAATATCCACGAAAGGAGAATAGAGCCAAGAGAAGAGCTGGTTGGGTAAGAGATTGGGGACGGCAATTATACTCTTTTCTTTGGAGATCGATATGCTATCATTTGGTTTTTTTGGCTTTGGTTTTCATGCATGCTTGTCTTTTTATTTGACAACAGGGTACCCTTTTATTTCCCTCTATATATGATATGAAGAACTAGACATTCAGTACATGAAGAATCAATCAGGAAAAAAAAAAAAGAATTGATCTTAAACGATACTGCTAACCATCATGACAAAAATGCTGGTGCACATGTAAGAGAAACAAGTATAGATGCATCAGCTCAAAAAAAATTCATCATGTGGGACTTTTTTTTTTTTTTTTCCTTTTTAAACTCAGGTAAATCGCATTACCAACTAGTGATTAACATATACGACAGTCTGCTAACTAGTCTCATGGGCAAGATTACTTATTAATCTGTCACGTTGTTATTATAAATGCTTACATGAAGAGTAAAGTCAAAGCTGAACTTTACTTACAAAAGGAGACAGAGTAAATGTGAGAAAGGCATGGGAAGCCCTTGTTAAAGCCTCATTTCTTCAAAGTCCCTAAAGTATTTATTCTCTGACATAGAAAAATTTGTCATTAGTCCCTACTCTAGTACTCTTTACAACCCCTAATTGAGTCAACATTCAACCACCATTAGAAGTCAGAATAAAGAGAACCCTACAACATAAACAACTATTGAGTAAACCGCTGCATCTTAAAGACTGGTTTGTGCATGACAAACTTCAAAGTTCTCCTTAGCATCCTCACACCTTCTTTTCCAGCTCCCAAACCTTGCACCCACAAAACAATTTTGGTTCTTCCACCCACAGTCACCATCTCAGCCTTTACCACCTTGGCTTTCACTGACCCCAGAGCCCTTGCTATGGCAGACATCAACCCTGGCCTATCCTCACAACTCAATGTGGCTTTCACTAGGCCTTGCTCATGATTACATTGTTCCGTAGTCAACTCATCTTCCCAACTAGGAGCTTCAAGTTTTGGTACACTTTTCTCCAGCTTCCTCACTTGCTTGATAGTCTCTGACAGTATTGATGCCTTGTCCGTCTGTTAGTTCATAATCACAACATCTAGAATTAGCAAGCTTGTCATGAAAAATCAAAATGAAGACAAAATTATACTTCTTCTTCAAGGTTTTAAATTGCGATCGCGGTCGCGATTTCCGTTATTGCGGGCAATGGTTGGAAAATGTGCCAACGCGGTCACGTTTTCCGTTATTGCAAGCAATGGCTGGAAAGTGCGGCCAACACGGACGCAATTGCGGTTGCGATGCGATTTCAGAGACTGTCAAAACCAAAATATCGCGACCCCAACCTTGTTCTTGTTACTTAAAAATAGTTAAAGGAAAAAGAAGTAGGAATTTTCACTTTCACACGGTTGGATTCATTTCCAAGGCATAACACACTGCTTGAATTGTGGAGCTGGTTGATCATGTTAGGGAGGATACTACGGAGGATGTTATATTGACTGTTGATTCGCATTCTACGTCTCTTTTCTGCTTCACTGTGTTTCTTGGCAGCCACTAATTTGCTATCTGCCTTGGATCTTGGCTTTGAGAAAATGTACTTGTATGTCTCTGAGGTGCATGCCCGAGGAAAGCTACGAACTTCCGAGTTATAGTAATTTTGAACATGCTGCATGCCCTGCTCTAACTATTTTAGTAAAACAGAAGGAAACCAAGTTTTAATTTAACCATAAGCAAAGGTACTTGTAATAATCTAACCTGTCTAAGTAAAACCATGGTATTGAACTGATTTGCCTGTTGTGGAAGCTTGTATGCTAAAAGAGGTAAAATGCAATTACCAGAAAGCAAGCAAGAATGGCAGATGTTTGCCTTTGGTGGCAACTATTCCACTACTTTATAAGGAATATATCTTCCTTAATGAATATAAATAGAAAATTTATGGTAAATCCAAAACATATATTACAATTTAATAGGATTAGAAAAAAAAATTCCTTTTAATTAATAGCGTATCAGAAGATAATCACAACATTATTATTATTATTAAAAATAGGCAAGATTTAAAACACATGCGGATGCACGAACACATGCACGCATGTGCGCGCATAGGTAGGGGTATAAACGAGTCGAACCGAACCGAGCACTTGAAGCTTGACTTGTGAAAAAAAAAAAGGGTTACTCCAGTTTGACTCATTTATTTAAATGAGCCTAACCAAAAGCTTGAGTTTGGCTTGTTAACTAACGAGCCGAGCCCGAATAGTTCCCAAATAACTCAGTTCATTTATATCCTACTTGCGAGTCACGTGGCAAAGGAAAAGAAAAAAATGAATGGGAAACTGAAAACAATTGAAACACTAGTTTTTTATTTTATTATTTATTTAAAAACAAATTTATAACCATACGTTTTAACTCACAAATTAATAACATTTTTCATAAAAATTTGTCATTAGAAAACTATACGAAAGTGTTTTTATACAAAAAAGTAGGATATATATAATTTTAATTTTTCAATGATATATATATATATGGGCTTGACTCATTTAAATAATCGAGTCCAATCTCAAGCTTGGATTTGTTTGTTTAATTAAACAAACAAGCTTTATCGAGCATTTAACGAGCCGAGCCTGAATATTTCACGAATAGCTCGGCTCATTTACACCTAGGGGTGTAAGACCCGAACCAATAACCCAATGAATTCGAAAATCCAAGTCAAACCAATTAAATTGATTTGGATTTTTTTGGTGTTCGGGTCCGAACTAAACTAAACCTGATGGTGATCGGTTTGGTTCTCGGGTCAATGATTCTAGAACCAAAACAAACCAAATCATTTACTATATTTAATATTTATATATATATATATATATAAATATTTAATACTTATTATATTTAATATTTATTTATATTTTAATGGTTTAATATTTTAATATTTATTATATTTTATTTTGTGAATATATATTTAATATTTTATATATTTAATATTTATATATATATTTTAATATTTAATAATTTTCGGGTCCGAACCGAACCGAACCAAAACAATCCGTTTTTGAATGGTTTGATTTGGTTCGGGTTTTATAGAAAAAAATGGTTAAAACCGAACCAACCATCTTTTATTGGTTCAAATTTCTTTCTTACCTAAAATCGAACCAAACCGACCGTTATATCCCTACTCACACCCCTACTCATAGCCACCCATATATTACACGAATACAGTAGATCTGTGTACAAAAGGAATATATACCTTCCTTAATGAATATGGATAGAAAATTTACTGCAGGTCCAAAACATATCTTACAATTTAATAGGATTAGGAGAATTTTTCCTTCTAATTAATAGAATATCAGAAGATAATCATAACATTATCAACATTAAAAATAGACATGATTTCAAACTTAATTTTAAAATCGTTACCATAAAATACTTGATTTGCTCTATCATGTCATCTCCCAGGAGAGAATCCGCATATCATTTTTTATAAAAATATTTTACCCCTTGAGGCATAGCTATTTTCAAGTTGATTCCTTGAAGTTTTTTTTCCGCTTAAATCCCAAAATTTTAGTTTTAAGTAAACGCATTACTTTTCCAGTTAAACACAATGGAACATAAGGCAAGCGCATGCCAAGTAACTTTGCCCGAGGTTTAACATTCATTTAATTTGCCTTATCTTTTATCCCCCGTTATCTGTCTTTCGCCACTCCGGTGGAAATGATTGAAAAAAAGGATAAAAGCAAGGTCGTATTTATGGTTGAAAATTATAATTCAACTTTAGAACCATAGTTATCAATCTCGGATAGCGACGAGTAAAGGCCAACCCCCGAAACCGATATAGCAAGATGACTGCTATTGCAATGTACATACAAGCTAAAAAATTAAATATACATATGTAAATGTTAAAACATAACAAATTACCCAAAATTGCAAAGAAACTCAACCAATAATCATAAGTTATAATCTTCCGCTAGACATACAAGCCAACGACAACAAAAGTAAAAAAATAAACTATCAAATTTAAATAGTTTGGATCTAATAAGAATCACCATCTTGCAAATCTTTCAATTCTTCAAGATTGTCACTTTCATCACTACTAAACTTATAAACCTAGGTCCGAAAATACGAAATATGATGATGAGATGTACATCAGGAAGGGACAAAACTGGGTTTTACCCCATTTCACTGGATCGACTGCTATTGCCACTAAAACCCATGAAATCCCACTATTCTGGCCGCCGCTATTTCCGCTATCCTACAACGTGATGCTATCTAAGTTTCATAACGGCCATGTGCCACTCCGCTCCGCACCTCCGCTATAGCGCACTATTAACTACCTAGAATAGAACATCTTATAGAAGAAAATTTTGAACTAGGAAGGAAAGTAAAGTATATCTGCGTAAGATAGTTATGAGT
Organism: Ammopiptanthus mongolicus; assembly: GCA_039655645.1. Lineage (NCBI taxonomy): Eukaryota > Viridiplantae > Streptophyta > Magnoliopsida > Fabales > Fabaceae > Ammopiptanthus > Ammopiptanthus mongolicus. The sequence continues at coordinate 91,956,112 of CM077343.1, forward strand.
AAATGCTACACAGTATATGAATTTTGTTTTAAAGAAAAAGATTTAAACAAGCATATTAACCCTCTCAGAAGAGAGCAAGCACGCATGCACACAAAGATAAATATACTGATACCTGCGTTCAAGACTTAGTTACCTTGAGTTCTGAAAGCAGCATGACCAATGGGTCTTACATATTCATTAAGAAAATATATGGGATACAATGTTCACTAGTCTTGTGCACTACATATCCTACTTCATCTACTTGTGCTTTTTTTTGGGAGGTTCCAAGAAAAAGGGTAAATGGGATTTAGGGGGATCCAAACCCCACCACAGCTACAGCATACCCCCTAATCAAAAGACCTAGGGATAGATAACCGTGTTAGCTGAAGCACACCTGTATCCAGTATTCTAGTTGTCATCTTTCACTCATATGTACCAAAGCAAGAGGTTAAACAAGGTCTTTCACTTGTTTTATGAAGAAAATCAACAATTTTTTCAGTCACATTCTTGCCCACTTCCTATGTTATTTCTTACCTGTACTCTGCTATTAGATAATCAAAATGCTTTCAGCAGAGAACCAATACTGGCTGAGTTACAAGGTGAGACTATATTTGCTAGCTATTTTATCAGTTTTGACTAAGCCCCTTAGAGGGCCCCTTTGGCTAATCAGAATTCGTATCCTAAAAAAGAGAAAACTGATTAGGTGCAATGCACTTTCAGTAGACACAACAGAATCAAAGGAATTTCAATCACTTAAATTTTCCATATGCAGTTCAATCTAAATAACAATTGTCAGCAAGGCTATACAGCACATCAATACTCTAGAAAGTAAAAATGCAGAAGGAAGTGAATTGGCAATTACAGACACAAATCCATCGCTATATAAATAAATCTCAGAAAAAATAATGATATCCTAAGGGTATGTTTAAAAAAATACTGATATCCTAAGGGTATGTAATCTAAAACGACAAAAAAAAAGAAAAGAATGATGAGAGCCAATTGTTGTAGAACTGAAATATTCATAAAAGATGGTAAAATGAGAGAAAAAGAAAAAAACATTTCCTACATTTTTGTTATCTTTTCTTTCACGTTGAGTCTTAATGATGGGCTGTCATATGAGAACTGAAGCAGATAATTTTCCATTGAACTAAACCAAAAAAGTTTGGCTTAAAAAATTTTAGTCACTCATGTTGAAGAAAGAAATTCATCATAATTTCAGCATTTCGGAGGTGAGTTCAACATTGTTAAACAGCTAACATACATGTCCTTGTGATTCCTAAACCCTAGTAACCAAGATAGCAATTGAGTGTTAGGCATGACCAGGGAATAAACAATGTTTGCAGCAAAAGTGAAGCAAATCTTCATGAAACTCGATCTCTTAACTGTCTTCATAAGAGAACTCTTCTAAAACCAAAAAATCAAATAAGCAAGTAATCTTACTTCCACAAAAACTATCACATACAGAAAACCAATCCATTCAGAGTACGAAAAGATAGATTATAATCAGTTGAAGCACACCATCTGCAAGTGAGACCAAATATTGTCTTTTCAATTTCGAAAGGTCAAGACAAAAGGGGCATTACAAGAATTGTAAAATATAGACAATGCAATGCCTCTTTCCCAGATAGATGAAGCACAAAACCAACAACTATACTATCAAGTTCCTCTTTTCTTCATCTGAATTGTTTTCACATCCCAAAATCTGTGCAGAACACTAAACAAAAACACTACATGCAACCTATATCTTGCTAGAAGCCTAGAACTACCAGAGAAACCAGTAAAGTTGTCATCACCTTTCCATCAATCGTCAAACCGTACACCAATAAAGACATCTCCATCTCCTTCTGTAAACTCCAATTCACCATCTTCTTCCTCATCCAAATCCAAATCCAGGTTACTATCAACACCAAAACCTCCCTGCCTGTTCCTCATCCTGTTCCCAACAACCCTCTTTGCCACAGTCTTCATCCTCATCTTCCTCTTCCCATTCCCATGCAAATCCACTGGTTCATTCTTATGAACATTAACCACCCTCTCACACCCTTGATTCCTCACATCACTCCAAACCCCCTCACCCAAATTCTTCCCAAACCCTTCACCCCCAACAACATCATCATCATCATCATCAGAAATGTACACAAAAGGGGTTTGTTCAAAATGGGTTTTTTCAAAATGGGTTTGTTCATCCATCATCATCATGTTGTTATCTTCTTTCTCTTTATACCTCAAGGGCACACTGGTTTGACACCAATAGTACTCTCTCTGATGCTCCTGCTCCTTCACCGGAGGCTTCACCGCCACACCGTGAAACGCTTTGCCGCAACCCTGACACAGCAAAGGGAAATCCTCGTACCTATCCTCGTACTCATAGAGGTTCCAACAGTAAGGGCACGCGGTCCAGAACGTTCCGTTGGGGTGCCGGTAACCGACTTCGCGGTCGTAAAGCTCGCGGCTTTGGGGGTCGGAGAGCACGTGCCAGGCCTCGCGGACGCACGTGAGGGCTTCGTCGGAGAAGGGGTATTTGGTGGCGGCGGTAGGGTCGAGGAGGAGGGCGAGCTTCTTGAATTGGCGAAGGACGAGGTCGCGGTCGCGGGCGGCGTCTTCGCGGCGGAGCTGGAGGATGGAGTAGTGATCGGGGTGGTTGTTGGGGAGACGGCGGTCGACGGCATAGAGGACGTCGGCGATGGCGAGGATTCGGTCGAGGGAGGCGGAAGTGTTCGGGTCGGACCTTGGGATCCGGATGGCGAAGTCGCGACAGGTGGCGAAGCGGCGGTACGAGAGCATGGTGACGCATGCGGCGATGAGGTTTTCGGGTTCGGATCCGGGTCCTTTGGGAGTGTCCATTTTGCAATGTTGTGAGGGAGAGAGTGAAAAAGGGTTAAGAAGAAGAAGAAGGAGGAGTAGAAGAAGGAAATGCGAAGAGATTGGGAGTGAAGGGTGTTTTGGTCATTCGGAGATTTACTTGGAGCGCAATGTTTTTTCTTTTAATTTTGATGATGATTCTTATACTTATTGCTCATCATAATACTACGGCTGGTCAACAGCAGTGGACTATGTTCTTCTTAATCTCACTCACAGATAGGGACAGCAATTGACATCGGTATCGGTAAAAAATATCTATAATAGATGAGGGAAATATGTGTTTCTAACCTAAGCACTAACAACAGCCGTTGATGTTCTTTGTGTTATTTTTTCCTTTATCTTAGTTAAAATGCGGATAATGGGTGAGGATATGGGTACTTAGATACTCAGAGCGTATGGGTAAGGGTACTTAAGTTGCTACCCACACGGATACGAGTATTTTTTTCAAATGCGGGTATGGAGATGAGTACTATAGTATCCTACCCACACCCTACCCATTGTCATCCCTACTCACAAAAGGAAATGTCTCATTACCAATAAGGTCCAACACAGTTGGTAGATAGTTGAGTTCTTTAAACATATTGTCAAATGTTCGATCCGTGCCGTGTGTATGAAAAAAAAACTTTTTTGGGAAAGACAAAACTCACTTTGATGATTTTTATGTCTCAAAAGAAATAAATTTCTCGTTATTGATTGAAGGATACGCTCGTGCATAAAAAATATTAAAAAACAAGGAAATGCCCCCTTGTTTTAGGTCATTGGGATCTCACGTGCCAATTTTTTTGTTATCTGACCTTGTGAGATCTGGGAAATAAAAGGACACTCTTTTCTTTCATTTTTCAGAATTTAGTGTGTATTTGATTAAACGTTTAATCCGACACATGCAAAATGCAAATGCAATCCAAAGCTCCTTTCATGTTTGATGGAATTTTTTTACAGAAGTGTCACCGTCAAGGCAACCCTTAAACTTGCGAGAGTTGAGAGTGGATTTATTTTCAAAGCTACTTACATCCTGTTGAGAAATTCTTAAGAATATCTCAAAGAAAAAAATATTTATATTGTAAATTCAATGTAAGCCACGTTGAGACTTGCAACATACTCTACCAAGATCAATCGGTATCCACCAAAGATTTTGGAATTGATTCTTATTATTGGTAATCTTTAATTAGTAGGACATTTATAAGTATTATCATAAAAGCATTATTGAGACTTGCAACATACTTTAACCTTGAAATAAGACAAAAAATTTCTAGTCTTAATTTTTTTTTTGGGTAAGATCATGATATAGGCTTAATTCCCACATAAAAATGGATTGTCTTATGCTTCTAAATAATTCTAGTGGACTTGAAGAATTTTACACTCAATGGCTTAGTTCATATTTAGATTTTATTATATAATATTCAAAATTTAATCTAATGATATGCATTGTTAGGACTCAATCCATTGGTAGTGTACATCCTAAAAGATTAATCTATTAGATGGAAAAACTTCATGATTTAAGTAGACCAACATATATAATAACCCTTTCTAGTTGTCCGTTTAAGTTGACTCTCACTCTCAGGGATGGATCCACCTATATTACATTGAAGGCAGCTGCCCCCACCATGTCATTTTATTTATTTATTAAATCTTAACTAATTTTTGTTTTACCCCCACTAAAAAACAAGTGTTGCCCCTATTGCTCTACAATTTACTCTACATAACACTAAAAAATGTTGCTCCTATTGGCTTCATATAGGGATGGCAAAAAAATTCGTACCCGCGGATATCCGCGGGTAAAATCCGTCGCGGATCGGATTTGGATAGTGTAGCGGGTATCCGCGGGTAAGGCTTAACGGATTTTTTAACTATCCGTTAATTAACGTAGCGAGTACGGATTTAATACTATCCGTACCCGCGGATACCCGCATATACTAAAAAAAATATTTTCCCCCTAATAATATAACCCTAAATATTTTCCCTAATTTCACTCTTACTTACTCTCTGAGACTCTGACTCTCTCGCTCTCTCAGTCTCTCACCTTGTCCAGCAGTCCAGAACGGCAGAACTCCAGACTCCAGCGCCGCGCGGCCCGCGCCCTCCTCGTCTACTCCGGCCGCCGCAACGGCAGCCCCCTCGTCACGCCCTCCCTTCTTGACGCGTTGCTCGTCCCTCTCCGGTCTCCGTTCTCAGCTTCGCTCGCTCGCTCGTCCCTCTCCGGTCTCCGTTCTCCGCTCGCTCACTCGCTCGCTCCCTCCCTCTCCGGTCTCCGCTTCGCTCGCTCGCTCCGTTCTCCGATCTCCAGTCTTCGCTTGCTCGCTCGCTCCCTCCTTCTCCGATCTCCGGTCTCCACGTCGCTCATCACAGTGCCGGCGCCGATCTCCTCTACAAGCCAGCGCCGCCTTCCCCTTCTCTCCTCCACCTCCAGCCGCACGCCAGTGACGATCTTAACCATTCCACAGGTAATTTTGCAACTGAGAGTATTAAGGTTCCCCCAATTTGTATATGCCTCTATAGGTATAGGGGTGTTCATCAACCGATCCAAACCAATTCAAACCGCAAAAACCGAACCGAAAAACCGAAAACCGAATAAACCGAAAACCAAAAAACCGAAAACCGAAAAAACCGCTTTTTTTTCATTGGATTGGATCGGATTTCGGATCCCCTAGTGAAAACCAATCCAATCCAATCCAAACCGACCTACTATATACATATACTATTATTTTTTAAATTATAGTACTACTCATACTTAAGCATTGTTTTTCATACTTTTATGAACGAACACTCTCATTATCTTTAATATTTTTGTTGGAATTGTCAAATACTAGATGTATTGGAATATGTATAGTTATTCATGTACCTAGGAATCAATAGTTATTCATTTACTAGAAGATTTTATGCATGTACGTAGGAACTAGAACTACATTAATTCTAGTATATATAGGTTTAATGTTGGTTTTCGACTTAATATAACTATGTAATGATGTATCGGTAAAAACCGAATTATCCAATCCAATCCAAACCGCATTTGATTGGATTGGATCGGATCGGATTTTTTTAAGTAAGCAAACCGATCCAATCCAAACCGCAAGTTGTTTTCATCTTTGGATCGGATGGTTTTTTGGCTCAAAACCGATCCAATCCAATCCGCGAACACCCCTATGCCTCTATTTGAATGTTAATACATAATAATAGCTGCACATATTTTTATTTGTAGAATGTCGACCCCTATTGTGTCACCAGATGTGGTGGAATTGAATGTGGGTGAGGCCAGCACTGCTGCTGGGGCTGACCCTTCTGATGCCAGTACTGCTGCTGGGGCTGACCCTTCTGATGCCAGCACTGCTGCTGGGGCTGACCCTGCTGAGGCCAACATGGTTGTTGGGGCTAACTCTGCTGAGGCCAGTACTACTGCTGTGGCTGACCCTGAGACTCGTCGAAGAAAGCAAACTTCAATTGTTTGGGATCACTTCATGAGGAAACAAATAGATGGGGTGTGGAAAGTTGTTTGTAATTACTGCGATGCAAAACTATTAGGAGATTCAAGGCAAGGGACATCACATTTGCACAACCATTGGAAGAGTTGCATACGCCGAACTACTAGAGACATCAGGCAAACAATTATAAAGACGGGGAAAGTTAAGGGGGACACGGTAGTGGTTGGAAATTATTCATTTAATCAAGAAACGGCAAGGCGTGCACTTGCTAAGATGATCGTTCTTCATGAGTATCCAATGTCAATGGTTGATCATATAGGCTTTAAAGAATTTTGTGGAAGTTTGCAACCTTTATTCAAGGGGGTTTCTCGCAACACTGTTAAGAGTGACATTATGAAGGCTTACAATACAACAAAAGTGAATACAAAGAAGTTTTTGTTGAAGAATCAAAGTCGTGTTGCAATCACTACTGATATGTGGACTGCAAGTAATCAAAATAGAGGCTACATGACCGTCACGGCTCACTTTATTGATGATTCTTGGACCCTTCAAAGTCGCCTTGTGAGGTAATAACACAAAACATCCTTTATTATTAAATTTGTTTAATTATTGTTGATATTTTGCTGAAATTTTCATTTCAATAATAGGTTCATTTATGTGCCTGCTCCTCATACGAGTAAAGTTCTTGCTGATGTCTTGATTCAATGTTTGATGGAGTGGAATCTTGATAGGAAATTGTCTACTTTGACCGTTGATAATTGTAGTACAAATGATGCTATGATTGATCGCATTCTAGCTAAGATTAAACCTAGAGAACTTATTTTGGGTGGTAAACTCTTTCACATGCGTTGTTGTGCTCACATATTGAATCTGGTTGTGAAAGATGGCTTGTCCTTAATTTCTGCTGCAATTGAAAAAATTAGAGAAAGTGTTAGTTTTTGGACAGCAACACCCAAAAGAGAAGAGAAGTTTGTAGATGCATGTGGACAAGTGAATATTACATTTAGTAAAAAATTGATTCTTGATTGCAAGACTAGGTGGAATTCTACCTTTTTAATGCTCCAAGTTGCTGTACAATACAAGGATGTGTTTGATAGATTAGCACAACGGGAGGATAGTTATAGAGTTTTGCCTGATGAAAATGATTGGCAAATGGCTAATGAAATTTGCCAAAGGTTGGAATTGTTTTATGATGTTACCCTGTTGTTTTCTGGTACTTTGTATCCCACAGCTAATGTTTTGTTCCCAAAAGTATGCCAAATTAAGTTAGCTTTGATTGAGTGGTGTAATTGTCCTATTGCCCGATTCGGGAGTACAGTTTGACATCTTAGCTTGGTGGAAGTCTAATGGGTTAAAATACCCAACCTTGCAAATGATTGCTAGAGATTTTCTAGCAATTCCTATCTCGACAGTTGCTTCTGAATCATCATTTAGTACTGGTGGTCGTTTTCTTACTCCTCATCGTAGTAGATTACGTCCGCATACTTTAGAGGCATTGATGTGTCTCCAAGATTGGCAATGGAATGACATGAACGGTAATGAAGTTTATCCCTTTTAATTAAATATATTGATTCATTATTACGAAAGTTTAATGATCTTATTTTTATTTTTTAGGCTCTTCAAAGGTGGAAAGCATGGCACTTTATACAGTTTTAGAAGATATGGATGTTGATGACGTTAGTATTTTTTCTAATATACTATTTCATTTCAAATTACAATAATAATAATTGTTAGTGAATTTTATTTGGGTTCATTTTTTTTTTTTAGGAAACAAATAATGAAATGGAAGTGGATCCTATCATGGAAGATGACAATGACACTTACAACAATTGAAGAATGGCATTACAGATTATGAACTTTGGAATTTATTTGTCTAATGTGTTGTTTAGCTTGAACTGTGATGTTTATTTTGAACTTTGGACTTATAATTTGTTTAATGTAACTTTGAACTTGGATTGGAATTTGGATTTTTGTTGTAGTAATTAATTTTAGAATTTTACTGTGTTTCAATAGGAATATATGTTTTTTATTTTTTTTTTATTTTTTTAGTAAATATCCATGGATATCCATGGATATCCGCGGATTTTTGAAAAATCCGCGGATATCTCCTTAACGGATATCCGCGCGGGTAGCGGGCGGACACGGGGCGGATTGTCTTCTCGCGGGGCGGGTAGCGGGTAGCTACTATCCGTGCCCGCCCCGCCCCGTTGCCATCCCTAGCTTCATACAACAATTTCAAGATATGAAGACACATAAAGAGTAGGTATCTTCAATTTTTAGGCTATAGAATGGTAGTTTTTCTAATCTCCAATTTTTGGCTTAAGGATAATGATATCATTATTTTATCGCTTATCCATTTATATATATTTTTTATAAAAATATTTATAATATATGATCTTGCCCCCACTAGTCAAAATTTCTGAATCCGTCCCTTCTCACTCTAATTCCTTCTAGTACCAAATGGTATTTTCTTGCTCACTCAGTTCCAAGTTGCCCCTTCTACATGGATTTGGATTGTCTCAATTGCTTAGCCTTAAACCACACAATCATTGCGGTCACTAAAAGATGCAATTGTTGGAGCCAAAGTATCTATAAAATGTATGTTTGCAACGATATGTCCTTTTTTTCCCGATTGTACTGCATCATGCGCAACAAGGGCAAAGCAGATTTCACTTGCCAGAGCCCGCTCGGGCTGCTTCAAACTCTATTGATCTCCCACTAAATTTCTTATTCTGAAGAAAATATCATCGTTCTATGTTCTTTTTATGTGCGTTTTTTCTAAAAACTGTTGGTCCCATCTAGTTAGCAGTGACTTGGCTTGAATAGAAGTTTTCTTTCATTCTTTTAACAAATTTCCAATGATACAGTTCACTGATTTTCAAGATATTCCAACTCATTTTAGTTTCCCGTTAGCAAGCCAAGACTGCTTTATCACAAGAATTTAGAACCCTGGAACAGGTTGACGAATTCCCTGACCATAGAGACGTCCATTGCTAGTTCACCACCTTCAATGTTAGAAAAATATTTATTATGTTACACATCCTCACAATTCATGATTTGTATCCAGACATTTTAGGAGTTCTTGTTCAGTATCATCATCCTTGTCAACAGACAATAGTTTCAAGTTTCTTTTAAGGGATAAAATGAATGATTTTGTAATGGTAACTGAAAGTCACACAAGATGAGGAGTATCAAATGTCTATTATAACCTTCTCTTTTCTGCAGCCTATATGTTTCTTCTAATTCACTTCTGTCAAATATAATTTAAGCATAAAACAAGTTAACAAATTAGATCACGAGTGGCTTTCATTAAAGAGCATATTCCTAACCACTTCTGCCAAAGCTCGTTAACTAGTAGAATGCTTGCCTGAAAGAGGACTAACCCGTTTCTTGTCCTCTCTAACAAAACTGAGTAATTTTTTCATGGACAAAACTTAGGGGTGCAGTTCCTTATGTACTTTAAGTGCATTTTTTCAATGGAAATAGAATATGAGTAACATCTGTTACACATGTTACACATAGATGAGTTGTTACACATGTTCTTTTTACATTGGAAAACAGCACATAAACTATCCACAAAACTGCACCTAAGTTTTTTCTTTTTTTTTTTTATATGTCAGATTATTTGCATAATGAACTTCGAAAAAGCAGAAAGAATGATTAATCTCTGTTGACGTTAATGACAGTATCAGAGCTGTTGACAGATCTGCTCTGTGACAGATCTCACCCCCTAACTCATAGGAGTCAGTTTAGGAATTCTATTTCCTTTTCGGCTTTGATTTGTTCCCTTTTATTTCCTGATTATTAGGTCCAGATTTAATGTGTTTTTTTAGGAAATATATTCTGTAGACATTTCCTACCAATTAATCTCAATACAATCATCAGAGAATAGTATTTCTTCTATGTTTAAAATCTCAAATTCTCAATGAAAAGTTTCTTATAATACAATAACCACATTGACATCTTCAGCAAACCAACATATTTCGACATGCTTTAGACATACGGCAGCTGACACCGCTTCTTTCCCTACAGCCACCTTATACACCTAGAATCATATCCGTTTGATTCTAGCTCAACCAAACCAGAATTGCCGATTAACGAGTCCAAGGCTTCAAAACCGGCCCGATTTTCTATTTACTATTTTCCAAACTAATATTTATCCCCACTAAAAGAGCCATTCAAATTTCCAATTTGATCCTAAAGCATCTTCAGATATTGAACAAAGTAGATATGCATTATTGCATGCCTCAATGAGTGTGTGCGCATGTCAAAAAGAGAAAGAGATATGATACCAATCAGTTAACCTACTTCATAAATGAATAAGAATTCAACAGTGAATAGTTAGAGAAAGAGATAGAGACTGGGGGCAGGTGAAGCGGGCGACACGCCTATATTCCATCTCCCTGCAACCCCCCAAAAAATATGAATAAAAGCAATATTTACTTACTAACCGAGCCAGTTCAAAGAGTCAAAATTGCTTTCTGAAAGTTCAAGACTAATTTGTTCTTGCCTTAGAAGACCACATACCATTTTTCATGCCACTAATGGAGAAACTCTTTCTCAGCCAAAAAAGCACCATATAAGTATGAATCACGGTTGCAAATACAACGAAGACCCCGACATAGACACATGCAGTTGCAGCACAAGCATAAAGGTACCTACAGGACAAATGGATAGTGTAAGTTTTGCATGTTCAAATGACAAATAATATCAGAAAATCATAATAAATCTCTCTAACTTCTTCAAAATTTAATTCAAAAAATTACAAAGGATAGTTTTGCGTTTCAATAATTCATCAACTTCAAAAGACTAGGTTCGAGGAACTCACTTGGGAGAAAAGACACTCCAAATAAATAAATGGTTCCTCATCAAGAGCAAGACAATTGTGTATGCAGTCAAGAGAACAGAATTTATGCTCAGAGGAACTAGGCAAGGAAATCCAAGAAGAGACTTGAGAATTTCTCCAGAACTTTCATCCTTGGTAACTCGTGGACAGTTTGTCACCTTGACAGAGATGCACAGCACCATACTAAGCAAGAATAACATTGGGGACGCATAAGTAATGATGAACATTAGAAGACCAGAGAGGAAGGTTGAGTGACTTGAAATTCCCTGCCAATGAATGGTAATAATTGCTGAGAAAATGGACAATTAGCATCTTCAATGCAGTGCAGAAAATAATGTGCTCTTCTAAAAATTACAAAAGACAGGGAAACATTACAATAAAAGCTCCAGCCACATCAATGGTAGCTAACGTATTGCTGTTCCCAAGAGCAAAATGGCCTGCCATTCCCAGATTGTACAGTACAGCAATCTACGAAATGCAAAGTATCAGTACCTGATTTGCATTTTGAACTCATTCAAATACTCATTATGCATCAAATGATTTTTATAAAAAAATGCATCAAATGAAAATGCAAGATGTGGAGAAACAAGTACAGGTGACATTACCATAGTGCAATTTGGTGTAGTATCAACTAAAGCAAATTTAAAATTTTACAAACATTTAATCTTGGTAGAAAGCAAAGTTGAAGATATTAATATCAACAATTCAATACTGTACTATCACAAATTTCACCAGAACCAGATTTTCATAATGTGCATGCCCCCCGTTTTAGCTGCAGGTAATGATGGACAAATGACTCAAGCATGTTCAGACGCAAGAGCTATTAGAACTCCCCTGTCTTAAGGCAAGATATGTGGCCAAAGTGAGATGTGCTTGCTGGCACAGATGGCTAAGTATTTAAACATAGAATCACATGTATCCCATTCTTATAAACAAAAGACACATTCAGTCAACTAATGATATATTTGATGTAAAGATTCTAAGCAAAAGAGGCTTGTACAAAGTCAGAAACATATACTAGAGATTAGGAAACAGGAAGCCATAAATCCAAAAGCACAGGGCAAACTACAATTTGAACAGAGGGAAGTCTGGGTTGTAGGGTATAACGGGTGGGTTTGAAAAGAATGCATAATAATAATTAGGCGCTAAGCTACAGATAGCTATTATCTATGTGAATGGAGCTTGAAATTAAGAGTATCTGTGGATATGTGGTCAGGTGCCTGTGATTATTTGTATCTAAATACATAATTTTCCCTTCTCTTTTGGAAGGAAAAAAAAACAAAGAGCCACAACTAAAGGAGTACTATCATTAGTCGAACTATATGGCCTGAATGATATAGATGAAAGATGCATAGCTTTAATGGACGGTTATTATAGCTTTATAACCGTCCTTTAAATGGACGGTTAATAGAGGCATAAGCTTGTTCTACAAAATGAAATCTTCATATTAACATATGGCAGAATAATGCTAAAATGATGGAGGATTGAAGGTCTAGAGACATTTTAAACTCCCAGAGTAAATTATTTAATTAATTCTCATTGCTATCATTCCCATGTAAAGACCAACGGTTAGCTAGGTTAAGACACCTTATTTTGAAAACAACTTAGAGTAAAATATAAATTTTTTATCTCTTCCTCTTCATGCATAATATATAATTACCTGTGCAAATGTCTGTAGCATAGAACTTATGTTGATTAGGCATAGTAGTCTATATCTTATAAATATCATTTTTTTTTAAGAAAAATTCAAAATATAGGTGATATTGCCCAGAATTTTACCTATGTTAAAATTCCAATTCCAACAAAAAAAATGACCCTGAAAATGACCCTGCTAACTATGTGAACACTATACCATTATAATTAATAATTATATATAGCAAAAGTCCATACGTAGAACTTAAATAACCCTCATCTACTTGTGATTCTAGTGCAATCGCTTTCAGTTATAGCACCATGCTTTAGCCTCTAGAATCCAAAACCAATCTGCTACCAAAATATAAAAGAAAAACCAATATTTATTCATAACATCTTGCAACTAACCTCAACCCACTGCTTATGATGTGACCCACTAGAAGAAAAAGTAAGCATGCTGGCCAAGACTTGAATAAAGAGCAATAACAAGGGCATTGCATTAATGGGTTGTTGAAGCAACACTTGCAGAAGACACCAGGAAGTTATGTACACGCACCCCACCACGTACAAGGAATCTTTTAATACCAAAATTGGTGTCATGTTGAGAATTTCAACAGGAACAGAAGCAGCTATGTAGAAGTTCTGTCTTGAGCACATTTCAGGAGTTTGCATAGGCATAACCCATGGCAAAACCAATACAACTGTAACAGTGGTGATTCCCAGAATGGTATAGAATATTTGAATTGATGAGGTGGCATCCTTATTGTATGAGGAAGACATGTCCTGATGTTTCATAAAATGATGCAATTCCAACAAACCAGACATCAACAAGCACAATCCAATCACCATTACAGCTTTTGTTTTGGACCCCATTAAGTACAATACAAATATGCCTAAAATGATTATCGCGACACATGAGGCTATCTGAACCAAGTTTATATAATGACTGCCAGCCTGCTCAAGCCACTTAGAAATGTCAGGAAGGTTAGTCCAATTCACACCACCTTGATGCCATCCTCTCAAAATTCTTCCAGTAAAAAGAATAAGGAACAATAAACTCATTTGGAACCCTGATTTATTGAATGTTTCCGTTATTGAACTGAGAGAATCATGTGTTTTATCAAGTTCAAAAGACTGCATTGCTTTCCGAAGAAATAACAAGTTAATTGTGGATGTTAGAAAATGCCAAATATAATGCTCTTCCTCAATCATGGAACTTGATCCCATACTAATGACAAGGATCATGATGCCAAACAAAATGAACACCTCATCCGACTTCCATAGCTTCATATAATTGTCAAGGTCTTGTGTTCCCCCAACAGGAACTTCTTTGTGGATGACAAATACAAGTCTCAGCAGTATCAAGCATGAAGTGATCAAAGCAGCAACTCCAAAAACAAGTAAATTAATTGGTTTCTGCACAAATACAATTGTAATGAGAAAGAATAGAATGTGAGAAAACTAAAAAGAAGCTTTAAAGACATAAATCAGTCAACAGAATGGCAATATTCCATCAAAACTGGCTATAGATACTCTCAAACAATATTCCGGGCTAGCAAGGTCAAGAACTTTCAACTCAGAAGATCATACATACATCAGTTGCTTTGTGAGATAGCCACTCGCTTGCTTTGCTCAGAAACTCATGATATGCTGCAACGCTGTTACTGTAGCCTTCAGTACTGTTAGGCCTAAAAAATAAATTGCAAATAAGAAAAGGAAGTTCACAAATATTTCTTGTGGAATTTATTAAGAACTTGGCAGAACAGAATTGTCACATACCTGGTGACTACTTCAACCATCCAGGCATCATGAAGAGTAGCAGCATTTAAATACAAGCAACAAAACAACCTCTCCATGCTACCTTTGCATTCACTAATTGTGGGTCCACTATTAGTAACGAAGGCATCGCATGGAAAATTTCTACAAGATAAACCAGGCAACTGTGCTTGAAGTAATCTGAATAACTGCCATGAGTTTAACTGCAGTGCCCTCAACTTTTGGACATCTAGTTCATCAAAAGATGTACCAAAAAAAATCACACATACACACACACCCCACATAATTTTGTTTTACAACACATAATATGCTAAAAGAAACAATGAAAGCAGATGGCAAAAAATGTCATATCGCCGATTCAGTTTGTCTGATAAATATACAGGTATAGACAGACTGATAAAGAAAGAGAACTAACCTGTCAGAGAGTCAAACATTTGAGAGATCAAAACACCAATGTTGTTTTTTGGAATAGGCACACCAAAAAGTAAAGCTAATGTTGATGCAATATCAACCTGGCAGAATAATACGATATAAATTTCAGACATATTTAACCACCTAATACCCCCAGGATCTTTAGTTAAATAGTCTATTGTCAGTAAATCAGTGATTCAGTGGTTGAATAATGTGTTAGATTTAAGATTGACAAACAAGCAAACGAAGAGAATAGTTAGATAACAAAATAAATCTTAATGGAGAGGCCAACAAATTAATGTAAAAATAAAAGGTTTGCCACATAAGGATGCATAAGGAAAGAAGTTGGATTACACTCAATGCAAGATTCTTTCATGACTTGAAAACTGTTTCAGCAGCACATTCATTTTCAAGAGAAGATAAGAAAACTACCAATGTTGTGTGCTGTTAGTCTGATATGATACAGCCCACAAGCATGAAGTATAGTTTCATTACCTGAAAAATTGTGTCATGATTGGATAATGCATGGTCACGGGCATGGTTCTGCAGGCTAATAAATAAAGCTAGGGAGTCTGTTTCCTCATATGACGAACCCCCATGGTTACCATTCTCAGTCATTCCATGGTCACTGACTATAACCTGTATAACCATTAACAGTAAAACGAATAATTAAGATTTTGATTTTTGAATGGACTCGGTCTTTACAATAATAAAAATAGCCCCATAACGAAAAACAGAAAACATCAACTACACTTCAAAGAAAAAACAAGAGGTATAAGGCTACAAATGAAGAGCAGTAAGAATATACGAGGGATACAGAAACAATGATTAACGCTTGCAAATCTGTACTCCCAAATATTCCAGATTCAATAGATAACTGTATATACAGTGGTAAGTTCATTTGTGTCTTTCTGATATCACTATAGAATTGACAACTGTACATTCTACAACAAAGCCAAGGGCCATTCTCATTAACTCAAAAGCATGCTTTTAAGTAGAACTCAAGCATGTGTCTTGTTTACTTATACAAGCATGTTTGCAGGATCACAAAAGCAAATACATCCAGAATTAAAATTGTAGATAAAATCCAATAGGGAAAGTCTCATTCATATTAATGTCTATAAATGCCCACACCAGAATAAACATTTCGTATGAATTCTGTAATAAACAATTAAAAAAAGCAACAGAAACTCAAAGACAGTCACAAACCAGAAGTGTCTGCCCTTGATCATTTTCTAGATTTTGCAAGGTATTCATATGTATCATCTTCACTACTTCATCCATTTCAGAAAGTTTTGAAGCCATTAATACACTGAAACAGTAAATGTCTAAGTGAAGCTTAGAGAACAGAATGAGATTACATGTATAGAGCAAAGAGATAATGATGATACCTGTTGCGCCCACCAATATGTCCAACATGATCCAATCCTAGATAATGAAGAATCTAAAATAAACTCAGGAAAAAGTGTATGAAATTAA
Organism: Ammopiptanthus mongolicus; assembly: GCA_039655645.1. Taxonomy (NCBI): domain Eukaryota; kingdom Viridiplantae; phylum Streptophyta; class Magnoliopsida; order Fabales; family Fabaceae; genus Ammopiptanthus; species Ammopiptanthus mongolicus. The sequence continues at coordinate 91,972,513 of CM077343.1, forward strand.
ATCTTCATTCAAAAGCATCACGCAATTTATAAAATTATCACAAATGGGAACAAAAGCATAAGGTGCGAAGAGCAATTTTCAACCAGAAAGACAAAGCTGTACAACTTTGCAAAAATGCAAATGAAAAGCATCACAAAATAGAAATTCAAAAAACATTAGGCTGGAACCAATTATGAGGTGGTCACAATTACTTACCATAAAATTCCAATCATCTCTGCTAAGTTCATCACCAAGATGTCGAGACACATTTTGATCTACTTGTACAGTATCTTTAACCTACAGTGACAAGAAGCTTCAGAAAAACCATGTAAAATAATACCGAATCCATTTTTTATAGATAAACCTAAACCTATGACCATTGAAAGAACATGCTATATAGAGAAACATTCTACATTCTGCGTTCTCCCTGAGAAGTAAGAAATTATTAATGAAAAATGCAAATGAAGCCGAGAGGTCAAATACAACTCTTCTTTTTATGCATAAAATACAATTTAAGTGATTACTGATGACCACATGAGTACTGGCATATTGAACATGGTGGACGATGAGGATAAGCTGGATGCGATGGTGATTGCGTTGGAGGATAAGGCGTTGAACTGGTATCAATGGTGGGAAGAACAGAGCACTGAGCTAGATTGGGAAGGTTTTAAAGCTGCTGTGGTTCGTCGTTTTCAACCGGGTTTGGTTCAAAACCCGTTTGGACCTCTCCTCAGCATCAAACAAACTAGCACAGTGATGAAGTATAGGGAGAAATTCGAGCGTGAATCTGCTCCATTGAAGAAGGAAGAGCCAGTAATGTTGAAGGGGATTTTCATCAATGGCTTGAAGGAGGAGATTCAAGCAGAATTGAAACTCCACGCAACCGGTACGTTAGATGAACTCATGGATCGGGCTCTGTTGCTTGAAGAAAAGAACAATGCGCTGAGGAAGGGAGGGTTACTGAATGCAGAGAAGAAATGGGGGCGTGAAAGTGAAAAACCAACAGTGAAGAGCTCCAAGGGCTTCACTAGATGGGAGAAAGGAGGTAACAGGGAAGGGTCTAGCAGTAAGGGTGGAGAAGGTGAGTTAGCAGAAAAGAAATCCACAGTCGGGGGGAAATTGTCGCAAACAGAGTTGAGAGAAAGAAGCCGTAAGGGTCTATGCTTCAAGTGTGGAGAGAATTGGGGAAGAGACCATGTCTGTACACTCAAACACTACAAATTTATGCTGTTAGAGGACTCAGAAGAAGAGGAGACAGAAGATAGTGCAGAAGAGAAGGAGGAAACTGAGGTATTAACTTCAAAAACCTTGCAAATTTCCTTGAAGAGCAAAGAAGGATTGACCTCTAATAGGTCTTTCAAGACTATTGGAAGGATTGGAGGGACTGATGTGTTGGTTCTGGTGGATTGTGGCGCATCCAGTAATTTCATCTCCCAGAAATTAGTGAAGCTTCTTCAACTTAAGGTGAGTGACACACCTGAGTTTGAAGTAGAGGTGGGAACAGGGGATAAGGTGAGGAACAGGGGCATTTGCAAACAATTGGAAGTAGTAATTCAAGGAGTTCCAATCGTGCAACATTTCTTCATAATGGAGTTAGGAGGGACTGATTTGGTGCTAGGAATGGATTGGTTGGCTAGTTTGGGTAATGTCAAAGCAAACTTCAGGAATTTGGTACTGACGTGGGGCAAGAGAGGGGAGAAAAAGATGATGAGAGGTGACCCTTCTCTATGTAAGGCTCAAGCATCTTGGAAGGCTATGATGAAAGCCTTGAACAATGAAGGAGAGGGTTATATGCTATCCTACCAGGCTAATGAGTTACAGATTGCTGAAATCAGTGAGCCAACTAAGGCTGTTCTGGAAGCAGTTTTGGAGGAGTTTGCAGAGTTGTTTAGAGAGCCCAAAGGAATGCCTCCCAAGAGAGCTTGTGATCATGCAATCCCTCTCAAGGATAGTGCTAATATTCCTAATATCCGACCCTATAGATATCCTTATTACCAGAAAAATGAGATTGAGAAGTTTGTGAAAGAAATGATGGCTGCAAACATCATAAGACCTAGCAACAGCCCTTATAGCAGCCCTGTCATTCTGGTGAAGAAGAAGGATGGAGGATGGAGGTTTTGTGTGGATTATAGGGCCCTTAATAAACTCACTGTACCTGACAAATTCCCCATTCCAATCATTGATGAACTGTTGGATGAATTGGGAGGAGCCAAGATCTTCTCAAAACTGGATTTGAAGTCTGGGTACCATCAAATTCGCATGAAGGAAGAGGATGTGCCTAAGACTGCATTTAGGACACATGAGGGTCACTATGAGTTCCTTGTCATGCCTTTTGGGCTCACAAATGCCCCATCTACATTCCAAGCCCTTATGAATCAGGTATTGAACCCTTACTTGCGGAAATTTGCTTTGGTCTTTTTTGATGATATATTAGTGTATAGCAAGAGTTTAGATTGCCATCAAATGCACTTGAGAACTGTCCTGCAAGCTCTAAGTAAGAATGACTTGGTAGTGAATAAGAAGAAATGTTCATTTGGGAGGGAGAGTTTAGAGTACTTGGGACACATAATATCTGTCCAGGGAGTGGCTGCAGATCCTGCTAAGGTGAAAGCCATGGTAGAATGGCCTGTTCCTAAAGATGTGAAGAGTCTAAGGGGGTTCTTGGGCCTCACAGGCTATTACAGAAAGTTTGTGGAAGGGTATGGGAAGATTGCTTGGCCACTTACTCAACAATTGAAGAAAGACAAATTCCAATGGAATGACACTGCACAAGCTGCTTTTGAAAGATTAAAAACTGCTATGATTTCTGTTCCAGTATTAGCTGTCCCTGACTTTGAGAACACTTTTGTTGTTGAAACTGATGCTTCAGGGAAAGGATTAGGGGCTGTTCTTATGCAGGATGGACAACCAGTGGCTTATATGAGCCAAACTCTATCTGATAGAGCCCTGAATAAATCGGTGTATGAGAAGGAATTGATGGCTGTGGTTCTGGCTGTTCAAAAATGGAGACATTATCTATTAGGGAGGCACTTTGTGATACATACGGATCAAAAGAGCTTGAAATTCTTGGCTGACCAAAGGTTAATGGGAGAGGATCAACATAAATGGGTTTCTAAGTTGCTTGGGTTTGATTTTGAAATTAAGTACAAGCCGGGTATTGAGAACAAGGCAGCTGATGCACTTTCAAGGCAGTTACAACACTCAGCAAATTCCACTGTCCAACTTGTTGAGTGGGAGGATATTGAAGCGGAGTTAGACAGAGATGAGAAGTTGAAGAGTATTATTCAAGATTTAATGGTGAATGGAGTTGAACATAAGGGCTATAAGTTGAGCAATGGCAGATTGTATTACTTAGACAGGTTGGTGATCCCTAGAGACTCTTCCAAAATTGCCTTGATCTTGAAAGAGTTTCATGACTCCGCTGTAGGGGGTCACTCTGGATATTTCAGAACCTACAAAAGGATAGCTAGTTTGTTCTTTTGGGAAGGAATGAGGAAAACCGTTCAGGAATATGTGCATCAGTGTGAAGTGTGTCAGAGGAACAAGTACCAGGCTCTAAGCCCAGCTGGTTTACTACAACCTCTACCTGTTCCTAAGCAGATTTGGACTGATATCAGCATGGACTTCATTGGGGGACTACCCAAGGCAGGAGGTATGGATACTATACTGGTGGTGGTTGATAGACTCACTAAATATGCACATTTTATTGCTCTAGCTCACCCTTACAGTGCTAAAGATGTTGCTGAGTTGTTTTTGAAAGAAGTGGTTAAACTTCATGGGTTTCCAGAATCAATAGTCTCTGACAGAGACAGAGTCTTCATCAGTTCATTCTGGACTGAGTTGTTCAAAATGGCTGGCACTAAACTGAAATTTAGCTCTGCTTACCACCCCCAAACTGATGGGCAGACAGAGGTGGTGAATAGGTGTTTGGAGACATATTTGAGGTGTATGACAGGCTGCAAGCCGAAGCAGTGGCACAAATGGTTGAGTTGGGCAGAATTTTGGTATAATACCAACTACCATTCAGCCACCAAGATGACCCCTTTCAAAGCATTGTATGGTAGGGATCCCCCTCCTGTGATCCGAGGAGATGTGCAACTGACTAACATGGAAGAGGTAACTGTCATGACTCAAGGAAGGAATGAAATACTGAGTATGCTGAAAGAACATCTGGTTCAAGCTCAGAACCGAATGAAACAACAAGCTGATGTGCATAGAAGGGAGGTTGAATACCAGGTGGGAGACCAGGTGTATCTAAAAATTCAACCTTATAAGCTGAAGAAGTTAGCTAAGAGAGTGAATCAAAAGCTAAGTCCTAGGTATTATGGGCCTTATGAGATCCTAGAGAAGATTGGAGAAGTGGCATACAAGCTGAAACTGCCTGAGGACAGCAAGGTGCATCCTGTCTTTCATGTGTCCTTGTTGAAGCCCACAATAGCTGCTACAGTGACTGTACAACCTCTGCCCTCATTCGTGACAGAAGAGCTAGAGCTGCAGAGTCAACCAGAGGAGATTTTAGCATTGAGAGGCCAAGACACAGGAGAACTTGATGTGTTAGTGAAATGGAAGAACCTCCCAGCTTGTGAGAACTCTTGGGAGTCTTTGACCAAGATGAATGAGCATTTCCCTGAGCTTCACCTTGCGGACAAGGTGACTTTTGAAGGGGAAGGTGTTGATGAGGACATTGAGAGGGAGGGCCATTTTAGGAAGACTCCAACTCCAAATGTGTATGAGAGAGGAAAGTGGAAAAGGGTGAATTGGGGTGCTGCTGAGAGCAGCAATGCACGCAATTCTGGAGGTAACTAACTTCTGCCACGTGGCAGAAGTTGATTGGGGCAGAATATCCAAGAGATTTAGAGAGAGAAGATTATATATAGGAGAGTATTCTCTGCTCAGAGGAGGCTGGGATTGGGATAGGAATTGGGCTGAGAATTGGCATTCTGTTAGCCATTTCACTGTTTCTTTCATTTACACTTGATATTTTCCCTGTAATTCATCATCCAACTCTGTGAGATCCTCAGAGTTGAGTAAATAATACGAGGGATTTGTTCTATATCTTTACTCTGTTTTTGACATATACATTGAAGACTTACGAAAAAACTGCTAACTCCATCATGTCTTTCAAATAAACCAGGAAATAACTTGAGCCACGTATCATCACCATGCATAACCATTTTCCATCCAATCCTAAAGAACTGTGCTGCAACAAGCAAGCGACGATGACTTGAATACTAGTTCACAGAGAAATCAATGATACGGTCGATTTTTCCAACATGGTTGACACAACTAACCAACAAGATTGTCATCTAAATAAGCCTGGGTATTAAAGTTGAAAGCCACATCCAGGAAACCCCCAATTGCTCCAGACACCATGGCCTGGAATGACATACAAAAAATATAAAATAAGAAGAGGTTGGAAAAAGGAAAGCAAACCCATAGATCATATGCCCTCCTTTAATACTGCCACGTTTGAAACAGGAAAGGACACTAACCTTCAAACGAGGCATGGTAACTGTTGGAGCTGCAGCTATTGCATGATATCCAACAGCCATACCATTTGTCAACAATGACTGGGTATATGGCATAGCTTCCATAAAAACCTTGCTTGGAGGCTGACCCTTCTTGCCAAGCACAAATTCTGCTGGAAGACCATCAATGACCTACAGTAAAATGATTGTATGGGACAAATTGGTATCTTTAACTATGCCTCACACCATGAAAACCAAAATATATAAATGACCAATCATAGACCTCAGCAAATATAATTTTCTGGCAGTTGTACGTACCATTAAGATTAGTCGATCATATGAAGGAGGGATCTCAGATACTTCCTACACAAAGATCATTTTCTAAATTTATCAGTAAAAACAAACCAGAAGCATAAATAGGAACTGGATTAATTCAGTCATCCTTATGAGTAAAACAAAGTCTCTAAGAATGGTTTCCACACTGAAAATTACTGCACAACATATGATCCTACTGACATTCCGAAATTCACAACAAAAACTAGTCATGGAATAGAATAAACAGGTGCTTTTTAATTTCAAAATGTTCCTACTCGTCTCCAATGAACATCTCCATTTCCAAGTCTCACCTATCTTCAACAATATGTAAGCAATCAAAATTGAAAGAGAGATTGAAAGAAAGAAACGCATAAAAATTGGAGTCGTTATATTGTTCCCTTACAATTAGCAAACACTCAATCAACAACTTTTGGGACTAGAAAGGACAGCACTAAGGCACCATCACGAAACCTTCACTGCCTGTTATTACACCTGAACTTAATCTGATGTCTTTAAAAAGTAAAGAATTTAATTAGTATGCACATTCAGTATAAAAAAACTTTATACTGTCAACCAACCATAAATTGACACATTATTAACATCGTAGACCCTTACCATAACTATTTTAAAAGTTCATACATAGAATAATTATTTGTGATTTCAGAGATAAACTCAAAAGTAAAATGCACCCATTTAACAGTCATAACAGATCTCAAGTTCACAACAAAAACGATTTTAGCCAACGGAATGAATATATCATATATATCATATACTTATATATCAAACTAACGAGTATGGTTGCAAATCAGCGTCAATTAAAATTTGAAAAAACAAGTAAGAAAGCAAGTACCTGATACAACAACCTAAGGCGATCGGGAGGCAGAGACGCTTCGCTCTGATTTGCAATGCCATTGTTGTGGCAGGTTGGCGGTCGGAAACTCTCGGAACCACTAACACAGAAAGCAAATCAATGAATCTGAATCATTTTGGTGGAAAAGGTTTGGGAGATCTAATAAGAGGAAAAAAGAAAGGGTTGAAGAGTGATGATGATGAGATTAAAGGAGGAAATGTACCTGTGGCCAGAGAGAAGTGGTTTCACAGGGAAGAAGCCGAAGACGAAGATTGAGAGCCCGATTAACTGAATTATAACTGCTGCTATGGTGAATAGTGTCAGCTTAGTGCAAGAAATCGAAGACATTTCGTCAACGCAAGAAGAAGAAGAAGAAGAAGCACGAGAGAAAAGGGGGAGGGAAAGGAAAGCTTGCAAATTCCAATTTTGGTGCAAAACGAAAATAATTGCTGGCATAATGGGTAATTTTGTCATTACGTGAAATTATGTGATAAAAATAGGGGCAAAACTAATGCATTAATGTTTTAAGTTTATTTCTTTTTTTTTTTTTTAATTGGATCCGGTAAGATTTTTTTTGACAAATATATTCCTGAAGTATTTTTTCATTAACAACATTTGCCTTACCATCACATTTTATCCAATTTCATAGGAAAGGCAATAACGGAATTAGATGAAATGTGACGGTGAGGCCTTATCATCACGTGGACCTTACCGACACATTCTATCAAACTAGTGCTTTGGAACGTTAACGTCCACGTAGGAAATGCACAAACCGAATTAGATGAAATGTGACAGTGAGACCAATGTTCTTAACGAAAGAAAATCTAAGGGACCAGTTTGAAAGGAAAAAAAACTTATGGGACCAAATTGAAAAAAGAAATAAACTTCAGAGACCAATGCAATAATTTTGCCTAAAAATAGTTGTACTCGTAAAATAATTTGATATTTCTTTGTGAGCGTGTTTAATAGCGATTTTTTTTTTTAGTTTCTAGTAATCTTAACTAGGGAATCCTAAATTCCAACGTTTGACGTGTTTTTTTTTTAAAAAAAATACATTACCAAGAAACTAACATTTTAGGGATATATTTGTTTGGCTATGTTTGCCCCAAAAACATTCTACGGAAAAGTTTTTGTTAGTGTAAAGACTTATGCTCGCGCCTCTCTCGCCAACCTCGCCTCCTTTTGCATCGCAACAAGCAGCAGCCCACATGCATGCCTCAAACGCGAGCTGTCGCCACCACACAACCAGATGTGCAATGTCATTACTCTGCTCCAACATGTTCTCCGGTCGCACGCCTACACCTACGGTTTGCCCCTCCCCTTGTTCAATGATGTCGTTTTCACCTCTTTTCTCCTTGTGTATGATGCAATTGCATGGTGGCTACGGTGAAGAGTATACGACGAGTGGGTTGTTGCTGCATCAGCAGAGAAAACACAAAGTAGATGATGAAGCCGTGAGTCAGCATGGGTTGCAGTGGAAGATGGAGATGCATGCGGGTTGTGGATCAATAGGGTTCATCACGGTTCAATTTTTTATTTCTTATTTTGACAAAGAGAGCGTTTTTCAGTTTTTGTTTGGTATTCAAGGGAATTTTTGAAAATAATATTAACATTCTCAAGAATTATGTACTTAAAATAAACATGAGAATCAAAGACTCCCAGGTAACATTCCTAAGAATTTTTAAGACCTACTAAACACATTTTTAATATTCCCACGAGTTATGATTCCCAGGAATCATAATTCTCAAGAACAAAAAAGAATCCCCTACCAAATATCTCCTTTAAAATTGGTTAACCACCATACACTGATGCAAGACTTAACACTCTCTATCACCATTCAATAACTTTTTATATAATTTTTTATTGATTTAACAGTTGAATTATAATCATCTATTATTTTGATTATTTTTCTCGAATTTTAGAAATTTTAAACATCAGTAAAAATATAATCATATAATTGTTTAAGAATCGCTAATTTAAGTGTCAACATACTAAGGGCCTATTTGGTTTGGTCATTTCCGTTTGAAAATTGAAAATGAGCTTGAAAACGTCTTTGGTTGAATTTAAACAAAATGTTTTCATTGAAAACATTTCTTGATATAGGCCCAAATCTAAAGAACAAAATGGTTGTTTTCAGTGTTTGCTTTTCAAATTTTTTAAAATAGGAAATAAAAATAAAAAATAGAAGGTCAAAACAAAATGTTTTCGAATTTTTCAAAAATTAAAAATGAAAATAATTTTTAAAAAATAAATCTGGAAATGAAAATGCAAATGCAAACCAAACAGATCCTAAGTGTGTGTTTAAAGTTTTCTATTTTAAAATAAATCTCTTAATCAAATTTTGACAATAAATTATTTTAAATATAAAAATCAATTAGTTGAAAGTCAAATTTAGTAAGAGGTTTAAATATAGGTTGCAGTGTGTGGGTAGTTAAATTATTGATCTCGTATTTCAAACTTGTACTAGAGTTCTTCTATCCCAATTAGAAGATATCCTTTTGGTGGAATAGTAATTCATAATTGACAAATCTTAAAGAGATTAGAAACACACTTTATTAGCATGGTAACTGCCCAGGAAGAAAAAGTTTAGAATTGGAGAATGCAAGTCTCCGCAAGATAAAGAAAGACTATCAATATCAACGAGAATTTATAGTGAAATTCACATCATATCAAAAAATCTGATAATCGATCGCAAGTAATAGTAGGTGAGTGTAGGCGGAAGACTTGATAAGATATAACAAGTAACAACCCATGAAAGTTGTGCCCAAGAAAAAGTGAGAAAATTTCATGTGGACATCAAAAAATGGGACCCCATATGATATTGCTTTGATTTTGTGATGTATTTGTACATTAACATGTAAATCAAATAACAAACTATAATTTGCATTTGCATATTTCTAATTACAAAATAAACAATAAATAGCAAGTTCCTCGTAGTAACAATATATGGTTCAGCTTAATTTAAGAAGATGCATGGTAGTTGGGTAGACTATATAAATCTTAAACGAGTTCGTCGATAGAGTGAATTAATACACTTTCTTTTTCGTTTTGGTCAAAATTAAAGACATCTTCTAGCCACTTTCCATTTGATTGATCCAGTCCCACGAGTTGAAGTCTTTCGGGGAAGGTGTCTCCTCTCCCCTTTTATCTTTTGCGCGTTGTTATGATATGTTTGGAAAGTAGATAATTTATTTAGTTATAATGTATCATCTCAATTAAATGAGTCATGTAAATATTACATTGATTTAGCTTCTCATTATTTTATTGAACTACATAAATAAGGATAAGTTATCCAAGATATCATAGAATCTTCCATATCTTTTTCTAGCAAAATGAAATGTCAAAATTCCATCTTATTTTCTTGCTTCTAACTTTTCTTGAACTTGAACCTAGACAGACTACTCTTACAACCATCAAGCCTTCCAAAACTCAACAGTATGCTAATCACTGTTTCGAAGCTCCTAATCCACCCGTTGCTATGGAGAGTGACAGGCTTTGTGTCAAGCATAGTTGGGTTCATCAGTTATGCCCTGAGTCCCTCGTTTCAAGACTTGTTCGGGCGCTGAACCCCCTCAAGATCGTTATCTATAGTGTGGTCAGTTCACTTATATCCATGATGATGTTGTTTGTGAAAAGATTGAGGTGGGGAGTTGTGAGGAGTTTCTTATTGAAAGCACACATTGGCTTTCTGGTCTTAACACTTACCTTTCTCTACTCATATCGGGAAGACAGAAGTGAAGAAGGGAAAGTGGAAAAGGGGTTGGGAAGAGTGATGAACCTGACTGTGAAGAATTCAATAGTTCGAATGATCGGTTTATGAGGGGATGATTTACCCAGCTATATAAGCAATGATCAGGCTCGTTAACCACCCGATGTGGGACTCGTAACACGCCCCCTCGAGTCTGGGCTCTTCACCACAAGCGAGAGCTAACGACACTATCCACATCACCGGGCAGAACGTAGCTCTGATACCATGTGAAAAATATCATATTAGATTCGATCAGGCATCCGAAAGGTCCCCTCAAAACCGGTTATGAGGGAGTGGTCTATCCAGCTATATAAACAACGACCAGGCTCGTTAACCCCCGATATGGGACTCGCAACATTAACTTCTTGGTTGGATGTTTCTTGGTAACTTTGATGAAGATACCATATTAGATTCGGCCAGGCATCCGAAAGGTCCCCTCAAAACCGGTTATGAGGGGATGATTTATCCAGTTATATAAACAACGGTCAGGCTCGTTAACTCCCCGATATGGGACTCGCAACATTAACTTCTCGGTTGGATGTTTCGTAGTAATTTTGATGAAGATGAACTTCAAGTTTGTTCCAATTGCTGCATTCTTTTGCTATTTGCTTGTCAACATCCGTTCCTTTACGGATTTCTTACTGGAAATGCGTGGTGATGGTCACACTGACACACAACACGCACATGACGGGAATAATGTCAACAATGTCTTGGCCTTTGACCACATATTTGTTGATTTTTGATATTGATTAGTAATAAGGATTATATTGATACTAAATAATAAAAATTATTGACATTGTTTTTTTCTTTTTATTTTTTTGGAACCTTGAGTTATCCAAATTCAGGTGAACTCTCCTCCTCCTCCTCCTTCTGATAACCACCCAATGGTTCCAAATGTGCCAGAAAGGGATCGGCCTCCTGGTGAGGCGCTGTGCCGTGGAGACGTGAAAAAGGCTCTGTTGAACCTGAAACTTGGCCCCATAACCCCACGAAATAACATATCTATTACAAGTACATATCATAAACACGAGAGAATAAATTGCTAGTATTTGCTACTCTTTTTTTCTTTTTTTCTTTTTCTTTTTCTTTTTTGTGGGTGGGGGGAACGTTTTTAAATCCCACTATATATTAGTTTTCTTATCTCCTTTACCATATTTGCATTTGGTAAGTAATATTTCATCAATTCTCATTTCATCCTTCTAACCTTCTAAAATGTAAAATCATTTATCAAAGTTTAGCAAATTTAATTTTGAAAAACTTTTTTGACAGTGGCAACAATTAAAGATATTATCGATAATATTCTATAAATAATACATATATTTGAAAAATAATTTTCTATCATTTTTTCATCAATTTAACTTGTTGCATCCTTATTATGAACAATAACAAATTTATGAAGACATGTGGTGATTGAATTAATTTTTCAACTCTTTTTTTTTCAATTTTTCATAACCAGATTCATAACCAATTCTTCAACACCTTAAGTAACACACTTCATCACTTCAAAAATTCACCTTAATGCTAGGCAACAGAAAATAACAATAGGAAGTCAAATAGCAATAAAAAATACTCTGTGGCTTGTGCATTTTTGGCTGGTGAGCAAGTAGCAGAAATATGAAAAAGCTTTGTATGTGACGAGCAACAAGCAAATAATAGTGGCTTGTGGAATTGTGTGAAGGTGGAAAATAAGCTAATAGCATTAGGATTAGGAAATAAAAAGTCAACAAAAGGATAGAAATGTAGAAGAATACATAGAGATAAGAATGAGAGAAAAAATAATTAAAAATTTATATAGCTAACAAAGTTTCAACATAAATAAGTAATTGATATAATTATTATAAAATTATAATAATAACTTAAACATAAAGTTTCGAATTTATGGCAATTATTATGATGCTAAATTATTACATGCTAAGTTGAGCAAAAGATTGGCATTTTGATGTTTGGGGTAAATCAATGTTATAAAACTTTGACCAGTCATCGACTCGATCAGGAGACTGGGTTAATGGGGCACTGATCGAACCAGTGAGTCATTGTTGAATCGATTGACTCGATATATATTCCAAAAAACATATTATGAAAAAATAAATAAATCCATATACTATTTCTGCAAATTTTGGTTATTCTCAAAATAATAAAACTTATACAAAAGATACACTATTTGACAACTCGCCAGTAGGATATCATAGCAACTCCAAAAAAAATGAGGTAATACCTATTGTATTTATTTTTATTTTTGATAAATATATTTTTTGTAATATTATCAAATATAGTTTAATTTATTTCAATGATTTTTGGACTTTTAGATGATATTAATATTAATTATTTAATTAATATTAATTAAAGACATGCCAAAACCAATGCATAAAAGAATTGGTAACTTTAAATATAAATTAATTGGAGTGCTACGTTTAAGTTTGGTGGATGCCTTCTAGGCCCACTAGTCGATTATGATGAAATGTCTCTTTTAAGACAGATGTCTTCAAGGCCCACTAGTCATGATCAAAACCCTAGAACACATACTTTCTTTTCGGTCGTTTCAGTGCTTATTAGTAGGCAAATTTTACGGTGAGAGGATCAATAAGTTTTTCAGCGTACACCGACATTATTTATCATTGTGTATCCGTCCGGATCTTTCGGTGGCGTACTAGGCGTTCGCGACAGAGAAAGCAACAGCAAGGACGAAGAAAGTGAGAGAGAGATGGGTTTGAAGGAGGAGGTGAGACATGAGAGTGGGAGAGAAGATAAGGTCACTTTTCTAAATTTGAAAAGTCTAAGGGTTTTAAAATAATAAAAAACTTGTTTAATTTGAACGTTAGAAGAAAATGGGAAAAAAAAATTGGTCGAAAAGAGTGCATGATAGAATCGGGGGGAGTGCATGATCCAATGGTTCTCAAACGTGGTGCAGGATAAGAGACTTGTTGGCTCTCTACCGTAGAAGCCACCTTATTAGAATTATCTTTTGCCTTTTGGGTTTTCTTCTCTGGCAACTCAGCAACAACATTGTTTCAGATGCCTCCATCTGCGTTGCTTCATCTGCAACTCAGCAACTTAGCTTCATTTCTACTTAGTCTCTTCATATGTGTTGCTTCATCCGTGCGGTGGTATGCGGCGGCAAAGGGAGGCAGAGCTTGCAGTGACTCGTGGTGGTCGAATATGGCCGCATCTGGTGCAGTGGGGATGCTGAACACCTAAATGGAGAAGACGGCTGCAATGACTGTTCGGTGGTTGATATGACTGTGTTTCTTCTCCTCTGTTCTTTTTTTTAAAAAACTAAAATAAATAATCATGACTTGGTTCCTTCTTACCTGTCTGGGTCGTCGATTGTTTTCCAAAAAAAATGACTGAGTCATACTTGTCCATATTGAGTTGACTGCATAACCGATCTGATGAGGTGCTCGAACCAGCCACATGGCCGGTTTCCGGTTTGACCGATCCGAGCGACTGGTCCAAGACAAGTTTAATAACACTGGTGTAAACTTTGGATATTACAAATCGTTAATTTTAGTATGAACATACGAAGTGCATGTTTGAATTTTTCTATTTTACAAAAAAATCTCTTAATAAGATTTTGGTAATAATTTATTTTAAAAGTTTAATTTTGATACATTGTTAGTGTAAAGTTTTTTACATTACCAACTAATCACAAATCATCTTATGTGTGACCTTTAAGTTAGTTATGATAAGAGTCATACGATTTTAATGATGTGATAATTTATGATTGATTGATAGTGTAAGAAATCTTTATATTAACAATGCATAACAATTAAATCCTTATTTTAAATATAAAATAAACTAATTCAAAGTCAAATTTAGTAAGAGGTTGAAATATAGGTTGCACTGTCGGTGGTTAAATTGCTGATCTTGTTCTTGAAACTTGTATGCTTGGATTAGCTGCGAAAATACTCTATTATAATACAATCAATTTTTATGTTTTGTTGGTTGATAAGAAAGATGATTGTACAAAGAGTAGTTAGTATCAACCCTTAGTTTTCTCTTTAAATTAAATATTTTCTGTTACTTGATGCAAGTTGTCAACCACCATTGTATATAAACAGTTTGATACTTCTTCCAATAATAACAAGAATTCATTCTTCTGCATTCATAATATGATATCAGATGTAACATTTCATCCCTAACCTCTCATCAAGATTCATGGCTGCCCGTGCTATTACCTTCTCATCACGATCCTTCCAGCTCCTATTACGTCCATGCAAATGAGAATCCAGTCGCGACCGTCCCGTCCGGACGTCGCGAAAAAAAAGAGGAGTCGCCATTAATTTTATTTTTTGGGAAAATATTGGAAAAACCCATTAATTGTAAGAAAACTGGTCTTAAAAAAAAGAGAGAGATTGAGTTGAGGAGTCCGTCATGAGTAGGAAAGGTATTAGCACCCCACGTCGCCCGTTCTAAGAACGGTACCACAAGTTAATTATGCAAATTCTTCAATAACTTTGAAAATATTAATTTTACCTATTTTAAAAAATCAAATAAACACACAAATTATGAAAATTTAATTTTGGCTTGACAGAATGATTGATTTTGCTCCTACATATTTCCTGGTGCTATAAGAAATTCAAAGCCACGTAGTTCTTATATTTGTGGATTTGGTTGATTTTAATTATTTTTTATTTTTTATTTTGAAATAAACTTTAATTGAAAAATTTCAGGATCACCAAGTTATTACAACTGAGGTGTCCTAAAATCAAGGGTTAACAAGATGTCACATCTCAATTAACCTATTTTATTTAAATGAAATTAATTTAGTTTTTTTTTATTTTTAAAGACTTTGGATCACCAAGCTGTCACAACTCAGGTGTTCTAAGAATAAATGATTAACAAGATGTCGCATCTCAATTTATCCATTTTATCTAAAAGAAGTTAATTAATTTATTTTTTTATTTTTTTAAATCATAATATACAATAATGGCTCGTAGTACAGTATTATATTATATATTACAACTTATAAATATAAAATTATAAGGCATAAATTATAGTCTTTTAATTTTACTTTAAGTATTATTATATATTTATATGATGACAAACATGTTTCAGACTTACCAGACGTGTTTCAGCGCTTTTCCTTTGACTATTCTTTATTCTTCATAATCATATTATATTAGTTTAGAGTTTGAAAAGTTTTTAAACCACAATAGCCGTAAACGTTTAAAACCGATGAAGAAGATTAAGAGTTTGAAGAGAGAAAGTTGCAATGGTCATACTCACAAATGAAGAAGGCAGGGTCGTGACAGTGCAATGACGATGAAGGAGCGGGTGGCAGTGTTGGGTCTAGCTGCGTCACCTGAACGAGACTGGCCGGCCTGGAGTGCAGCTTGCGGATGGCGGCGCGGCGGTTCTGCGTTTGGACGCAGTTGTGGTTAAGCTACGTGCGACAACTTGTGGGTGGCGGTTTAAGTGGTTGAAGGAAAACGGTTTTGCTGCTTGGCTTTTTGTGATGTTTGGGCTGGAGGTTCAAGTGGTGAGGCAATCAATGGAGGAACAAGGATCGTTGCTATGATGGATAAGGGGATAATGCTTTATATGTTTTTTTTTTTTTATCAAGGTTGTGACATGATTAACAAAGGATACCAGGAAGAATGAATGAAAGAGATCCCCGGTTTGGAGGCTAGGTCAAGAGTTTGTTTACAAAAAAGTTCTCTCCCTAATTCCATTCCTATTTCCTTTTTATATTCACCATCTAGGTTTTCTAATCAATGAATTTATCTTAATCAAATCAAATTATATAAATTCATTTTATTAGGATCAATCTCTTTTTGAAAACCTACCATTTTTAGGCTTTTTAATTTCATTTCCATATCAATCAAATCAATTTATTCAGATTAGGATTAATGTAAAATTGAAAAAAACCAACTTATTTTGATTATGATCAAATTGGATTAATGACAACCAATTAATTAGCCTTTTTTTGAAAACTTATAATTTTTGGACAAATATTTATTTTTATTATTTTTTATTAATTTTATTACTTAATTATCCCGATCCGGACAAAATTGGGTGTTCACACTCATCCTTGGTTCTCGTCTCTCCCATTCTTGAAGCATCCAACTATCACAGTTGGTCCCATGCAATAACTATGTCGCTGCAAATGAAGAACAAATTTCACTTCGTTGATGGCACAATGAAGGAACCTGATCCCCCAAATCCTATATTTTCTGCTTGGAAAAAGTGTAACATTCTAGTTCTTTCTTGGTTAAACCACTCCATGTCTCCTGATATTGCAACTAGTGTTATGTGGATTGATATTGCTTCACAAGTGTGGCAAGAATTCAAGGACATTTTCTCAAGGTGATTTTGTCCACATTTCTCAGCTCCATACTGGTCTCTTCTCTCTCAAACAGCTAGACATGACTGTTTCTGCTTATTTTACAAAGCTTAAGATTCTACGTGATGAATTGTGCAATTTTCGCCCCATCCCTTCTTGTATTTCTCCTCAATCATGTTGCTGTAATACCTCAAAGGTGGTTCAAAAATTTAAGGACAATGATTGTGTCCTATGTTTCCTTCAAGGTTTAAATGATAATTACCAGCAGTAAGATCTTAGATTCTCCTAGTGGAACCTTTGCCTCCAATAAACAAAGGTTTCTCCATGATATCCTACCCGATCCAACCGTGTTGGTTGTGGCTGCCATAACACCTCACAGTTTGAATTCTCAAGGTAAAGGCAGACCTCAATTCAAGAATTCAAACAACAAGGATGCCTCTAAACAATGTACTCATTGTTATCGCACTAACCACACTGTGGATTCATGTTTCTTTGAACATTGCTTTCCACCACGATACAAATCCAAGAAAGCCATTAATAACATCACCCAACAGCCACATTTGTTGATATTTCTAAATCCCCTTGAATGGTCTCACCAAATAGCAAATTCAGAGTCTCGTGGCACTCCTTTCACAAACCAATCCTACTGCAACATCACACTAGTCAATCTGACAGAGTAAAATTTTTACGCTAATAATGTATCAAAATTAAAGTCAAAAGTAAAATGCAACCATTTAATAGTCATTGCAGATCTCCAATTCACAAAAAAAACGAATTTTGCCAAATGAATGAATATATCATATATCAAACTAATAATTTAGTGGAATAGAAACTAGACAAGTTCAACATCAATTAAAATTTGAAAAAACAAGTAAGAAAGTGAGTACATGATACAACAAGTTAAGGCGATCGGGGGGCGGAGGCACTTTGCTCTGATTTGCAATGCCATTGTTGTAGCAGGTTGGCGATCGGAAACTCTCGGAACCACTAACACAGAAAGGACAACGATTAGTCTGAATCATTTTGGTGGAAAAGGTTTTAGATATCTAATAAGAGGAAAAAGAAACGGTTGAAGAGTGATAATGAGATTAAAGGATACGAACCTGCGGCCAGAGAGAAGTGGCTTCACAAGGAAGAAGCCGAAGACGAAGATTGAGAGTCCGATGAACTGAATTATAACTGCTGCTATGGTGAATAGTGTCAGCTTAAATCGAAGACATTTCGTCAACGCAAAGAAGGAGAAGAAGCACGAGAGAAAAAGGGGGAGGGAAAGGAAAGCTTGCAAATTGCAATGTTGGTGGAAAACGAAATTACTTGCTGCTATCATGGGTAATTTTGTCATTCCACAAAATTAGTGTAATAAAAATAGGTCGACTCGTAAAATTTGATATTTCTTTTATATGGATAATGTTCCTCTTCAGTGAGTTTCACTGTAAAGTGGATAAGTAATGGTGTATTTATCATTGATGAATAAAAATGCATTAAGATTTTAATCCCACTTTAACTAATCAATAGTAAATATACCCTTACTTGCTCACTTTAGATTAACGTAATCCCTTTTATATAAAATATTGTATGCACACTCTCACATTGTCAACCAATTATAAATTGTTATATCATTAAAAATGTTTGACTCTTATCCTAACTATCTCAAAATTTACTTATACCACGATTTGTGATTTGTTGATAGTGTAAGAAATTTTACACTGACAGTGTATCAAAATTAAATTCTTTATAAAATTGGGTAACCATCAAATTACATAGGCATGACTTGACATTCTTATTTCTTTTATAAAAGGACTAGTGTATGTATCCGTGCTATACACGGGAAATATGTTATTTTTTAAACATTTCATCAAAAAAATATTTAATTATCGGTTTCACCTTTTTTGTTTAAAATTTTTTTTATTGGAAATTATATACTAAAAATTATTTTGTCTAATCGTCAATCACAAAGTATAACAGAAAATTAACTTAATATATATTATTGATATTATAATACAGATAATGACTCTTAAGTGTAAATAATAAGTACTTACTATCTACTTACACTATTTTAGTATTAGAAATATAATTTAAAAATAAAAAATGTATAAACAATAAATATATATATATATATGTGTGTGTGTGTATACCATGTTAGTTAAAAAAAAAATGTTATTTCTCCTCTTTTCCCATGCAAATTAACCTTTTTTTAGAAAATATTTTTATTTATCATATTATTTTTTTAGTTGGTCAAAATCAATTTGATTTATTTGTCCTCTTTTTCTCGTGCAAGTTAACCATTTTTATAAAAAATATTAATCTATCATTATTTTTTCCTCTTTCTTCAAAATCTATTTGATTTATTTCTCTTCTTTTACCCTTCCAAGTTAACCATTTTTAGAAAATATATTTATCTATCATATTATTTTTTATTTTCTCATTAGAATCTTTTTGTTTTATTTCTCGTCTTTTTCCCGTGCAAGTTAAAGATTATTTTGACTTTCAATAAAAAAAAGCATTGTAACACCCCTATATCTCGGGTGTCATTTTCGTAACCCCAACACTATAAAGTAGGAAAAAGATTTGCTGGTTCGCTTTCGGAAAAGATTTTTTTTACTCATATCTTACTTATCATGAAAATCGTGATAAAATTTGTTTCTTCTTATTATATTAAAGAACCTATACTCATAATAACATTAACATACTCACAATACCACATATATATATATATATATATATATATATATATATATATATATATATATATATATATATATATATAAAAGTAAACATCATCTATTAAAATCTATCAATCTACCCCACGGTCATCCGAAGCCGACAATAGACTAACCCAAAAGAAACTATCACAAAATAA
Organism: Ammopiptanthus mongolicus; assembly: GCA_039655645.1. Classification (NCBI taxonomy): domain Eukaryota; kingdom Viridiplantae; phylum Streptophyta; class Magnoliopsida; order Fabales; family Fabaceae; genus Ammopiptanthus; species Ammopiptanthus mongolicus. The sequence goes on from CM077343.1 coordinate 91,992,016, forward strand.
ACCTAAGCTGGTCTGACAAAAGAAGTCTACAGATAAAAAAGTGCACTACCCCGACTTCAGTCGTACCAAAAGGACAGGGTCATGTCGTCACCAATCCACACCTCTTTGTTGTCGACTTCCAGCTCTCAAGTTAGAATGGTCCAAGGAATTGCTAACAGAATATCTGTACGTGTATCCAAAAACACAACAGGGTCTCCAACACGTACAGGCAAGGGTGAGACACCAATATATGAATCCAAAAACGATAACTACATGCCCAAACACAAACAGCAGATATATACAAATATATCTCACCAAATATCATCATGCAACACATAGTACAACATATATATCCATGTACTAACAGTGAAAACACAAGGGTCTCGTACCCCACAATCAACATTATTCTCTAAACGTATGCATGAACATTTCCACATATCTCAACAAATACTCAATTCTAGATTTCCGGGAATCTTATCACCAAAAGAATGAGTTGATCAGACTCGATTGCCAATCAAGGCACACCATATTTATCATATCACACTGACCAACACAGGATACAATGCTTTTCCTTATATGGATTTCATTATTACACCACGTTGTCCAATCCAGGCATAACGCTTTATATTGCATGGATTTATTTACCATGTCACGTTGTCCAACCCAGGCATAACGCTTCACATTACATGGACTTTAGTACCATATCACACTATCCACATAGGGCATAGCGCTTCACTCTACATCGATTTCATTACCATATCACACTGTACAAATGCTTCACATTATATGGATTTTATTCATTGCCCATCAAGGTACAATGACACATAATGACTTACAGTCATCACGGGGTTTCCTATCATCAAGGTCCCCTGTTTAACGGCACGTCTGTCCCACACAAAATGCATGAGAAAACTACTTAGTTTCCGTCGGTTTATCTTTGTCGTAACAATCTTTCCTCGTTGTAGCATCAACGCTAACAACCACCATAATGTCTTAGACTCTTTAAGCCTTGACAACATCTTTCTTAAAATAGGACATCTAGTCCAAAACAGCTTGAACCCAAACATCCCTAACCGATGCACCAGTTTAGGATTTTGGATTCAAGAGCACAAAAACATCCTCAAGCTTACAGGACCACAAAGATCATCCCTAAGCCGACACGACCACAACTAACACGGATCCTTGATTCACGTGTTTCTGCAGAACCATAGAAGCCCGACGTCTCGGTTTCTAGTTTCTAAGTTAAAAACCACTTTTTCTCAAAACTTAAAAGAACCAAAACCCAAATCTCCGATACTTACACAAAGTCCTCGGGATCGGTTTTCCATAAAACAAAACTTGGTCTAAAGACCACTTCCTTTTCCTATCGTCGTTTTTCGGTAAAACACAAACCTTAAAAACAAAGCTTGTAAAAACCTTTTTCCTTGGATAAAACCAATTTATTTGAAAATCACGTTTCTTAAAATGCTTTTGCTCAAACGGTTAACTTTATTAATTTAAAGATTAATAAAGGCTTCTAACGCCCTATTTAATTTAAAAACATCGTTTTTCATTATTAAAAACACATCTTTACAACTCTGCTCTTTTAAGATGATTTTCCTTAAAAGCGGTTGTTCATTATTATTTTATTTCAAAAGAGATAATTAATTATTTTCTCTTAAATTAAATCGAGAAACAATAAAACATATATATTTTCTCAATTCCACATTTCAAGCTTTTTAAAGTTTTTAAGTTACACGATGCCGGATTCTAATCGAAATTAGGTCCTCTAACGCCTTAGATCCCACAGCAGGGCACACGATACATCCATACAGTACTTTAACAATTATAGCATGTATCCACATATATCAGCAGTTATGTCATGCATAAGCAAATCAACAGCAGTAAATAAAACAATCAACCAATAATCAGATATAAACATTTATTTACACTACAAACATCCAAAGCAGCATATAACTGTCATAATTTGGACTCCTCAGGTTTATCCCCTTACCTCTTGTAGTTCCAAGGTAAGCTAGAGGCACTCGATCAATCTGAACCAGCTGCCGATCATTACATACACACAATCCATAAAGACATTAATTCAAAAAAAAATAGATTTCTGCTACAGCAACACCACTATGGTTCGGCCTTATTACACTAAAAATAGCTAGGAAGCTCCAAAAATTCTCATTTCTTAGATAACACCCTAACTAAATGTGATAACCCTAGATATCAGTTCAAAACATCAAAAACCAATCAAAAATCCTACCCTACACACAGGGGGTTTCGGCCTCTTCCTAGGAAATATAGCTAGAGAGATTTCTTGGCTCTAATCTCTTGGATCATGCAAGTATGTCATGAACCTAGGCCATAAAAATTAGTTTGGTATCAAAACGATTTTTCTACAATTTTTCATTGAATTTTGAAGGTTAGGGGTTAAAAACCCTAACATATCTAACCATAGAAATTAATGGAGAATAAAGAGAGACTGAGAGAGATAGAGAGAGCTAGCTACCTCCTATGATGATCTCCTTCAAAAATGAGTGAAGAAGCTTCACAAAACTCAAGCTTTTCAATCTCCAAAAATGGAGAAATGGTGAAGAAAAGAGAAAGGAAAGGAAGAAGAAGATGGGGCTGTGTTGGGGCTGCAGGAATGTGGGTTTGCTCGAAAATTTTTGGGGAAATTGAATGAAGAATTAGTGTATTAAATAGGAGGTTTTAAGTGAATGTGAAAAGGTAAAAGTAATTAGTAAAAACTTAACCAAGGGTAATTTGGTCAATTCACATCCCGACATCTTGAAAAACCTTACGACACTGATAGGAGTCCCCAAATAATTTAACATAGCCCTGGTATGAAAATCATTGGCTCAAGGTTCTCGAAAAACCCTATGACAGCTCGAAACCTCTCCCTGATCGATTATCGGCGCGAATATAAAATATAATTTATATTTTTGGACGTCAGGACACATTTTAGCAAAAAGGTAAAGGATTGAATTCTAAGACCAAGACTAATGGTCTTGACTGTTAGTCAAAAAGAGGTCTTTATAGTAGAAAAATACTATGATCCGAAAAACATAGATTGGGCTCCGTTTGAGTTTTCAGCCCAAAATTTAACCATAGGCTCCTACAATTATTTGGAGCATGAATATGATTTTAGTTTTCCCAAAACCATTTTCTAAAACCCAAATAAAAATATAAACTCAGAAAGCATTAAAATTGGGATGTTACAAGCATAAACTATTTTTGTTTGTTAACAATTCTAAAATAATTTTTTTTAAAGATTTTCGCCTCTACACTCATTTTCTCTCTCCTTTATCATAGCTTCCTTTCTCTGGAAGCTAATCAGATGAGCCTCTCATTGCAAAGATAAAAATGATTTTTTTAAAAAATTGATTTTATAAAAAAAGCTTAAACAAACACAATAAAAATCATTAAAATAAATTTTAAATTCAAAATGATTTTTGTCATAAAAAAGGTTAAACAAACGCACTCTTAACCAGTTTTTAAAAAATATATTTATTTATCATATTATTTTTTCTTCTCTTTTCAAAATCTGTTAGGAGTGTAAGTTAACAATTTTAAAAATATATATTTTTCTATAATATTATTTTTTATTCGCTCTTCAAAATCTATTTGATTTATTTCTCACATTTTTCTCGTGCGAGTTAACTATTTTTATAAAATAAATTTACCAACCATATTAATTTTTTCTTCTTTCTTCAAAATCTATTTTATGTATTTCTCATTTTTTTCCCCGTGCAAGCAAAATATTTTTAGAAAATATATTTATCTATCATATTATTTTTTTCTTTTCTTTAAAATCTATTTGATTTATTTTCACTCATTTCCCGTGCAAGTTAACCATCTAAAAAATATATTTATCTAGCATCTTATTTTTTCTTCTCTCTTGAAAATTTAATTGATTTATTTATACTATTTTTCAGTCCAAGTTAATCATTTTTAGAAAATATATTTATTTATTATATTATTTTTTCTTCTCTCTTGAAAATCTATTTGATTTATTTATCATGTTTTTTCGTGCAAGTTAACCATTTTTAAAAAATATAGTTATTTATCATATTATTATTTTCTCTATTGAAAATCTATTTGATTTATTTATCATGTTTTCCCGTACAAGTTAACCTTTATTAGAAAATATATTTATCTAACATATTATTTTTTTCTTCTCTTTTAAAAATTTATTTGATTTACTTCTACTATTTTTCCGTGCAAATTAACCATTTTTAGAAAATATATTGATCTATCATATTATTTTTTCTTCTCTCTTGAAAATTTATTTGATTTATTTCTACCCTTTGCTCGTGCGCAAGTTAGCCATTTTTAGAAAATATATTTATCTATCATATTATTTTTTCTTCTCTCTTGAAAATGTAATTGATTTATTTGTTCTCTTTTCCGGTGAAAGTGAACCATTTTTAAAAAATATATTTATTTCTGATACAATTGTTAACAATTGACATTTATCCCAATACCTTACAAATTAACATAGAAGCCTAGAAAATGAACATTGTTATAATATATATGATAGAAAAAACAACTTACAAATTAAGAAGAAAAAAACTATTCTCAATTGTTTTAATATATATATATATATATATATATATATATATATATATATATATATATATATATATATATATATATATATGGTATATTTGTAGTCATTATATGCTTTACTTTATTAGGTAAAACAATAACAATGTCTTTTATTAAGTTCATTTTGTGATCATCACTTGTATTTGCTATTGTTTTTTAATTCAATTTATTTTTTATTTTATATTCGTAATAAATATTAAAAATGTAAATGCGTAGAATAGAAATTTATGAAAAAATATGAAAACGGATGCAAGGATACCATAATCTATGCGTCAATTTGAATTATTTCCTTTGTAGAGAATTTATAATTGTTAATATATTATTACAAATTATTACGATAGAACAATTATTATTACAATTTATTACATTCATAAATTTTAATAATAATAGATCAGTTATTACGAATATAATATTACAAATTTATTTCAATTGGTACAAGGTCCATTAACATTTTAAATCTATTATTATTAATACCGAATTTATACGATTAGCATTTTACCGTTATATAAATATTCTCTTTTTTACATCTCAATCAGTATGAAAGTATAAATAATGACAATATAATAATATTAACAGGTATAATCTGAGAGGTTATTAATTAATTTGAAAATTTTCCTTCGGTATATTATTTTACCTATTAATTTTATATTATGTCAAAATTTGTCATAATTCAAAAATGTAATAAATGACAATAACATATCAAATATTTCCTAAAAAGAATACAGCTAATTCTGAAATGCTCATAGTTTGACACATGACGTATTGACTGTTAGGAAGCGACACGTGTAAATGTAGTATTTTTTTAGATGGGGCATAAGCCCCTAAATTTGACCTTTGAGAAAAAGGCTTGAATGTATATAGTATAGATTATATTTTAATTCAATTTAGTTCTTTGATTTAATATTCATAATAATTATTATAATTATTAAAAAATACAAATGCATGGAATAGAAATTAAAAAATACAAATGCATGGAATAGAAATATATGAAATAAAAATATGAAAAGGAAGAGAATGCAAGGATGTCATAATTTGAGCATTGATTTGAATTATTTTCTCTATAGAGAATGTCATAATTGTTAATATATTATTATAAATTATAATTTTAGAACAATTATTGATACAATTTATTACAATCACAAATTTTAATAATGATATTAACGAATATTTTAAGAACAAATTTATTTCAATTGGGGCAACGTCAATCAACATTTTGAATTCTTTACTACCAAATTTATACAATCAATATTTTACCATTATATAAATATTTCCTTCTTCACATCTCAAATCAGCATTAAAGTATAAACAATAGCAATAAATAAATATAGCAGGTATGATATGAGACGTTATCAATTAATTTGAAAAATCTCTTTCTGTATAATACTTTAGCTATTAATTTTATTTTATGTCAAAATTTGTCATAATTTAAAAATGTAATTAATGATAATAACATACCAAATATTTCCAAAATCAATATCTAAAAAAGGAATTTAAAAAACATTAAAATGCATAGGCTACTCATAACAGAATTTCTAATACTTGGAAGAATTGGAAATCACAATTCTTTATTTTCTGAAAAATATCCCAGAGATGATTGATAGGTGCAGACCATGTGTTGGAATGACATCACTAAATGGCTAGATATTGAAGAACCACTGACGCATTTCGATATAGATAACCTTTGTATTCAAATAGCCTACTTGTCGAAGGAATTTGCATATGATTTTTAATGAAAAAAACCTTAAAGAAGTGGAATGACATAAAATTAAGCAAACCTACTTTGTAACTTTTCTGTAGCACTTGATGTGCAATCCAGTATCGGCCTCTCCCACATTCCCATCCAAGGCAACAGCCACACAAATAGAGTTATATGTAAAATTAATAAAACTAAAAAAATCAATAGAGATAGGAGAAGAAAATGGAACAGGGTGGGGATTTTACCTTGTTGCTTAGAGAACAAATTGTTGAGCTTTGCTATCTCCTGTCTCAAGTCTATTGTTTTCATTAAAAGTTTCTATTGTCAGAAGAACCACAGTAAAAAAGTGAATTAAAACAATTACATATAGTTAAAAAGAAAATAATATACATAATATTTTATCATATATCATAAATATCAAGATGCGTCCCTCATGAGCAATCTTTGTATATAGGCTAAAGCATCATCAAAATTGTGTTTTGATGCGTAGTATGCAACAATGAAGCTAATATTACAAAATTGGAGATGAGAAAAACAAACTTCATGGACTGAAACAGAGCCAACTTCAAAGAGCAATTGTCGAGCTCTGCCCTCACCTTCACAATTGTCGAGCTCTTGATTCTCTTTATTATCTACTCAACTACATACTGAGGAAAACATTAAAAATTTCCAACCTTCTTCCAAATCTACTCCTGGCAGAACCCATTGAGGAAAGAGATTCAAATCGTCCTTCCTCTGCTGCCTTTTTTTGTTTCTTCCCTGGTTTATTACCTTTTAAAGTGATATAATTCAAATTAAAGGATTCCTTGGAATACCAAATTGGAAAATTTTCACACTAATTTGATCTTTTTATTACGGAATCTCAATATTGATTGATTTCAAATTTCAACCATCTCAAATGCAGAATTATAGGAATAACGTTTTTTAAAAATGGAAAACAATCATTTGATTTTGTGTGTTTTAATGTAGGAAAACTATTTCCTTTTGAAGGCCAATTTAATAAATGTCCAATCATCCCTTCTTTTGTGCTAGGAATGACACGTAAGATTCAGCTTATATGAATGCGGTCCGCTTATATGAATGCGTTAGAGAATGACATGTGTTAAAAATTTTTCTTGCATACATTTTTGTATGTATATATTAGAGTAAAGACCCAAATTGGTCCTTGTCAAAATACCAAGGTGACATTTTAATCCTTGAGAAATGAAAAATACCCATTTAGTCCTCAAGAATGTAAAATGCGGGTCAAAATAGTCCCTGACAGGAACTAAAATGTCCTTAAAAATTACTCTAAAAATGACCAATTTGATCTACATTTTACATTCTTGAGGACCAAATTGGTATTTTTCATTTTTCAGGGGCCAAAATGTCACTGTGGTTTTTTGTCAAGGACCAATTTGGGTCTTTACTCTATATATTATAGATGTCAAATGCAGATTATAGGAATAACATTTTTTGAAATGGAAAACAATCATTTGATTTTGAGTGTTTTAATGCAGGAAAACTATTTCCTTTTGAAGGCTAATTTAATAAATGTCCAATCATCCCTTCTTTTGTGCTAGGAATGACACGTAAGATTCGGCTTATATGAATACGTTAGAGAATGACACGTGTTAAAATTTTTTTTTGCATACATTTGCGTATGTATATATTATAGTAAAGACTCAAATTGGTCCTTGACAAAAAACCACGGTGACATTTTGGTCCCTGAGAAATGAAAAATATCAATTGAGTCCTCAAGAATGTAAAATGCAGGTCAAAATAGTCTCTGACAGGGACTAAAATGTCCCTAAAAATTACTCTAAAAAGGACCAATTTGACCTACATTTTACATTCTTGAGGACTAAATTGGTATTTTCCATTTCTCAGGGACCAAAATGTCAACGTTGTTTTTTGTCAAGGACTAATTTGGGTCTTTACTCTATATATTATAGATCTCAAATGCAGAATTATAGGAATAACGTTTTTTGAAATGGAAAACAATCATTTAATTTTGAGTGTTTTAATGCAGGAAAACTATTTCCTTTTGAAGGCCAATTTAATAAATGTCCAATCATCCCTTCTTTTGTGCTAGAAATGACACGTAAGATTCCGCTTATATGAATGCGTTAGAGAATGACACGTGTTAAAATTTTTTCTTGCATACATTTTCGTATGTATATATTATAGATTTTAATGGGAATAAATCATCATTTTGGTCCCTGAAAGTATGAGTCGCTGTCAATTCAGTCCCTGAAAGTATTTAAATTATGAAAAAGTCCCTCAATGTTAATTTTGTCAGTCAAATTAGTCCCTCAACGTTAATTTCGTTAGTCAATTTAGTCCCTGTCAGGGACTCACTTTACTAAAGAAATTAACATTCAGGGACCTTTTCATAATTTAACTGCTTTCAAGGACTGAATTGATAACGTCTCACACTTTTAGGGACTAAAATGATGGTTTACTCATTTTAATGGTATGCACTGCCAGTGTAAAGATTTTTTACATTGTCAATCAATCATAAATTGATATATCATTAAACATATTTAACTCTTATCATAACTAACTTAAAAATCAAACCAATGATAAATATTGTAATTGGTTGACAAGGTAAAATATTTTACATTGAGAATGGATCAAAATTAAACTTATTACAAAATTGGGTAACCATAAAAATTACATAGGCATGACTTGACATTCTTATATCATCTAAGGGCCCGTTTGGTGGTCAGGATAAGGGAGGCAGGATAGGATAAGCTATCCTGTCCTGTTTTAATCTGTAGTTTGGTGAACCAGCAGGATAGGATAAGCTTATCCTGTTAGCTTATCCTATCCTGTTACTTAGTTATAATTCTATCCTGAGGGTGGAGCTGGGTTAGAACCAACAGGATAGGATAAGAAAATGCTTTCTTTTATCTCTTACCTTTAATATTGTTATTATTTAATTACGATTTCAAACCTAATTAGTCAACCTTAATACTAATTAAAATATGTGGTTTAATTAACAATTTTTATAAAAAGTGAAAAAAAGTTAATTTTTTATAATTTTAAAAAATGGACTAATTTATAATTAAAAAGCCAAAAATATATATTATTAAATATTTTTTAATTTAAATGTATAAAACAACCACGTAATATTAAAATTTATTTTTGAAAAAAAATGTAATTTTAATATAAGGATAATTTTATCATTTGTGGATATTTTATATCATATCCTGTCATTATCTGATGCACATCAAACATTGGACAGGATAAGAGCTTATCATGCTCATATCCTATCCTATCCTTATCCAGCTCTCATATCCTATCCATCCTTATCCTATCCTGACCACCAAACGAGCCCTAATAGTTTTTTATATAATATAGTTTTCATTGAGTTAACCGGTGAGTTATAACTATTTATCATATTGATTATTAATTTGTTTCAATTTTTAAAGATTTTCTTTGTGTTCCTAATTTTAAAGATTTTTTTTTTGAAGCATAATTTTAAGGCTTAATTGCACTTTTGGTCCTTCAGGTATCACGATTGTGCAATTTTGGTCCCCCGCGTTTTAATTGCGCCAATTGGGTCCTCCAAGTATCACGATTGTGCAATTTTGGTCCCCCATGTTTCAATTGGGCTAATTGGGTCCCTCACGTATCATAATTGTGCAATTTTGATCCCCAAATATCACGATTGTACAATTTTGGTCCTCCAAGTATCACGATTGTGCAACTTTTAACATCAATAGCCTACGAAGCACATGTGCAACTGATTTGGCACTTAATGAGACTAGTTTGGCAGTTTACGTGTCATTCTTATGTGACACTTAATGATGTGCATTTGATCATTAAATTGTGTGAGATGTCAATGATGTCTTATAAGAATATCCCGTAAACTGTCAAGTTGACTTCACTAAGTGTCAAATCAACCTCACGTGTCCTATGTAGGCTACTGATGTTAAAAATTACACAGTCGTGATAATTGAGGGACCAAAATTGCACAATCATGATACGTGGGGATCCAATTGACGCAATTGAAACTTGAGGGACCAAAATTGCACAATCGTGATACTTGGAGGACCAAAAATGCAATTAAGTCTAATTTTAAAGATTTTAAACATTAGTAAAGATGTAACTAAATAGCCCCTATTTTCATATATTTTGAAAGTCTATATCACGTTAATATATATATAAATAACCGAAATGTTAACTAATGAATTAAAAGGGCAAGTTATTGTAGTTTATATATGAAAAAGTTAAGTTTTTAGTATTCCAATAAAATTTTACATTTTTTTGATTTTTTAGTCTGTGCCCAAGTCTCGATGAATAATTAAATGCTATAGATTTAATTGATATTTATTGATAGTGTGAAACTTTTTTATAATATCAATCAATCAGAAATTGTGACATCATTAAAAATATTTGACTTTTATTATAACTACCTTAAAAGTTACACATAGAATAATTATGATTGAGTAACAATGTAAAAATTTTACATTGACAGTGTATCAAAATTAAAGTCAAATAATATTTGGTTAATGTTAAGAGTTTAATTTTGATACAATATAAGTGTAAAGTTTTTCACACTATCAACCCATAAATCATCATTTGTATGACTGTTAAGATAATTATGGTAAGAGTCAAACATTTTTAATGATGCCATAATTTATAATTGGTTGATAGTGTAAAAAAATTTACGCTAACATTGTATACCAATTAAACCGTAATATTAAATTTTTAAATTATTTTTAACAACCCGTGCCAAAAAAATTATTACAATTTACACACTAAATCTTAAAATGCTAAATTGAGCAAAAGATTGACATTTTGATGTTTGGTGTAAACTTTGGACAATAAGGATAGCTGGTTTAAGTATGAACTAGATCTTGTACCCGTGCGATGCACGGACATATTATGTGTGTTTAGGCTACTTTTTTTGGACTGTGTTTTAATTTTATAAAATAGCAAATTAAATTAAATTTGTGTAATATTTGAAATGAAAAATCATGACATAGATTTTGTGTTTGGGTCTTCTATGCGTTTAAATTTGGAATTTGTGCACAAAAACACTCCAGGATTAAACTATGGCAACATAAACTATTAATTGTAGGATTTATTTTAAAGGTTGTTCTCACATTTTAATTTATGACAAACAGGGCTATAGAATAAAGACGGTGGGAATTGAAACGAAACAAACTCAATGGCACACCACACTTGGAGTTGTAAAATAGTGTAACAAAACATACTTGATATACATACAGGTATGTACAACCTGATTGTGCCAAATCTTCCTTTTAACCTTCTCTAGTCACAGTCACCATTATTTGTATTTGAATTCAAGTAAGTGTTTGATATTGTATTACTAAACCGAGCATACAACAAAGCCAGTATAAAAAAACGGGAGAAAATGATGTCATGTAAAGTATTCGCCCACCATTTTCTCTAATATACATGTACATGTTATGTCATGTTATATTAATGTAGTCCACAATCTTCTCCATGCACCTTGGCGTCCCTATCTGTTTAAAACAATAAAAATTATATCACATATTATGCTTAATAATTAATCCTTTATCCAACATGGAGTAATCAATATAACACAACGATAAGTGAAGCTACATAATAAAGCATATGAAATTACCCATCGAAATTTACAACTCCCCAGTCAATCGTTTCCGATGATTACACAAAAAAGGAAGGAAGGGGATAAACAATGATCCCGCTTATCTTGCGTACATGCTTACACAATGCTTACTCAAGTATTCTATAAGTATATAACAATGTTCAAAGTTCAAACAACTCAATGTAAGCATGATGCTGACGTCTCTCCACTGAAAAATAAAGATATTAAGAATATTTGTGCATTTTTTTTTTTATTTTTTTTACTTTTACCGATTTCTATCAAAATGTTGTGGATTTTTTATCTACAATTTCAACAAAAAAATAAATGGTGACGGAAAGATTGAGTAATAATATTTTAGAGTTGTTGTTTGTGCAATAAATGAGACAATATTCCAACATAGTAATAGGAAATTGAAAATTGAGTAAGTATGAAATAGGGACCAAATTTGAAGCAACATAAGTCTACAAAACTGATATTTTTTCCCTAATGGGCACATTTGAATGATTTGTAAATTTTATTCAATCAAGTAAATGGAATCCAAAACATATAATAGATTAAGTATGAGTTACCTATTTTAAATTCTGGAAGACCTCTTTGTAAACCAAATTAGAAGTGATGTTCTAGACTTGATCTCCTTCGTCACATACAAGTAACTTCAATCCATGATGTGAAACTAAAAAAATTTGCATGAATGATAAACCTTGAATTCTATAAAGGTACAAAGTGGCATGGGGTTATTTAATTCGTATCAAATATACAGTTGTATACTACCAAACAATTTCAGTTTTTTAAGTTTCCAGAAGCTAAAAAAATGTGTATGCAGCAAAATAGAAATACCAATATGGTGAAGTAAATGGTTTACTTTGAGTACCCCAAAAATTGGTTAACTTTGTATGTGTTGCAAAGTGAGTGAACAATACAAACTCATTGAATTTCCAGTCAACATAGAAAGGACAAACAATCTAGCTCGTAATAAAAATGCAGGCAAAATAATGAAACATCCACAACCCATCCCATTTGATCCTTAAAAAATATGCTTTAAACATCTCATGGGTTGTCGCGAAAATGAGATCAGAAAGATTCCCAAACACTGTTTTCAAGACACCAGGTTTGGATGCAACACCAAAGCTTACAATCATAGTCCTAATACTCACAAATTTACCAATACTACAATACTTATCGTTATAAATTTAGCATTACTGATGTAGTAGTATTAGTATCAGTATTATACAACACATTAAATATTATTTATGGCACACATGGGAGTGGCAGAGCATGTCGACGTAGTGTAGCGATGAAAATGCTATAACCTTATTAATGACTTGAACTCATTGTAACCCGATAACATAACCAACAAATGTTAACCTTGTAGAACCTACCCTTTTAGCACATTATTATCATTGTAATGACTAATGAGGTCCATATAATTAATTCAGCACTACATAATTAGATAATATGAGTATGATAAAATCTTGATAGTACTGAAAATATGCATATAACCTTAGGAAAACATCAGCCTTTAACATTTCGAAGAAAGTATAATGTAACATGATAAAACATGGACTTGAATGTTAATAAAAGACAAATTCTATAGCAGTAGAAGTTATACACTGAGTAAATAATATGGTGCTCACTAAATATATTTTATGGTAAACAATCATCAAAATTTGTATGCTTATAGGTTGGTAGAGAACAATATCATTCTATCAGGGCTCAGTTCTCCAAATAGTGCACTAAATTCCCTTGACTAAACTTAGATCAACCAAACAATTATTGGAAGTAATCAAATGCAAAATGGTGAACCTGAGGTGGGGTATGCCCAAGAAGTTCACGAAGTGGTCTGCTTTCAGCCAGAGGATGTTCTACAAGAAGTTCATATACAATTTGGTTCATACCTGGGAAATCCAGTAATTCGAACTCAGTAAACCAATTGAAACTAACCAAAGCAAAAAGAAAAGTTGTCTTGCACTGAAATCATTGGCAAACCAAAAAAGTTTCTATGGCATTTCCAGTCTCATGTTTACCGTGAGAGAATTACATAGGGCAAAGATTTGTGAGCTGGTAAAGAAAGGACAAAAAGTAGCAGAGGTGAAAATAACTGATAGACAGACATCAACCCTCTGCTTGGCGTCCGACTTGCAGTCTTACATCACCTGCCAGCAATATCCATATCATAAATTCGCCCAACCAAATGAGCCCATCATTAGCATTAGTTTCTCATGGGATATCAAATGCTTCTTAACTGTTAGTCAGAAACATAGTATGCAACATACATGTCTATTCCTGCACGGGCAGAGATAAAGGAAGAATTGATTGGACCTTCATTATATCATACTACATGAAAAACATTACTTATATATTAAGTCCTTTTCACAGTGGACTGCGTCTGATTCCATCAATATTATTGAAGAATCGTTGCAATTAATAATTTTGACAAACAAATAAATAAAAACTAATGTGAATGTACTAAACTGCCCCTATTTTAACAATTTTATCCCAATTTTACCCCAGCTACACTACTTTTATATAATGATGATGATGATGATGATGATAGTTGTAGGAGGAGAGTTTCAAATTTCAAGGAAATATTAAAGACAACAAAGTGCCTTGTTATTACTGCCATTGAACCAAATGGCTATGCCAAGTCATGCCTAGTGAGTATAAAGCATCAAATTGCTCCAAGATTGTAATAGTAATTGTGTAACATCTTTATATAATAGCTAAAGGTGCGTGACTTAAAACTTGCACCACAACAATCAAAATAGTATTCCCATGTCCTAATGAACTTTTCAATAGCTCCAGGAGCCAAAAATTCACTGACAGCACCAAAGTTAAAATTCTCAATAGTTAGTGTAAGTAATAACTCAAATTTATTATAGAAAAGTAAGTGTCAACCAAATTAATGGCATACCTTTTCTTTTCCATGAAGTTCTTTCTCCACCACCTCTCAAATTATACCATAATTACCAAAAATGATCTGATGCTGACTATATATGAATATGACATATAAGAAGTAAGAAGTTGGTGTTCGGAAGCATAACTTAGCTCATTTGTAGAAGGAATAACACTTATTCTCATGGTTTATAAAAAAAACTTTTTTCCTGAAAAGGTTCTCAACTGAATAAATCAAAGTACATGGAGGGGAAAAAAATAGAAGGACACTCACTGAACTCAGATTTCATGCACACGCATAAGAAATCAGAAGAAACGTGCTAGCTAGTAGATATTTCAAAAAAATCATACAACGACAGTAACAAAAAACACACATATTACTAAAAGCGGGTGAAATATGGAAAAACCAAAAAAGTATAAAAAATGACAATTTCATTTAACATAAGATTTGCTAATAGAATTAAAATTGAGAATAACACTACAACGAAAAAGAGGGAATACAAGGTGGATGAACCAAATTGCTCTGACAAAGAATGGAAAAGGATTCAAAGTACCTATATAATAATCAACGCCCGAGGTTCCATATGTAAATCTATATTAGAGTTTAACTAATATAAGTAAAAAAGTAAATCTGAGAATAAGAGAGATCAAAAGAGAGGCCATCCACCTCGCTAATTTGAAGGAGAAGTAGCAGAAGATTGCTCTATGAGCTTCTTGTCCCTTCGTTCCATGGCCACGTCCCACATATCCTTCCCGATGTGCTTAGGCTGAAAGATCAAATTTTTGAGAAAGGGAATAAAACCCATAATAAATAATTAAAAAATGAATCTTGTAACAAATCGCTATCATGATTGAAACAAAAAAAATGGTAAAGGGGGTTAAAAGTGAATTATTGTGTACAGACTCGGCCATGAGCAGTTTTGTGGTTGTAATACTGATCAGGGTTTCCCATAACACAGAGTATTCCTACATGATTCCCAGAGGAAGCACCTAGTTGTCAATCCCGCATACCGGTGCTGTGCAGTCGACCCCAAAACCGCTAAAGTGGGATAGCGGGTAGCGGGATGGCCGCTATTGCGAAGATTAGAATAATATACATAATTTATACTATATAGAAAAATACGTAAAATTATAGATATATTCATAATAATCAACATCCATGGTCATTAACAACAAATTCAATATGTCATTGATCAATGAAGTGCCCAAAAATGAAGAGCAGCAGGCAGATAAGTTGCACTGAAGTAGGTGAACGAAATCACAATCCAAAAATCAAATACCAACCGAAAAATGAGGAAAATAAATACTTGTACAATATTGAACAACTTTTTAAAAAAAATAGGGATCTAAGGGATTACCAATTACTCTTTCCAATCTGTCAGTTGGAATAGAGAGAACAGTGCCTGCAAAAAAATGTTTCCAAAAGAAGATGAATTAGAGAGTACCAAAGTCGCATATATACATTTCATGAAAATGAATGAAAAAGAAAGAAAATCGAAAGGCAGAGAGAACGTGGAGCAAGAAAATGAAGTCCAGTTACTTCGTGTGAAAGCACTGATTCAAAATAGCGGTTTAATCAGTTTCATCAAGCAACGTGGTTGATGTGTTATTAAGGTACACAAATCGGGGAAAATAAGAAATCAGAAAAATAAAAACTACTCATTTGCTTCATTGTCGAAGATATATATTTGTAAAAATGAATCAAAAAGAAAGAAAAACAAAAGGCAGAGGGCACCTGGACCAAGAAGATGAAGTTTATTCCTTCGTGTGCATGCAAGCGGCGCTAAATTGGGAATACTTTAAACTCGATAATAATAATCTCTCCACCTCAACATTCTTCCAAATGAAACTGGCCAGAAATCAACTTTTGCTCAATGAATATTGAATCGCAACCCAGATAGAATAAAGTAGCTAATAGTGTGATTGGGAGATTTTGCCAAAATTGAAAACCTACTCTTCACTCGTGTAGAAAATAACAAAACAGCGAGGCCTACTCATTACCTAAACTTGCCCATATTAGATGGTGGAAATTACAAAAATACCTGAGACAAGTGATTTTATAAAAATAACCCAGCCCCTACATTCCTTTTACATATAAAGATATACTAAGTGCGGGTTTGAATTAATTTTTCTATTTTAAAAAAATCTCTTAATCGGACTTTGATAATAAATTATTTTAAATATAAAATAAATTGATTCAAAGTCAAATGGGTTAAATATGTTTTTGATTTCTGTAAAATAGCGAGAATTCTTTTTATTTCCTCATTTTCAAAAAATCATTTTTTTCGTCCCTCAATTTTCAAAATATCTCACTTTTGATCCCTAACATTATCTCAATTTTCAAAATAGCAAGAAAAATTTGTATAGTAACACGTAAATCAAATAACAAACTATAATTTGCAGATAAATAGCAAGTTCCTGGTAGTAGTAAATATGGTTCAACTTTCAGAAGATACACGATAGTTGGTAAGATTTCAAATATGGATCCGAAATCGTAATTGAGATCGCGATGTGTTAGTTTTAATAGTCTCCGAAATCGTATCGTAATCATCGTTATGACTACATCAATCATATTTTTTCATAATTATTCATAATAATAAAAAACTCAGAGCCATCGCAATCGTGAACTTTAAGGCAATTTAAAATCTTGGTAGTTGGGTAGGCTATATATCTTAACTAGTTCGTCAATATATAAAGTGAATTAATGCACTTTCTTTTTTCGTTTTGGTCAAAAAGACATCTAGGCACTTTCCATGCATCTCCTCTTACACTGTTAGTCCCACACGGAGGAAGCCTTTGGGTGACTGTGATCTCTCTTTCCCTTCATCCTTTTCTTCTAGCCAAATGAAATATAAAAAATTACACCCTCTTCTCTTCTTCCCACTAACTTTTCTTGAATTTGGCCCTGCAATTCTTACTCCCATCAACCATCAATTTTCAAGCCTTTCAAAACTCAACAATATGCCAATCACTGCTTCGAAGCTCCTAATCCACCCGTTGCTATGGAGAGTCACGGGCTTTGTGTCAAGCATGGTTGGGTTCAGCTGTTATGCCCTGAGTCCCTCATTTCAAGACTTGTTCGGACACTGGAACCCCCTCAAGATCGTTATCTACAGTGTGGTATGTTCTCTTTTATCCATATTGATGTTGTTCGTGAAAAGATGCAGGTGGAGAGTTGTGAGGAGTTTCTTATTGAAAGCACACGTTGGGTTTCTGGTCTTAACACTTACCTCTTTGTACTCGTATTGGGAAGACCGAAGTGAAGAAGGGAAGGTGGAAAAGGGATTTGGAAGAGTGATGAACCTGAGTTCAACTGGGGCATTTGCATTGATGGCTATGAGCTTGTCAAGACAACTCCAACTTGGGTTCGAAGTTGGTATATTTAACTTCTTGCTTGGATGTTTCTTAGTAACTTTGATGAAGATGAACTTCAATTTTGCTCCACTTGCTGCATTCTTTTGTTATTTGCTTTTCAATATTCGTTCCTTTTCCGATTTCTTGCTTGAAAGGCGTCGACGTGCTCCCAAAGAACATGTTGATGAATCTGTTGACCAAGATACAAATAGTTCGGATGACTTACCATATCATTTGGAAGACTATGTTCAACCTATGGAAGACTTCGCATATGATATTGAAGATTTAATGTAGAAGCGTTAATTATGTCCAATCCTATCATCTAGGATATGATGGCTGATCATTAGTGTCACTGTTAACGGTGGCTTTGTCTATCTTTATGTGCATATTGACCCTTGTTGATAATCTCTTTCATAATCTAGACCTTGATGAATCATAGTTGGGGGTGTTAGAGCTTGCATGAGGGATGTGTAGCTCATTTGGGATATGGAAAGCTTGTTATTTTCTAGGCCAAATAGATTGATTGGTCCTATACGTTTATTTAATTTTTCACATCGGTCCCATAAGTTTTTTTTTCTTTTCAAATTGGTCCTACACGTTTCATTCCGTTTCCACGTTAGTCATTTCCATCAATTTTGACATAATGCCGTTAGTTTTGAGCTGACGTGGCACGATATTAGTGCGACACGTATCTCTTTATTTGACGGCGTTAGGTTGAAATTGACGGAAATGACTAATGTGAAAACAAAATGAAACGTGTAGGACCAATTTGAAAAAAAAAAAACTTATGGAACCGATGTGAAAAATTAAATAAACATATAGGACCAATCAACCTATTTTGCCTATTTTCTAACTTGTCAGTCATGTGCTTTGGGCTTACATGTTGGACTTGAGTCTTTGGGTCGTGGTTATTTGAAGCCTTAAGAATCCATTCTAAATCGGCCTCTCACTCCGGATGGATTGATTGTTTTGGGTGTCTATTTTCAATTTGAATACTAATGATACATGACTTAGGAACTTTTTTTGTGATGGTTTAGGCATTCTAGGCTCTGGCGTGTTTGAATGTCTAATATTATTTCCTCTTCTTCAAATCATGACACTCAAGAGGCTCTTAGGTGAACACCAAAGCTTCAGCTAAAATCATTTTCATGATCATGGTTAATGTTCATCTATCTATGATTGTTAGCATAATTAAGGAGTAAAGCTTAAGATTAACATGACTTTAACTTTGAAGGCAAAATTTAATTGATTGGATGCCCACCTCATCAACCACGTACTTAGTTTGAACCATACCCTATTGTGGACTTGTGAGAGGTCATCTAGAACCTGAACCAGGAGGTACCTTCAAATTAAGAACAACGAAATTCTGACGACAAGGACTCGATTGGACGACCGGGAAGCTAGGATCATAACTTTTCCCTATGATGGCGGCGAGTGGTTGGGGTTCAGACCACCACGACGATGCAGATGATGATGAAGATGACGCTGTTGCTGATGAGGATGCTGATCTTAGCCTGCTATCCTTATCCCCTCGTGATTAGGAAATACAATTGTGTGTATATTTTGTGGATTAAATGATGTATTAAAATTTTAGATTATATATATTATTTATTTTGTTTTATATTTTATTATTTGGTTTATTGATTATTCTGCATTTTATTTTATTCTAATTTTTTTTTAATTTTTTTAAAAATAAATTAAATAAAATTAATTTAATTAGTTAAATTAGCGCTTGTTAATTCCGTCGCTGAAATCTAGTCATTACAAAATGTCAACATATTAGCGGCATAATATTCAATCGCTAAATTTAAAAAAATCGGTCTCTGAAGTGATCACATAAAAATGTGTTTGGTGACCTATTCAACGACCAAACTGATAACATATAGCGAGCTAAATAGCGACCGTTTCATAAATCGATTGCTAAAAACATTTGCGACCAATGGTTTAGAGAACCCTTATTCGGTTGCTAATTCGATCAGTAACCAAATTAGCGATTGATTCCCCTTACATGATGACCAATTGCGAACATGGTGTTTTTTTTAGTATAAGTGGACGTTGTGCCACACAATATGCCGATGGAGACATTGAATTACCTGAATATTACGATAATCCTAATGCTTTATTTACCAATACCAGTTTCCTGTTTAAAATGAGTAGACTTTCAACATAACCTACTTTGGTTCCCATCCTTTGATGACAGATATCTTCTCGGAGTATGGGTACTCAGACTCGGAGGATATAAGGTTTCTGGAAGTAGATAGGATCCATGTAGATGCATATCTATTTCACTTTAATTTCCATGTACATGTAAAAATATTATTAATCAATTGTGTATTATCATGTGTATAACTGTTAATATAATTATTATAAAATCCAAACATTTATAGTAGTATAATAATACATAATTTTCCTTCAAAAAAAAAAAATAATACATACTTTTAACTAGTAGCGTAAATAACTTTTGCGCAAAAAATGCATCGCAATTAAAGTCATTATTCAGAGACATTATAAAATACTCCGACAGTAATTTTTGGTTTAATAATATTTTACATTTGATCCAGGTGTGTTTTATGTAATGTCGTGTGAGAATTATTTTCGATTCAAGTGTATAGATATATAGTGTCATTAGCAGTTGAATTGTTGATCTCGTTCTTCAGGGATGGAGATCTTCTGTCTCAATATCCTGTCACCTTCTATGTCTCCCACCAATAACAATTTGAGATTTATGAAAATAAAATCACAACTCATTAATATTTAGGTTCATTCTCAATATTTGATTGGTGCGGGACATCGAGACACCATTTTTTGTGACAGCAAATTTCTATCCGTTCTTCAGACTACTTGTATTTAATCACCAAATGAACATACACAAGCCTAAATCAAGTGGGATCTGAAGCTTTTTTTTATTGACTACATTCCTAAGCAAAACAGCACTGAAATAAAAACTACTAAATATAATTGCGTACAACGATTTACATAGAGTTTCACCCGAACATGCAACTACATTCAACCAAAGCCCCCAAAGCCGAAGCCATTTAACATAACCATCTTGCCCTTTAAAGGTTATGTTCTCCCATCTTTGAGTGCACCCCCCTTTTCAAGTTCACTGACCACATCCCTAAGGGATGGAACCTTCATAGCCAGGGTCCTGTATAGTCTAGAATAACGTGCTCGAGTTCCATCTGCAGTCCTTGCTAAGGCAAGCAAGCTTAAAGCCTCAGGTAGTTCGGCAAATAATTGTTTCATTTCCTCCAAGCTCATATTTTCCACAACAGACGGTCTAGGGGCAACCCTCACAATCTCACCTCCTTTAGGTTCCTGAACTCGAGCCTCAGCTTTAATGATTAGTTCTGAATTTGAGTTTGCTCCACATTTGATTATAAATGGTGAGGTGTTGCCCGTATTAAATTGAAGGATATTCCACTGTGCCACATCAGTTCCAGATCCAGAGCCTATACCTGTTGATGGTTTGCGAGCATGTGAAAGATCTTGAACGGGGTCATCTTCTTCAGGAATTGACTGCATCATGCATATTAGAAGAGAGGGTTTAGGAATCACAAAACGAAGGCCAGACCCAATTGATGCGAGACAAAGAAATATCCAAGTTCCAAACAAATGCTAGGAGACGGAAAATCATTTCAAATTATGTGTTCATTCCTTAGTATTTAACTCCGTTATAATCCCAAACAGCTGAGCAAACAATTTTGTTCTATTTTAGTTTAATGATAAAAGAAGTAATAGCAAATAGTCGGAAAAACCAGTCAAAACGTGGATGAGGCGATGAGCAGAGAGGATGATAACCATAAACAGGTAAACAACAGAGTAAATTGATAGGAACCAGAAAATAAAACCGATACAAATGGATGAAAATTTCTATTTCCAGAACAGTGATTCTGGAGTTATCTTGGACAACAAGAACAGAAATGAAGAGTTACAAGAAAATGTGACTCAACCCAGAGTTGAGTCCCCAGCCTTAGGAGAGGCCTACTCCAATTATTTCCCACGCTGATTTCCTACCTCCCTCTCTTTTGTCCCCCTCTCATATATATTCCCACTCCTCTAACCAAATACCCCACCTAGCTCTCCTCTTTCTCTCACTGCCACATCACTATTATGTTAGGCTGCAGCCAATAAGCATGAGCATTCTCAATATTCCCCATCCTGTCCTCTTGCATCAGTGGGAATAACAATACTCCCCCCAAATATTCACCTTGTCCTGAAGGTGAAAGTTTGGGAAGTAGTCTTGCATAGTTTCAAACGGTCCCCAGGAGCTTTCAAACTCGGGTAGGTCCTTCCTTTTCATGCGGACGTCAATAGATAAGAGCATTCAGCTGTAGTGCTTGAATTGAAGACTTCTGTTGGACAGATCTTGAATTTCAAACTGTCTGAGAATGTGAAAAAGGTCCGATCCCTTGATGTGGCCACTGAAAATTCTCTGCTGCAGAATTCTAGTACTAGCAAGAGAGCTAATAAAGGTGCCAACAAAATGAAATGCAGTCCCGGTCTGCCAGAGTTCTCCCACCCCACCCAGTATAGTTCCATCACAGCGTTGGTTCCTCCCAGATAAAACACAACAAAGTAATGAACTATCTGTTAGCCAAGCAACCCACTGGCCTATAATGTGTATAATAAACTTTCCTATTATATTCAGGATTCCAATCGGCCTATTAATCCTATATATTTAGGATTCCAAATAGAGTGTACAAATTAGGAATTAGAATAAGTTATTAGTTATAAATGCGGAAATAAATCTGTCATTATTAGTTGTAAATGGGAAAACTTCCCATATAGATTTTGTACTATTTATTGAGATCAATAGAAGTGAGAAAGGCAATTCAGCCAATTGTAACATTATCTCCCTGTCCAAATTTTTGTGGAATCAGGCTGCTAAGCTTGTGGTTTGGTGTAAACTCAAACCAAAATGTTAGCTCACGGGGGAAGGGTTGCCCAAGTAAGTGACACCATGCAGGCTTGCATATATACTTAAATGGTGTAAGACCTTAACAACTCCTTTCGTGCTTACGACGGACTTGACATCTAGAGCGTGGGGAGAGCCTCATGACTTAGTACCACATTGAGGTTCCTTATTTACTCACCGTGGGACTCATAACACTGACACCCCCTTTAAGAGCTGACATCCACGACGACTTCACCCTATTGACATTGACCCGGTGGTAGCTCTTTCCCCTTTGGCAGCTTCACTCATCTATCAGTATTTGATGCAGCACTCTCACTACCACACCTTAATCCAGTCTAATAGGTAGCCCTTTCTAGAGCCCCTATCTTAACGAGAGCACCAATTGTTATGATGTAAGCCTATGAGGAGAAACCAACCCAAAAGACTAATCCATTAGGTGGGAGAGCCTCATGACTTAAGTGTTACATTAAGCATTTAAGCTTCCTTATTTACTCAATGTATGACTCATAACATAGGCTCAAATAACATTAGAAAAGTGGTCCTAACTCCCCGCTTGAGCTAGCTTTTGAGGTGGAGTTACGCTCATTTATTCTTTTATTCTATAATGGCGATTCCTATCATAAACAGATGATAACATTTAGAACAATGGAAGCACCTACATGCCTAGATAAAAAGGCACTAAACACCCTCACCTCTCTTTTAATGACACAAATCCTGTCCATATGACTGAGATGCTTTTTCTCAGAGCAGTTGTGGTTAATTTTACTGAGTATGCCAACAAAGTTCAAAGCACAACATTATTATTTCAGTACTAGAAGGGGAAAAACATATAGGATACAACACAGCACTACAAAGCAACATTTTGCATACCTCAACCATGAGGCGAGCATCTGCAATGTGCCTCTGAGCACACGGATGATCAATTTCAAGAAGCGAAGGCATCTGTTCTGCTATTTCATCAAGAGAATGAAGCACTGTTCTTTTCTTACTTTTCCCGATGGTGTCCACAGTAGAAAGTCTTGTTATATCCTGTTCACATTATATATTGAATTATTGATTATTCCCTGTTAGAACACTACAAAGTTCAAAAGACAGTTTTGAAGAAGAAACAAGAACCTTAATTTGCTTCAATATGCCATCAAGTGAAATGAGAGATGCCAATCGAGCATCTTCAGCTGCAGTAGAAGGATTTTGAATAGGTGAACCACCATTTTCCAATGTCAATAAAGCTACATCACTTCTCATTTGTTGCAAAATCTGAATATCATTAGAAATTAATGTTAGCACATGATAAGTAGACATTCATTAAGAAAAAAATAATGCATTAGCATCCATCTTTAATTGCTAACTAAACATAATCTACCATAACATCGCAATAGGACTAGTCTGAAATAGTAGACAGAATGAAAGCTAATGTCATCAGAAATTTTACCCTCCTCTATTAGCCTATTTTGCATCTCAGTACGAACTGCATTATTCAGTTTTATCAAAATCAAAGCCCAGGACTGCATAACTTCTCTTTAATTCCAGAGTTGAATGGTCCTAACTGGTGTACTGTTGTCTATGCACAAGTAACACGAAAAGGGGTGCATCCTAACCACAAAACGATGGGGCACTAGAAGCACTGAATAAGACTGTAAACAGAAGGGTGTAAAATGGATGGTTTGGATGGATTGAGTTGGATTATAATGGATGGGTTAAAAATAAACCACTAATCCATTTAGAGGAGTGCTAGCAACACACTCTCTAACACTCTTTCCAACACACCCTCTCCCATTGGTTGAAATTCATGTGAGTTCCACTAATTTATGTGGGTTCCACTTGAATTTTGTAGGACCTACATGAATTTCAACTAATAGGAGTGAGTGTGTTGGAAAGAGTGTTAGAGAGTGTTATTAGCATTTTTCATCCATTTATGATCCATTAAAAATATATTGAAAAAATTCAATCCATTCATGACCCATTTAATAAAGAGTAATGCTAGCAACACACTCTTTATCACACTTCCTTCAACACACTCTATTATTGGATGGATTTCACGTCTCACGTGGGACCCACTGAATAAAGAGCGGGCCCATGTAATTTAGTGGGTCCCACATGAAGTCCACCTAATAATAGGAAGTGTGTTGAAGAGTGTGTTGTTAGCATTTTTCTTAATAAAAATCATCTAACCCATCCATTAATCATTTTATAATTTAAATGGATGGATATTCTACCCATCCATTTAAAAATATATGATATTTTAAAAATTTATTTTAACTTTTTTTCCTTTCACAATTTGGTGGTCGGCGGTGGCAGTTGGCCGGGGGCGGTGAGGGGGCCAGCGGAGATCGGTTGGTCGAATGAGTTAGAGAAAAACTAAAGGATCTAAAATAATCCATTTTTAATTGGATTGATCCAATGGATTGAAGAAGAAAATAGGATGGATCATTAACCATCCATTAGTAAAAATAACCCAACCCAATCTAATCCATTTAACCTTTTTTTATAAATGGATGGATTGGTTGGATTTACATGTGAATGGATTGGTTGGATCATGGTTAAATGGATTGTTTTGCCACCCCTAATAATCAGTATAACCAACAAAATTACTAAATTAGCGGTTTCCCAATTTTTGTATGGGACTCTCACTTTCTCTTATCAAAGCAATTTTCAAGCACCAAGTGAATATTTTTTTTAAAATGCTGCACTCAAGTGACCAGTTATACTAAAATTTCGTGTGTAACATAACCTTAATCTAGTAAACTAATGCAATGACAAAACCTTCAATTCCTGAATGAACTCTAGACATGCAAAAACAAGTTTACACAATTGCATGCATACCATATAACAGTTGAATAAATAAAGTACCTTTCTTCTTTTGTGATCGACAGATTCTAGAGCTGACCGCAACTTGGCCACTTGTGCTGCATTGTCGGCTTCTTCTGTTGCCAAGGTACCAGCAATATCCTGAAAGTCAAATGTCAGAAAACATAGCATCGTCACATTAGCTGAGGAGAATAGAATAACAAAATAAGATGTTCACATACAAGGAAAATTATTCAAACAGGAAGAATCACTCTTTTTTTCTGGTTTAGGATAGGCATCAACAACACTCAATCCAATTAAGTAAATCACTAAATCACACAAATGTAACTATCCGGATGGTAATGAAGGACATCTCTCATATATAGCAACTAGGCAACTTGAATGGAAGATTTCCAAATGGATGTAGAAAATTAGAGAAAACAACATTGCAAACCAAGCAGCAGATTCAGGATCTAGAATTTAATCCAAGGTACAGTTAAAGAGAATAAGATTAAGGTAGGTCAATATCAATAGTAAAACAGGAGCATATATTTAGGATCACACAGGCACAAAAAGATATGGAGAAAAAAATACAACAGTGATATTCAGGGCTTTTGCTGCTAACTGAAGAAAAACATTTCAGGAGCTTGGGACTTTCATCAGTCCCACTTTAAGACATGTTACATTATTGTAAGTTATGCATGCAGGCCAGATGGGGGTAAAAGGCGGTTTTGCTATTCCACAAATGCAAAAGAAAAGTAAAACTAGGATAACAAGATTAATATACTTTAAGGCCTCAACAAGCCAGAGTATTTCTAATAATCTTGTATTCTCAGAGTTTCCCAATTTAGAATAGAAGCCCACATATTCCATATGAAGCTCAAAGTAATATCCTTACACCAGGAAAATTAGTAAAGGATTTCTGAAAAGTTAATTAACATGGACCAACTTGTACACTAAAAGTGCACATGATGACTAACATAAGAAAATAGACTCTAGAGCAAGTCAAATCTCTTCCGCAACCAATTATGTATACATAAATTATTTGTGTTGTGCCTGACTTGGGCTTGCCTTCTAAAGAACTTTTAAAAAATGAAAGTAAATAAGCTAAGTATCTTGTAAATAAACACATCTAATAGCAAATAACCGTTATTTAGTCTAGCTCTATCACATAAAAGAAAAAACTTATTAGATAAGAGAGAGAGAGAGAAACAGAGTATATCTTCTTAAAAGTAACATAAAACAAAAGACCAGCCTAGAAGGCTAGAAGAAAAAAGTCCATCTAAATAAAGCTTGCTACTTGCCAATCTCTTTGTGCATCCATCAAAGACACTCTTTTGAAATAGCCATTAGCTAAATACCAAAACGAAGCTAAGAAAACCACATTATCCCATAAATGATGCCAATGAAACTAACTGGGCTAAGTCTAGCATGTTTGTAACAAATCTAATAAATGTATCTTGTAAGCGTACCATCTCTCAACACACAGTCCCAAGGTGAACAAGGCATCTTCCAGCAGTCAGAAACATCAAGTGTACTGTATTTCAGTGGAATAACCATTCCAGACAGATTTAAGATGAGGAATACCTTCAAGTGCTGCATTTGAGAAGTATAGACACGTTTTGAATATCCAAATAAAAGTTGGCCCAGAGCATCAGTGTGGGGAGGCAGAGCAGCACCAAGTCCGGCCATCCAGCCATCCATAATTGCAGTTGAAATAAGCTCCAACTGACCAGTTGACCCCCCCGGTGTATCACTCCCAGTAACAGATAAAAAATCAAAGTTCTCTGCAAGCCAGGATCTAATTTGACGCTGCAGCTCACCTGCTGGAGTATGAACAAAGAGTGCAGCGAGAGCCTTGTTTCCACTTGCAAAACTTTTGGCTTCCTCCGTAATTTCCCTAAGCTTTCCACCAGTTACCTGCTGTCTCCAGGTGTCCTGTGCAGTTTATTTCCAATTGTAAAGACAACAAGGTTAAATAATAATAATAATAATAATAAATAATAATTAACTATATGTTACTTAAGTTCAAAGAATGAAAGGGGTTTTGTCCAGTATAGTGCCAGAAAAGAAGAAAGACACGAAATCAAACAAAAACTTAAAGAATGTATAACATCTCCTTACGAAGATGATAATATAAGACAGGGACAACCAAAAAATAGTAAATAATAACTTTTCTATGATGTTGAAAGTGCAAAAGTAAGTCAAATGAGAAACTACATCTTCCTCCTCAATAGTTTTGTAAGAATCACAACAGAAAGATTAGAGTATCATAGCCACTACCTCATCAATCCCACGTATCTTCAATACAACAGATGAAAATTTGGACTTCTTTTCTGGCTTTAGATTCACTTTAAATCCTTGGATCTGCTCATCAACATATTGCACAGGAGATCTTCCAGGACTACTCCCTCGGCTAGAACTTCTACTGCGTCCAGTATTAGCCTTTTCAAGAAAGCACTCAACTGGCAAGACCTTCCCATCCGATGTGCAAGATTTACCAAATTAACAAAAGGTATGCCCACTAGATTCAATATAACACCACCAATACACGGCAAAAACCTTATTACCTTAATGGATTGCAACTCAGGGGATCTAGCAAGCAAAGATCTTATATACAATATTCTAACACGTGAAACAAGCATGGTATCCATTACTTGCTTTGGTTCCAACTTTCGAATGAAAGAGAAAACAGCATCCCGAATTTCAGCAAGTATCTCATGTTCTCTGGAAGTACCAGCTTTGATGACAGCAGCCAGAACCTGCAACGATTATGAAAATGATCAAAAAATTCTATCCTGAAATGGATATTATCATGCTGCATTTATTTGATTTGGTCTAGGCACCTTGTCAAGATGCAGAGCAATCATCACAGCAAAGTTTTTCAAGGATGTCTCTGTGCTTTTACATTTGTTACGGGACAGAATTGTGTTTATAGCCTGTCTTTGATGCAGTGCACAAGGTTATTTTAGGGGAATTTCCATTACTGATATAAAAAGAGACTGGACCGCTTTGTAGCATTTTTTAGCAGCGTTATCTCACTGTTTTCATTTATTTTTATTTTTCAGGAGGATTTTTATTGTCCCATGAGATTCACTTTCTCTCCTTTCTCTTCAGTAATATATTGTTGTGAATTGACTTTAACCATTAGAACACTATAACCAATAAAGCTTCCATAGATTTTCAAACTGAATTAAAAGCAGGCATTGCCTAAGGCCCAGATTATGGAAAGAAACTCACAATCAGAACCTGCAAAAAATTTAGTGCATCCAAGCCTTTGTATCATCCAGAAAATAACTAGCAAGATATTAGAGCATACTGAAAATTTTCAAATTTAGATTTAAATCAGGACTTTGACAGCAACTCTCTTCCCCAAAATGACTCAACATGAAAATGGAAAGGTCAACAAATCAGCACATAAATTACAATTCAACTATTTCCAACAAACTAAACCATAAATACATCAAGATGCATACCAGCATCAGAAGCTTGTTTGCACCATCAGAAATGGCAGCAAGGCCTTCATATTGATCAGGGTTAAAGTCATTCAGGGCAGCAGTAAGATATTCACCCGCAGGGGTTGTCTTAACTTTCTCAGAAACAGATTTAACTAAAGCAACTGTGCCATCATTCTTATCCGTCATCAAAGGGGAAGGAAGAACATCCACATAACGAGCTCTTGCATTGTTGTTGGGGTCACTCCTGTTCCAAGACCACGAGACTAAAGCCAATAATCATATGCTTAAAAAAAATACAACTGTACAACTTACAGGAAATAAATTATAATTATACCTCCCCATCTTTCGAGGATGAACATTAACTGATCCTGTAGATAATGGACTTGAAAGCTGAAAAGAAAGGGCAAATTTTAAAAAGCCAGAAACACAACATAAACAGCACAGAAACATGCAACACAAATAATGGTCACCACACTTTTGGTTCTGCTATCTTTTTTCTTAAACACTTCTGGCTCTGCTATCTATCCCTTGTATATGTTACCACATGTTGCTGATTGCCAGATTGATGAAAAGATGCAAACTACGATGAAACAAGATTGGTTGTTTGCAGACAGAAAATATTTGCCATGCAGACACAACTTACATTACAGCATTGTGGTTGAAACTAGAATTAAGAAACTGATAGGCAACCAGAGATGATCAAAGAGAAAAAGGGCTTTATTCGTCCCTAATTTTATTGATAACGAAAAAAGAAAGTACACAAAGGATCTACTCCTTTCACACTGGAAATCTGTCCAGTCAAACTCTAATCAACAAAATTCATCCCCTACTAACTAAACAATGATCTTATATATAGAAATTGGGATAACCAATTTCTGTTACAAACTGACAAGACCAAAACAGAAAACTAACTAACTAACTAATAGGTCAAAGGGTCAAACAAGTTAATTCCTATTTTTACCCCTCTTCCTATAATACACTTTCAGAGTCCTATCTTTCTCCTCATCTCTAACAATACCTTCCCCCTCTAAAACAACCTTGTCCTCAAGGTTAAAATCTGGGAATTGATTCTGAATATCAGCCGACTCTTCCCACGTAGCTTCTTCCAGTTGTTTCCCTTGCCACTGAACTAGGACTTGAGATACTGCAGTCCCATCCTCGGTTATCACCCTGCTGCCCAGAATATTTAAAGGCTTGAACCCCTCATCCGAGCCCTGCAGGTCTGCTGGTAAACTTGTTTCAACAGCATGGTCTCCTATGGCTTTCTTAAGTTGCGATACATGGAAGACTGGATGAATTCGTGCCTCCTCAGGCAGCTGCAATCTATAAGCTACCTCGCCTATCTTTTTGAGGATTGGATAGGGCCCATAATACCTAGCGGATAGTTTTGGATGCAGTTTGGTTGGCATGGTTGACTGCCGGTGCGGCCTGATTTTCAAATAGACATACTCCCCTGGCTGAAACTGAACCGATTTCCTATGGACATTTGCATACTGTGTCATTTGGTCTTGAGCTCTCTTCAAATGGTATTTCAATTGTGCTAGTGCTTCATCCCGATCCATGAGGTCCTGTGCAACAGCTTCTACTAGAGTTTCCCCCGGAATGTATCTTGCCAAAGAGGGAGGTGGTCTTCCATACACAACTTCAAATGGGGTACAGTGAGCCGAAGCTTGAAAGCTTGTATTATACCAATACTCAGCCCACGGAATGAAATCAGCCCAGACCTTTGGTTGCTCCGAACTAAAACACCGAAGATAAGTTTCAAGAGTCCTATTTGTAACCTCCGTTTGTCCATCGGTCTCTGGGTGGTATGCTGTAGATATTTTCAGTTGGGTACCCTGTAAACGGAAAAGCTCCTGCCAGAAATGACTCATAAACGTAGGATCTCTATCGCTAACAATGGAAATAGGGACCCCATGTAATCTAATGATCTCTTTAACAAAAATTTCAGCAATGGCTCTAGCAGAATAGGGATGTTTTATCAGTACAAAGTGCCCATACTTACTCAACCTATCGACAACCACCATGACAGCATCAAAACCCCTGGACTTGGGCAGTCCCATAATGAAATCCATGCTTATTTCCTCCCATACAGCACTGGGAATAGGTAGAGGTTGCAATAACCCGGCTGGAGACGAAGCTTGATACTTACTTCGCTGACAAATGTGACAGGCAGCAACAAATTTCGTAACTGTGTTCTTCATTCCAATCCAAAAAAGGGATTGAGCTATTCTCCTATAAGTCCGGTAGACCCCTGAGTGCCCTCCCATTGGAGAAGCATGAAACTCCTGTAATAATTTGGGAATCCAAACAGAGGTGGCTGAAATAACTAACCTCCCCTTATAGTGCAATCTATCATTCTCCAGTGTATAATATCCTTGTGAATTTGGATCCTGAACTAATGCTGTCATGATTTTTGACAGCACTGGATCCTGTCGCACTTCCGCATCTATTTCTGTTATCTCTTGCCAAAAGGGCCTAGAAATCCCTTGTAATTCCTTTTCCTCATCCATCCGAGACAAAGCATCCGCCACCCGATTTGAAGCCCCCAATTTATACACAATATCAAATTCATATCCAAGAAGTTTGGCTAACCAGTTTTGTTGACTCTGGGTGGTAATTCGCTGCTCCAACAGATGACGCAAACTTTTTTGATCTGTAAAAACAGTGAATTTCCGTCCCAACAAATATGGTCGCCAATGTTGGATTGCCAAGACTAAAGCCATCAACTCCTTCTCATATATGGACTTTGTGAGATTTGAATCAGCCAAAGCTTTGCTGAAAAAAGCAATGGGCTTCTTATCTTGCATTAAAACTGCCCCTACGCCTCTTCCGGAAGCATCACACTCGATTTCAAACGGTCTAGAAAAATCCGGCATGGACAAAACAGGAGCTGTTGTGACTGCTTGCTGCAGCTGTTTGAAAGCAGCAGTGCTGTCCTCATTCCAACAAAAATTCCCCTTCTTCAACAAGTCGGTCAACGGCCTAGCAATCTTACCGTAATTACAAATGAACCGTCTGTAATAACCCGTAAGGCCTAAGAAACCTCTTAGAGCCTTAATATTCTTAGGAATGGGCCATCGTAAAACAGACTCAACCTTTTGAGGATCCATAGCAACCCCTTCCTTTGATATAATGTGCCCTAGGTAAACCACCTCAGTTTGTCCGAAGCAACACTTTTTCTGGTTAGCGAACAGACAATGCTCCTGTAACTTAGCCAAAACAGCCCTCAAGTGTACTAAATGTGATTCCCAAGAATGACTATAAACCAGAATGTCATCAAAGAATACTAGGACGAACCTGCGAAGGAAATGCTTCAAAGTGGAGTTCATGATACATTGGAAAGTAGCGGGTGCATTCGTTAAGCCAAAAGGCATCACCAAAGACTCATAGTGTCCTTGATGAGTCCTAAAGGCCGTCTTCGGGATGTCTGGCTCGTACATCCTTATTTGATGGTATCCGGCTCGCAAATCAATCTTGGAAAAATAAGTAGCCCCTTTGAGTTCATCCAGCAGCTCCTCAATCATCGGAATGGGAAACTTGTCGGGAATAGTCGCTTTATTCAGGGCACGGTAGTCTACGCAAAACCTCCAACTGCCGTCTTTTTTTTTTACCAAGATAACGGGACTGGAATAGGGGCTGTTACTAGGCCTGATCAGACCAGCAGCCAGCATCTCATTCACCTGGGTCTCGATCTCATTTTTCTGCAGATACGGGTATCTATAGGGCCGCACATTAATAGGATCCACCCCTGTTTTGATGGGGATCCTATGGTCAACTTCCCTATGGGGTGGTAATCCCTCTGGTTGAACAAAAACCTGAGCAAATTCAGTCAAAACCTGTTGTAGCTGTTTGTCCTGGTCTGCTGCAAGTTTCTGAGGCATGTCCCTGTTCTTCTCTCCCAACCATAACATGGCTGCTGACTCTACCTCTTCTTGGACCATTTTTCTTAAAGCTTTAGCTGTAATCAACTTCTTGGAAAGGCTCGGGTCCCCTTGAATGGTCACTTGCTGCCCCTGGTGAGCAAAATTCATCTTCAGACTCCTCCAATTCACCTTAACCTCCCCTAGGGTCATCAACCAAGCTACCCCAAGGATCACATCCACTCCTCCAAGATCAAAAAGGAAAAATTCTCCTGTCATGGAATAATCCCCCATTCGGATTTCCACTCCCCTGCAACTCCCTTGAGTTTGCTTTCGGTTTCCATCTCCCAATCTCACAAAGTATGGTGTGGCTTTATCAATTTGGAGGCCTAGACTTTCAACCAGCCTATTTGAAATGAAATTATGACTTGCACCGCTATCAATCAACACAATAACTTCTTTATCTTGCAGCTTGCCTTTGAGTTTCATGGTTTGTGGGTTTGTTAATCCTCCCGCGGAGCACACTGACAGATCCAACCAGTTGCAATCTGCTGCTGTGTGATCGTCCTCCTCAACATTCTGGTCTTGCTCTGTACCTTCCAACCTTGCGCAATCTCCTTCTATTTCACTGTTCTCCTCGTCGGCCAAGATTATGACCCGCAAGTTCTTTTCCTGACACCGGTGCCCCGGAGTATAGGCCGATCCGCAGTGGAAACATCTTTTCTCCTCTATTCGCTTGATGTACTCATTATAGGGTAGACTCCTCGTCCCGCGATTTCTGTTGGGTTGGAAATTATTCCCCCCCGTTTTGGGTATCGCTGATGCCGAGACGGGTCGATTTCCTCCCTGAAATCCGCGGTTGCCGCCACCGGTCACGGCAGAGGTAATAGTGTTCCCCGTCGCTCCAACCCGAGAGACAATACCATTACTGCCTTGATATCTGAACCCCGAACTTGGGTTCCTTCCTTGTGAGTTTCCAAAATTGCGAACCTCTTTCATGGCTTCTTCGATGTCGCGAGCGATCTCCATGGCGCGATTTAACTCTTTCGGATCATGGGGGCGAACCTGTCCCCTGATGTCGGCGCGCAGACCAGCCAAGAAATATCCCAAGACTTGCTCCTCGGAACTGGGTTTCGCTTGGGCTACCAACAATTCGAATTCTTGGACATAATCCTCCACGCTGCCGGATTGCCTTAGAGCCGCCAGCCTTTCGTACACCGTTCCACGCCCATTGCCTCCATATCTTTTCATTAAGGCCCCCGCAAAATCCTCCCAAGAAGGATCCCTGGCTTTATCCCGCCAGAATTGGAACCAGTGGCATGCATTCCCTTCCATACTGATGAAAGCGACACGCAGTCGTTCCGTTGGCTTCACTTGGTGAACTTCAAAAAACTTCTCCGCGCGGGCGAGCCAACCCAGTGGGTCGCTTCCCTCAAACGTGGGTAAAACCACTTTCTTCAACCAAGAACGTGTGGAAACGTCCTCTTCTTCCTCTTCGTCGCTCGACCCCCCCTTTGTCGTGCTGGACTGCACATCCTCTTTATCTTCAGGCTTCTTGGTTAAACACTCCATGATCAATCCTCGGATTTGACTCAACTCAGGCATGTTTTCTTTGATGTAAGCCACATCTTTCTGTAACTCCGCCAATTTGACTTCATGAGCCCGAGTCGTTTCTTCCACGGTTGTCATACGTTGCTCCATTGCGAACAAGCACCGGCAACACTGGCTCTCTCTCGAAGATCCGGCAGGTCGGACCACTTGATAGGCAACCAGAGATGATCAAAGAGAAAAAGGGCTTTATTCGTCCCTAATTTTATTGATAACGAAAAAAGAAAGTACACAAAGGATCTACTCCTTTCACACTGGAAATCTGTCCAGTCAAACTCTAATCAACAAAATTCATCCCCTACTAACTAAACAATGATCTTATATATAGAAATTGGGATAACCAATTTCTGTTACAAACTGACAAGACCAAAACAGAAAACTAACTAACTAACTAACTAATAGGTCAAAGGGTCAAACAAGTTAATTCCTATTTTTACCCCTCTTCCTATAATACACTTTCAGAGTCCTATCTTTCTCCTCATCTCTAACAGAAACTCTCTAGTTGGAGCCATGCAGACAGAAGCCAGTTTAGAAATCAAAAGGTCTTTGCAATCAAAACACACACACAACAAAATGAACGAGAGCAGTTATTCTGGTACAAAATAGAATTTGCCTACCTGAGGCGATCCAGCCAGAGACGCTTTCTCAGTTAATCTATCAAATAATTTCTCATTTTCTTCATGCAACCTCTACAAAACATTGAATTGAGCTCCTCACCAGAACAAAATGAAACTAAAGTGAACATATCAAAATTCAATACAGCAAAAGAATTAAACAAGATACTATTCAGATCTTATGGCATGGCACACTTTTTAATGTGTTGACCCCCTTTTCACAGATGACTTAGATCTTCTACAATCTAGAATGTTCACCAGAAGAGCAAACCAGAATTGTAAGCTGAGATTTCTAGGTTTGCAGATTTAGCATTTTCACCTTTTTCATTACAAATATTAAGATGGTTAAGGATTTCAATTTCAACATGGGCAGCACAAGATTAGGGAAAGTTGGTGCACTAGACCAATGGGCCATTTATTTGCTGAATCTACCCTCAGATAAATAATGAATACAAAAAAAAAATTTAAAAAAAAAAAATGAACGTTAAAGAAGACAAAGGCAATAACCAAAACAATTGGAAGACTACTACAATCAGACAGGAAATAGACAAGCATAGTAGACCTCAATCAGAGCATCGCGTTGCTTAAGTTCCTCGTCTAGTTTCTTGGTTACTGCAGAAGAATCCATGCCATCCCCAGTTGCCCTAGAGTTGGACAGAGATCCAGACTCTGGCTCTGGGCCAACATTTGACCTAGTGCTGCTGGATCTAAGGGCTTCATTGAGTTGTGTTTCAAGGGTTCCAATTTTAGCCTGTATCAGAGAGGACAAACCGAGATTACATAAATTAGCTGGCAAGCATGAATAAAGCCGATCACATGCATCTAAGATCGATGCTGCTGATAGCGCGCTATAGCCAATAGCGGCATGCTGTGGCCTGCAGTGGCATGCCATGGTTTGCAGTGCCATGCCACAGACTACGGCATGCAACTGTACCATGGCACACTTGCAGTGGCACCACCAGCAATATGGCAGACTTAGCACAAGTAACTGAAAACATATAATCTGAATACAGAGCCACAAAGCCCCACTGTCCATTGGCACTGTCCGAGTGGATTAGATCCCTTAGAAGACACTGCCAGTCTGTAAATTCACCACCAGCTACTTGTGGTCCTCTGTTCAGGTAGGTATCAAAATTCATACCGACTAGTTTGCTCCCTCATTCATACCCACAGTAATGAAAGACATATTTTGCTTCGCCTCACAACTAAACAAATAGTTCCGCCCCTGTTTTCTAGTATTCACATTCAAAAGGCTACTTTGAGAAAGATGTTCACCTCGAATGATTGGACAACAAGTAAATGGTTAAAAGAGAGATAAGGCAAACGAGTATCTCAAAATTGTGTATGGTAATGGATTTTGGAACAATGTTGCCTACTCTTTAAAGATGGTTGGTCCTTTTAATGTGCTTCAATTGGTTGATGGTGAGAAGAAACCTCCAATGGATATATTTATGAGGATATGGATAGAGTTAATGAAACCATTGCCAAAACCTCAAAGGAAGATGAAAGAAAATTTAAAGGCATTTATAAAATTATCGACAAAAGATGGGAAGTGCAGCTTCAACATGATTTGCATGAAGCTGAGTATTTCTTGACTCCAGAATTCCTCTAATCGAATTCCAACATTGACCAAGATGAATAAGTTAATAAAGGTTTGCTGAAATGCATACAAAGGTTGATCCTGATATATCGTTATATTAGAAGTTAGAACATTGCATACAAAGCATTATTTTCAAACATTTTTAACTTGCATCAGGAAAGAGTGCAACTAGATAAAAAATACTAAGGAAATTGGACTAGATAAACCATTACGAAGTAAATAATGCATATTTAATGCAAAAGTATAATAAAGATAAACCTGCAAACTTTGGATGGTTGAGTCTCGTTGTTGTATCTGCAAGTTTTGCTCTTGGTCTAACTGTAACAGTTGAGCAACTTGATTTCTAAGCTGAGCATTTTGTTCTTTCTCTATCTTATGCTTTTCTGCCAGCAAAATATGCTCTGACTGCAGCAAATAAAGCAATAAAGTAGCTCACTAGCAAGCCGTCTGTTCAAAGCTAACAATCAAGTGTTGATAAGAATATAAGATAGTATGACTGTTTGCAAAGACTAGGCAACAGGGCACATCTTGCGGTGCAAAATATCAATGATTCTCAACTACAGAAAATACATAGCTTCTATTATTTCAAACAATAGTTAGAATTGGAAAAAATGTGAAAAAATAGGCATAAAATTGGGATGATGAGAATACAGCAATAACAACACAAAAGCCTTTCCCATTAGATGGAGTCAGCTACATGCAAGAAAGTCATTGTTTCTATCATAAACCATATGTTCCAAAAGGCCATTTAGATCTAAATCTCTTTTAATGGTTTCACTTATAAATTTTCTTGGTCTCCCACTACCTTTAACTATTGAGCTATCTTACGTTTGATCGACCCTTCTTATTGCGGCTTTTAATTGTCTTCTTCTCGCATGTCCAAACGACCTAAGGCAATATTTACCATCTTTTTCTCAATAGGTGCTAGTGCTACCCCTACTTTCTCTCTAATGCATTCATACTAATCATATTTTCCAACGCAACATCCTCATCTCTACAACACCAAGTGTTAAGAATTCAGGCATCCGAATGATCCCCTCAAAAACCGGCTTATGAGGGGGTGGTTTACCCAGCTATATAAGCAATGGCCAGGCTTATTAACCACCCGATGTGGGACTTGCAACACTAAGCTTACACACTTTTTGGCTCTTTACCTAGGTTGTCAATAGCGGTGCTATAGCGCGCTATAGCGGTTTCGCAGAGCGGAAATGAGGTTCGCCGAGAAGCAATTGGCTGGTGCGGTGCGTTTTGCAGTAGCAGCGATCGCGGTGGAATCGCGGCAATGGCGGCCATTCGCGGCCGCTACAAGGGCATGGACGCGAAATCCCCCTTTTACCCCTCTTTTTTATCTGTTAAGTCTAAATTTTTTTGGGGTTTTCAATCATTTCCCCTACCCCGTAGTATTTTAGGTCAGAGTGATATTGGGTTGGTTCTCACTTTCTCCTCTTTGAACGAAGCACGAAACTCAGTTCCTCTGCTATGATTTGCGAAGCCATTTGCGACCCTCCTCTCCGGCGATGACAGCTACTGGGTTTTCCGACGACGGCGGCTACTGGGTTCTCTGTTGTTCTTGCCTCTGTTTCTCCGCTGTTCTAGCAGTCTGCTGACTCTGCTCACTGTGTTTGGTTTCTCTGCACTTTCTCCTCTGTTTCTCTGCACCTTTTACTCTGTTCTCCTCTCCTCTGTTTCATTGCATCCCCATGGCATCATCTCAACTACCAAGTCAACCACCAACTCCCCGGAGTGTTGCTTCCTCAACTGGTTCAGCTGTAATGGTGAAGCCTACCGGTGATAATATAGATATGGCTTGGCAATGGAATTCTTTGGCGGACATTAACAACAAAAAATTTGTCAACTGTGACTTTTGTGGGAAGACTTCAACTGGTGGTATAACAAGAGCAAAGAGACATCAAATGGGGGTAAAGGGAGACATAAAACCTTACCCAAAGATACCAGCAGAAATCAGAAACAAAATCAAGGAGGTTGGTGAGTCCAAGAAGGCTGTCAGTGATGCCTTTTTGGGTGAGATGAATATAGATGAGGAAGAGGATGCAGCGGTGCAGGAAATTTCCAATGTCCAGGCCGGAAAAAGACCAGCA
The DNA here is from genome assembly GCA_039655645.1 of Ammopiptanthus mongolicus. Taxonomy (NCBI): domain Eukaryota; kingdom Viridiplantae; phylum Streptophyta; class Magnoliopsida; order Fabales; family Fabaceae; genus Ammopiptanthus; species Ammopiptanthus mongolicus. The sequence goes on from CM077343.1 coordinate 92,031,067, forward strand.
ACTGAGCGTGTTGTTGGTGCTGCCAAGAGTAATGTCAAAGGCCCTTTGGATGTGCTTATGTTTAAAAATCATGAAGTGTCTAACAAGATGACAGTGGCAATGGCTAAAAGGCAAACATCTATCAAAGATGCTTGTGTGAAAAAAGCAAGAGATTTAACCATTCAATACATTGCTCGGTGCTTCTATAGGAATGGGATTCCTTTTAATGTTGTCAAGTCCAAAAGCTTCAAGATGATGATTGAAGCTATTGGAAATTATGGTCCACACTTGAAGCCTCCAAGCTACCATGAGATGAGGGTTCCCTCGCTGAAAAATGAACTAGAGATCACAAAGGACATGATGAAGGGGCACAAGAAAGAACGAGTTGAATATGGATGCTCTATCATGTCCGATGCATGGACGGATAGGAAATCGAGGACCTTGATTAATTTCTTGGTCAATTGTCCAAGTGGGACTATGTTCATAAGGAGTATTGATGGTTCCGGGTATATGAAGACCGGGATAAAGTTGTTTGAGCTATTTCATTCATGTGATAGTTGCTTATCATCCATTTAATTTGGTCTTAGGCAAATATTTACAAGATAAGCGGAAAAGAGTGTTTTGGACTCCATGTGCCGCACATTGTGTGAATTTGATGTTGGAAGATATTGGAAAGCTTCCAAGATTTAAGAGGGCTATAGGAAGAGGGCAATTTCTTGTTGGCTTCATCTACAACCATTCATTGGCCCTTAACATGATGAGGAAATTCACAAATAAAATGGAATTGGTTAGGAGTGGAGTGACAAGTTTTGCCACAACATTCCTCACCCTTCAAATGTTGCATAAACAAAAGAACAACCTGAGAAGGATGTTTACATCGGAAGAATGATTGAACACAAAGACATCAAAAGAGGGCAAGGGAAAAAGGGTATATGATATTGTCCTTATGGCAAAATTCTGGAATGATGTCATGTACTCTCTTAAGGCAATGGGGTCTCTTGTGCAAGTTTTAAGGCTTGTTGATAACGAGAAAAAGCCGGCCATGGGTTACATATACGAGGCAATGGATAGGGCCAAGGAATCGATTGCAAAATCTTTTAACAACAATGAAGCCAAGTACTCTGGCATCTTTGAAATCATTGATAGAAGATGGCAATGTCAACTCCATCATCCACTACATGCAGCCGGCCATTTCCTTAACCCTCAACACTTCTACAATGACCCAAGCATTTCTAAAGATGAGGAAGTGATTAGTGGACTCTATACTTGCATTGACAAGCTTTCTATAGATGTGAAAGAGAATGATAAATCTCTATGTGACCTTCCCATTCATAGGAAAGCACAAGGTATATTTGGCATACCTTTTGCAATTAGACAAAGGTCGACTATGTCCCCTGGTAAGTTAAAGTTGTCAAGTTTTGTTAAATTAAAGTTACAAGACCATTCTTGTAAATAATAATGCTAATTTGTTATTGCATTACAACTGAGTGGTGGACCATGTATGGATGTCATGTTCCAACCTTGCAAGCTATTGCAATCAAGGTGTTAAGCGTCACGTGTAGCTCATCAGGGTGTGGGCGCAACTAGAGTACTTTTGAGCAAGTAAGTAAATGTTAAATGATTTTATTTTATATAGTGTGATATAGTTATTATTGTGAAGCTAACTATTTTTTAAAAAATATAATATAGATTCATTCTAAGAAGAGAAGCAAGCTGGAGCATCAAAAGCTACACGACTTGGTTGAAGTAACACCAAGCTCTTAAAGAACGCTTTGATAGCAAGGATTTAATTGATCCCATTATCCTAGACAATATCGATGAGTATAATGAGTGGTTGGTTGGGGAAATGGGTGAAGATGGCGATGCGGCTGAAGATGAGCCAGTCTTTGGCGATGATAGCTTGACTTGGGGAGCGGTAGGTGATGCAATTGGGGCTGGTGAGCCATCAAGAATTACTAGACAACATACTAGACTCACTACAGCTGCGCTTATTGAAGAGGAAGAGGAGGAAGAACATATCATTGAATCAAGTGATGAACAAGAGAATGATGATGTGGAAGAACTTGGAAGTGAAGATAGTGATTGAGTATTTGAGTGATTCTATTTCAATATTGGGATTTGAATCTGTTAGTAGTTAGGTAGTTAGTTATATATTGGGATTTGAATTTTATGATTTGAATATATTGGGATTAGTAGATAGTATATGAATTTTATGACTACCCTTTAATTTTGTGTATTCTTATATTTTTTTGAGTATTTATGTATACTGTTTCTAGACTTGGCAATAGCGGCCATCCCGTTATCCGCTATCCCGCTATAGCGGTTTTGGGGTCCGGCGCTCCGCGCCGCTATCCGGGATTGACAACATAGCTCTTTACCATCTAACATTCCATACCATAAAGCAAAGTGGGTCTTATAGCTGTACAGGAAAATTTTCCTTTAAGCATGACTGACACCTTTCGATCAGAAATAACACCAGAAGCACTACTTCTCAAGTTCATCAACCTAGCTTAAATCCTATGGTTTACATCTTCAATTTCTGCTCACATCTCCCTCGCCCAGCTAGGGATAATGAGAATAAATAGTCAAATAATATCTATCCTTATAACTTGAAGGAATATCACTTGACACAAACTTTATTCTTCAAAATGTAGAACACAAACAATAGCAAGAGAATTTAGCAAATTTAGTATTCTGGGATGCTAATGAGAGGACAGTCATATAGCTGATTAGCTGCACTTAGGTTTCTATCAGATCCACATAAATAAGGGAATCATTTGACCGAACAACCAAGGGACTTGATAGAATCTTTTGTTGTGTATGTATTTAACCATTTAAGAAACTTATTTAAATGCTGTATAAAAGTACTCCTCCTAGTTCTACTTGTCGCATGAAAAGAACATAGAATAACCTGATGGATCAAGTAACATTATTAAAGCATGCCATGTGGAGAAAACAATAGTACCAAACCACTTAGTAACCTGTCACTATATATGACTGTAAAACTATGCCCAACTTGTCAAATTACCAAACCTTTAAATCTGTCTGCAATGCAGAAGAAACTTTCCACGCCTTCTGTACTTCGTTGAAGAGTAGAACACACTGGTCATTTGCATCTTTAAGTGCTTGCTTGAGTCCCAGACCCTCTTGTTTCAGATCTTGGATTTCATTTTCCTTCTCATACAACTCCTTACGTGCATCATTTGCCTATAAGAACCATGACAAATTAAATTTAGAAGATAAATAGCAAATTTGTAATCGGTCCTTGAAGTTGCTGCAAATTTGCAATCACCACCCTATGCTTTTCTGAAAATGGCTTGCAAACTGAGAAAAATTATTCTTCCTATGCAGTATGCACGCTCAGAAAGTTTGTGTAAGGAAAAAAAAAAGTGAACTCCAAGCAGTTTCTCATTTAACCACACGAAAAAATCTTACAGTTACATTATTATGTACTCTTTCTTTTCAACTAGAAAATCACGGTTGAAATAAATAAGTGGAATGAGGGGATCAATCCCAAAATGACCATTCTATCCACATATCATAATAATATCTAAGAGTAATGGTTTCCAACTACTACCCAAACAAACTCAAACTAGTGGAAAAGGAAAGATCAAAAGTAGAACACTATAATTTGCAAAGAAGGAATGGGATTAAGGAGAAACTTACAACATCTCTCCACTTCTTAATTGTGTCTCGGTTTCCAAGGCTTAATACAGAATTTCGAGCTCTGGCAGAGAAATTGAGAGACGATAAGGTCTCAGATAAATTTGAAACATTTGGACACACATTCACAATCATCACAGTTTTTGAACTCCCACCTACAAACATCAAAGATAATTTACAATAAAGAAGTGATCATTCTGAAACCCAACAGAAATAATTCAATTCCAAATCATGATGAAATAAAATACATAATTACATTGAGAGTCAATTTCCTGGACAGAAAGGAAAAAAGAGTAACAATGACCATAGTCATAGTGATAAATGAAGGTAAATATTTCTGTTTTTAATATATAAAGAAATGCACGTAAGTATTCATTTCAGAGTGTCACTTCACACTTGTACAGTTGTACCTGAGTTTTTCTACCCCAAATAGGATACGAAGATATCCTTTGGTGTAATACTAATTCAAAACAGAAAAACCTTCAAGAGATTAGAAACTCACATTATTAGCATGGTGACACTGACACCAAAGTTGGGCCCAAGAAAAAGTGTATTCCATTTACGGATTGGAGGCTATAAGTTACCTTTTATTAGTACCTAAGAAAAAATACTCCTAGTCCTGAGTGTTCTAGAGGCTACATGTTACCTTTTATTGATAACTAAGAAAATTCACTTTTACTAACAATGCTGACTAAAAAAATTAGTGTCCTAACAGAATCATCTAAGCAATGCCAAAAAGAGTAAATAATATTGCTCGCCAAAAATCACAGAGAAGAAGCCGACTGGCATCCTCAAAGGAACTTACTTAAGATTTTCTTATTAAGGAGAGAGAGAAGTCGCATGCCAGTTATCAACTTAAAATTATCTTCTAAATCTGATTCGGCTATTGGTTTCCTTAATGATTTTGTAGGAACCCATGTATATTGCCCTCTGCTATTGTTTAAGGTAGGAAGGAAAAAAAAAAAAAAAAAAAAAAGAACTGTCTCTTTATTTGATTGGAGCTACCGAAAAGAGCTCTCTCAAATACAAAACAACTAAATACTCTTCTGCACACAGAAGCCATAAACTAGAAATATACTAAAGAAATAGTTCCAGCAACAGAAGGTCCCCATAAATTATAATGCTTATAAGAAATTACTTTTGAAATAATTATATAACAGATTCAAAGATAACCAGAAAACAGCTACAGGCTTACAGCGATAACAGAATACATATGATGCAATGCATTTCCAAATTAGCTACAACACTGACAGATAATGAAATGAAGTCAGAATCAGACAGATGCTGTTCATGGGATTGAGAACCACCCAATCTGGATTACTTTTTACAACAATCCAATTAGAGAATGCTAATTAATTAAAGTGAAAGCTAGGCTGAGACGCTGAGTATCACAGTATTGACTAGATAGCATATTAGCATGCAAAAGTCACACCCAACTTGTAACAGCTTATCAGCATCTTAAGAAGCACAAACAACTTTCTGTTGTCATTATTACATCAAGAAACATTTGTCCAACAAAAAGGTCAAACAGAAGCCACCATAAGATTATAAATAAAAGGAGAGAAGGAAAAAGAATACCTAGTGAATCTGCAAGCAGTTTCGTTAGCACTGAGTTTTCATAAGGAATAACATCCTTTTTTGATGTCAAAGAGGACAAAACATCTCCCAACCTGTAAAGACATTTTAAATGCAGCAAGAAGTTAGACAAAGAGATTTCTAACACATAAAATTTCCACAATCTTCTCACTTAACTTGCTCAAAACTTCAACATGAATGAAAAAGTTAAACTAATCATTTGGTCCCTATATGTGATATTGATTTTGAAATTGGCCCCCATACGTGAAAAATTTTGAAATCGGTACCTATATGTACAATTATTTTTAATTTGATTTATTGATGTTATAACGTCGTTTGTTGAAGTTAAAGTATAGTGATCAAATCCAAAATAATTATCACGTATAGGGACCAAATGCAAAATAATTATCATATATAGAAACCAAAAAATTTTGAATTCAGTCCCTACATGTGACAATCATTTTGAATCTGGTCCCAACACTTTAACTCCAACAAACGGCGTTATAACATCAATAAACGACGAGGACCAAATTAAAAATAATTGTACATATAGGGACCAAATTCAAAATCAGTGTCACGTATAGCGACCAAATGATTAGTTTAACCAAACGAAAATTAACAAACTTAACAAGGAGGACAAAAACATACTACAATCCAGTTTGGTGGATTTAAAGCAGTATTAGCTAATTTGTGGTTAAAAACAGTATGCCAAACAGGTCCTAGTAATGCACAGCTACGACAATGTAATTCACAATACAAGGGGTAGGGCTTAGTCATACGCTACTTAGGATTTCCGTACATTTAGAAAGTCTGCTTGGTTTGCTATGATTTGCATGTGTTTAAAACCATCTATTACTACTTGATTGCATTTGTGAGGGGCTATCCCCCATTTGCTACTAGTTACTACATTGTTCTGTTGCTATCTCTAGATGGAATAGTATGTTTGTCTTTTTTGGAGAATGCTGAGGGTGCCCTAGGTCCTTCAATCAAATTATTCTTGACAAGCTATAGTGGGCATGGTAGAAGTTAAGAGGCTATTTTTTTATGGAAATCTGCAACCTATGCTATTATTTGGTGCATTTGCTTGGAGCATAACACTCAAAATTTCAAGGGTGTTTCGTTGACACAACAAATGATTTAGGGTAAGATTAGGTTATTGGTTTCAATTTGTTTTAAAGTACATGGTCTTTTAAGGGGATTTCCTTAACAGATATACACAGGGTTTCAGCAGCTTTGCTCAATTAATGTTTTCTCTTTTTCTGTTGTTTTAGTTTCCCTTTTTTGCTATAAAGGATTCCTTATCCTTCAATGTCTTGTACTTTTGAGCTCTTCATCTTCATGAATTTCTTCTTTTATAAGTGGAATGCTTCAATTAATCTAATAACATGAACTTTCTTATTTATTGATAACATATAAAACTTTACAATGTCAGTGGATCAAATTTGAACTTTTTTACTATTAACAATATTACTTACTACAGCTAAGCCTATGCAAGTGATTCTGGTCATGCAATATTTTATTTATTTTATGCAATGTTCATTATACTCTACTTTTTGTAATCTATAATATAACTCTTCTAAGTGATATAAATAACATTGATAATAAATTAAAATTAAAATTCTTAATTTATTGACTTCATTTAATAAAATTGAGCTAAGGTTATAAAACATTGAAACAATAATAACGCTATTTTCTGGTAATGTGATAAGAAACCGGACCAGAATTAAAGAAACAAACAGAGCAACTGACTTTTATCTCCTCTATTGTACTGATAGCGGAGAAATACAAGAGAAAGTGGAGCTAAAAAACTATTAAGATAGACGAACAAGAACAGAAAAGTACAGATAGCTCAGGCTGTCAGGCAATTCTGAGGGGTCCTAATTCTCTCCCACCAATTCCCTCACTCAATTCTTGCTTGCCGTTATCTCTACCCCTCCTCTCTTATACTAACACCCTAACAGAATATCCCACTCCTTTTCCCCCCCTTCCACCTGCCACGTGGGCAGGTGTTACATTCTCAGCCCTCTCCCTCATTTTCCCTCTCGTCCCTCACATTCCTCATTGTGGTCCAGCATAGCAGTGCCTAGCATAATGATATATACAAGAAATAAACAGGTAAAATATAAATAGAACCAATTTTAAGAGGGGAGTGGGGAACAGCCTAATAGTATGTGTTAATAATATATTTTATATTAAACTTTGCGCTTTAGGGATCTTCTTTATCTGCACCCAAGGTCCTCTGCGGCTGCCTAAGGAGCAGGTGCCATAATGCTCAATCTCCATGGAATCTATGAGCAGGGACCTCTTCCTTAATCTCAATGCATTTCGAACCCTCTTTCTAACACTCCCATTAAGGACTACCAGCAAGAAATTTATGAGCTCACAAAGCGGTCTTTCTAGCTTCCTTGCCGGATCCAGGTAAATCAAAGACCCCAGACTCTTTTTTTATAATAAAAAAAAGTATTATTAGAAGAGAAGAGAAAAGTACACAAGAAGAGGATGAGACATCCTCACAAAAAACAAAAAGAAAAAACTAAAATAAGGTGACAGAGTCATGCAACAATGAATGCCAATCCCTCTGCATGTCTACCAAAGAAACACCTCTAAATAACCCATGGGCAGAGCACCAAAGGGATACCAAAAGAGTAACCCTATCGCAAATGAAGCCAAAAGACGAGAAAGAATCAACGAAAATTCTACTATTCCTTTCCTACCACATACACCAAAGAACAGTAAAAACAGAGCACTGCCACAGAATTTTGGCATCTTTACGAGAGCCAAAACCTCTAAATTTAGTGAGGAGAAAAGAATGCAAGTCCATATGGCAGATCCAAGACTCTTCAAAGATCCCAAACAACCTATTCCAAAGAAATTTTTCCGTTGAGCAACGTAAAAAGAGAAAAGGCCCACTTTCAGAGTCTAAGCCACATACTATACAAATATTAGGAGACAAAGTGTGTTAATCCTGTTCAGAACAACAGTCGAGACAAAATCTTTAACCTTTGAGGGAGCTTTGGACTTCCAAATGGGTTTATCCAAAAGATAAAAGAAAACTATTTGTACTGTGAGAAAGAGTCAATAACTGAAAAAAGGATTTACACGAGAGAGAGAGACCCTAGCCTCTTTGACTCAGGATTACCATTTTGAGCAACCTGGATTGTGATTCATGAAAACATTGCATTTGGGGTCATGCAATACAGTTGCCCTTCATAAGGAGGAACCAGCAAATCAGGCAATACTAATATAAAGCTGAACTAGTCATAGGAGCCAGCCAACTATCTATAGATTTGTTCCCCAAGCAAAATCAAAGATAACCAGAGACCAGTTTCCTAACGTAGTACCATTTAAACCAGGTAATAAAAACTGAAACCACCAAAAATCTACCATAACAGAGAGAATACCCAAAAGAGCATTGACATTAGACACTAAATCACATTGGCGGACAAAACACCAGATGACTATTAAGCAAATAAAACATGTTGATACTGAAGAAAAACACAGAATTAAAATGACATACGCTGAAAGTGACTTCATAACATGCAGCAAATCTGTGACACGCTCACCACTATCATCTTCTGTTATTAAACCTTCACTTCCAGCCAAGTCAACCAGAGAAAGTTTGCTATATGAGTTTTCACCAGTGATCAAATTGCTATAAAATATGTGTATTGTGACAATCCTGGCAAGGCAAGGCAAGGCATGAAACGCACGTATCTGAATTAGTGTACAGCACTCAGAAAACATCTATTTAAACCGGACAGATGAAAACAAATATAAAACAGTAACAACCACAATAATCTTTGACGAACGTTTTTTGAGAATTTTATCATGGTGATAAATTTGAAAAAACACTTTTATCAACAGAAAAATAATTAATAAATTTGAATAAATGTTAAGACTTAAGACAAACTAATGGATATTGTTGCTTAATAAGCCCATTAATTTTTTAAGATTCGGTCCTTAATATTTTCTGCTTCCAGTTGTGATTTTAACGAGTCACAAAATGTATAGAATATTGAAAAAAATCTTTAGCATAATATATTATATCCTATAACAATCTCTGATTTGCACATTGACATCAGCAGCTACATTGGTGAAAGTATGCTATCAATAGAAGTTTATCATGTAACAACATACAGCAAACCAGCAACCAGCCAATGTACAATATAACTATGCCTACTGTGGGCACTGGGCAGAGAATTTGGAACATACAAATGAGAAACATTAATCTTCAGTACATCATTTCCCCGGCTCTGAAATGCAGCTTTCAAAACCCTAGAGAAGTCCAGAGGGTTATCAACTTTTTCCTGCACTAGTTCTATGAAATATTCAGGTGATCCAAAACAGAGTTTAGGCATGCTTTTCCCGGACTCCAAGAGTAGATCCCTTGTCTGCAAGCACATAAAAAGAGATTATGAAAACCTTAATAATCCTAAGCCAACCTAAAACCAGGAAGCAAACCATAGACACACCAGAAAGGCATACATAGTAGGTGAAAGAGAAAGATACCTGCTCATTATAGAGCTCAAAAACAGTAACACAAAAATTATATTGAGACGTAACAGTTGTATCTGAGTTGGCTAAATCAAACAACTCCTCAAAACAACGAGCGTACAAACCCCGATCATAGCTTGATCCTTCCTGAGAAAAATGAATGAAAGTAAAAAAATGCAAACTATCAGGCCCAACATTATTGACCCAAGAAGTCAAAAGAACAAGTAAAATAATTAAGTTCGCCCATAGGAAAGGCATTTCAATTGTTAAATTAACAGTGAATCCAAGACCCTCAACCAACTATTTATTTATTTTGAAAGAGAGGAGCAGTGATCTTTACAGACACACACACTCAAACAGAGTGAAAGACAGAAAGATCAACCATAGTGTGTGTCTTTCCAGAATGGGTTTGACCATATGCAAATAAGGAAACATTATATCCATCCAAAGCTGACTGTACCATCGGCTGAACATCACTGAACAACTCAGCTGCAAACAGAATATAAAAGGTGAGATAAGTAAGCAGCATATAGACCATTACCACGGTTGGAAGTTTGAACACAAAAAAGATAGTAATATAAAATATAGCCATTTTACCCTGTCCAACATGAGGTCCATAGACTCGGTCAAATTCAAAATCTTTCTTGGAGTTAGACAAGGATTCATCACCAGTATTTACACGGATGGTACATTCATCTGGAAATTCAATGATTGAGGGACCTTCATCTTCAAATAATGGCCTTGTACGGCAGAATACTCGTATATTTCCTGCAAATAACAGTACCTTCTTTAACAGCTAGATAAATGTTTTCAGCTCAACAAAGTATACATTGAATATGCTTAAAATTAGGGAGGCCATGTAGTTAACTAGCTTAAGTTCCAGTTACAGTATATTACATTATGCATAAACAGTATCTTTGAGGGGCAAAAAATGAAGTCAAATCAAAGAAACTACCAATAGTAAAAGAAAAACTATCATAGCAATTACCTTTAGATGCCAATAAGTCATTGAACAATCTCCTCTTCTCATTGATCACCGGAGATATTCGTGCTTGAGTTTCAAGGGCAACTTGATCTGACGTTGACAAGTGGGCCACAAAATTTAAAATTTAAAGACAGAAAATCAAGTAATCAACAGTGCAATAGCTTTACAAGAAAAGATATAGTCGGTGTATGGTTATTCAAATTTCCAATAACTACAAGTACTTCAAGAAATAAAAACGTCTCAAGATATACAACTGCTTCATTCAGATAAAACAGCTACGTTTATTATGGTTGTACAGAACATTAGCACTTGCAACCATTTGAACAACATATTTCCTAACATCAGTGTAGAGAATAAGTCTCATGCTGTCACTAAGGTAAGCCCCTGTATGGATGGGATTATTTACAGGTTATTTGGGCTTCTTTACTATAATAAGTACTTGTGAAAAATTTAAGATTTTTTGGATGAGCTTATTAAAATAGCTTTTGTTTTGAAACGCTTATAAGCCGTTTTGGGCTTATTTTCAAAAGCCAAAGTTTCAGCTTATGGAAATAAGCCTTTGTGATAGCTGAAAACAGCTTGACCAGTAGTTGTGTTTATAATATTTTCCAACTATAATGACCTTAATGAATTACCAAAATTACTCATGTTCATATTTCCTGCATCAGCACTAATTGAAGTACCTAACCAAAAGTTATACTTAGATCATACTGTTGGAAATAGTAGCATTTAAGGCTTAGATTCATGTATCTTTAGATTCATGTACACTAGTTTAATTCATTCATGTATTTAGGTTGTTTAGGGGGCTGCACTAGCATTTAATCCCCTTGTAATCATAACATGTAAATTGATTATGGAGTGTATATAAATACCAAGTATGCTGAGTGCTAATCACTCAAGCTATTCAGGAATACTTGTATCTTTTATTATTTCACATGGTATCAGAGCTCCCGATCTAGGGGGCTCTGCTTCCGCACTTGGTTGCCTTCATTGCAACCCTTCTTAGAACTCTGTTCTGGCACCTTCATTGTGCCATCAGAATAATGTTGACCGCCGTTGACCGCCGCTGACCACCGCTTTTCAGCCCGAAACTTCACCAGAAAGATCGCAATTCAGAGATCGGCCAAAACCCAGAAGAAAGTTGCCGGAAACTCCCTCACGCTCCCTCACGCGCCTCCTCAAGCGTACTGCATCTCCGGCGCGTGGGGACCTCCTTTTGTGACGCCACTTGCACAGAACAGATCGCCGGCGCCTCCTGGACCTGTTTTGGGGGTTCTTTTCTGGATTGGACTCCTCTTTTTTGGATCTCTATTTGGCTTGGTGTTTGTCCTTCTATTTGGTGTTTTTTCGGTTCTGCCATGTCAAGCAGTGAAGGGATGGTAAACCTAGTCAACCAGAAGGAGATAGAAAGGATGAGGGCTTTACTCCACTGTCTTGAGAAACCATCAGGTAATTGTTCCGTGGTGTATTCAGGTAAGCTCCCTTTTTCATTTGGATTTAATGTCTCAAAAACACCTTCTACTTCATTCTGGATATTAGACTCTGGAGCCACCGACCATATGACACCTTTTTCTACCCAATTCTCCACGTATTCACCCTGTCCCAGTAGTAAGAAAATTATCACTGCAGATGGTACCCTTGTAACTGTAGCCGGCCTAGGAAACATTCAACTAAATTCCTCCATAACCCTAAAAAATGTCCTCCACGTCCCAAAACTATCCACAAATCTTGTCTCTATACAAAAACTTACCAAAGATTTATCCTGTAATGTGATTTTTCACAGCGATTGTTGTGTATTTCAAGACAAGGAGTCGGGGAGGACGATTGGATGTGCCAGAGAAGGGAATGGCCTTTACTATCTTGAAGAATCAGGTCTGTCGACAAAAAACCACTTGTCACACTCATTCATGTCAGAGTTAGTTCTTTCTAATAAAGAAAAAATACTTCTTTTCCATTGTCGATTAGGTCACCCTTCTTTTGGAGTCATTAAAATTTTATTTCCATATCTGTTTACTAAGGTAGATGTTGAGAGTCTTCATTGTGAGGTTTGTGAGCTTGCAAAACACAAGCGTCTACCTTTTCCCTCAAGCAATAAAAGAAGCACTTTTCCTTTCTATCTTATTCATACGGATGTTTGGGGTCCCTCTGCTGTTCCAACTGTGTCTGGTGCTAGATGGTTTGTGACTTTTATAGATGATTGTACCCGGGTTACTTGGATTTTCTTACTTAAAAACAAGTCTGATGTTAGCACTGTTTTCCCAAATTTTTTCTACATGATTAAAAATCAATTTGGTGTGAACATCAAAACACTAAGGTCTGACAATGGCAAAGAATACTTCAATTATGTCCTTACTTCTTTCTGTCAAAAGGAGGGAATTATCCATGAGTCCTCTTGTGTTAAAACACCACAGCAAAATAGGATTGCAGAAAGAAAAAATGGGCATCTTTTAGATCAAACCCGAGCACTGTTGTTTCAGAAAAATGTTCCCAAAAAATTCTAGGGGGAAGCAGTTCTCACAGCCACCTATCTCATTAATCGATTACCCTCTAGAGTCTTAGGGTTCAAGAGTCCAATAGATGTCCTTTCTTCATTCTATCCAAATTTGTCAGCCACGAATCATCTTAAACCTCGTATCTTTGGGTGTGTGTCTTTTGTTCATATTCATAGTCAAGATAGGGGAAAACTGGATCCTAGAGCCTTAAGGTGCGTTTTTGTTGGTTATTCCTCCACTCAGAAGGGATATAAGTGTTACCATCCTCCATCTAAAAAAATTTTTGTGTCGCGGGATGTAACTTTTCATGAAGGGGAAGCTTATTTTTTTCAACCTTATCTTCAGGGGGAGAATCTCAGGGAAGATAAGTTTGAAACACTTGATCTTCCTAGTCTTGAGTCAAATAAACCTGTGTCTAGACCTGAAACTCCACCTGAAGTTGAATCAGACCCATCAATTGAACTTGAAACACTTGATCTTCCTAGTCTTGAGTCAAAAACACTTGTGTCTAGGCCTGAAACTCAACCTGAAGCTGAGTCAGACCCATCAATTGAAGCTGGCCCAGAAGTGGATGTCAGATGGGGAAAGAATCAAGTTTTCACAAGAAAGTCAAAGGACATTCCTGAATCAACACACGTTCAAGAGCCCAATTCGACTCCTTTGAATGAGGATGAAATGAAAGTCTAAGCAACAGATGATGATCTAGACCTCCCAATTGCCATAAGAAAAGGAACCAGAAAATGCACCAAACAACCAGTATATCCCCTTTCAAACTACCTCTCATTTAAAAAATTCTCACCTACCCATAGAGCCTTCCTTACAAACCTAAACACTACTTCCATACCCACTAGTGTTTCTGAGGCATTGTCCGATGACAAATGGAAGCAAGCCATGAATGCAGAGATGGAGGCTTTGAAGAAGAATGGAACTTGGGAGTTAGTGACTTTACCAGAAGAGAAGAGAGCGGTTGGATGCAAATGGGTGTATACAGTAAAATATAAGGCTGATGGATCGATTGAAAGATACAAAGCCAGGTTGGTTGCCAAAGGGTTCACACAAACCTATGGAATTGACTATTCAGAGACAGCTCATCTGATTCATTCTTCCGTTTACTCATTCGTCAGTCTCGTCAAAAGCAGCTGAACTCAATCCCGATGGCTACCATTACAGTGTCGATTGGCATTCCGCTTCTATAAACTATATATAGACTACAGATGTGACCATGATTCTATCTTGGTGAGAGTGGCGTGACTTGAAGCTGCACGGAGACCATTTCCTTTTCTTGCTCTCGTGCTGGATGTCATCTCGGCATATCGGTCGGTTTAAGATGAATCCGGGGGAGGGATAAATCCTCCATTGGCCGTTGACCTTTGATTAGATGAATACAGTCAGGGTAATTTTGTCTCTTGCTGCCAATTATGGTTGGGAATTACAACAATTCAATTTGAAGAATGCTTTTTTACATGGGGAACTTGAGGAGGAAATCTATATGCAGGTACCGCCAGGGTATGATAAAAATATGGCTACCAATACAGTTTGCAAGTTGAAAAAGGCATTATATGGCCTGAAACAATCACCTCGAGCATGGTTTGGAAGATTCAGTAAGGTTATGACAGCTTTGGGGTACAAGCAAAGTCAAGGAGATCATACCTTGTTCATAAAGCACTCAGCATCAGGGGGAGTAACGGTGTTGTTAGTATATGTGGATGACATCATCGTGACCGGAGATGATTGGAAGGAGCAACAAGTCTTGAGTCAGTGTTTGGCTAAAGAGTTTGAAATAAAAACTCTTGGAAAGCTGAAGTACTTTCTGGGAATTGAGGTGGCACACTCAAAGAAAGGCATTTTTATATCTCAGCAAAAATATATTATAGATTTACTCAAGGAGACAGGGAAAACAGCATGTAAACCCACGAGTACTCCTATGGATCCGAATGTAAAATTAGGAAATGCTGAAGAAGATGCTATAGTGGACAAAGAAATGTATCAGCGCTTGGTAGGGAGGTTAATTTACTTGTCTCACACCAGGCCAGATATTGCGTATGCTGTAAGTTTGGTTAGCCAATTCATGCATAGTCCGAGGGAAGTTCATTTACAGGCAGCTCATAGGATCTTGCAATATCTCAAGGGAATCCCAGGAAGAGGGATTTTATTCAAAAGAAATAGGAATACAACACTTGAGGCCTACACTGATGCTGACTATGCGGGGTCAATTGTTGATAGAAGATCCACTATAGGATATTGTACCTTTCTTGGAGGAAATCTTGTGTCTTGGAGAAGTAAAAAGCAAAGTGTGGTTGCGCGTTCTAGTGCCGAAGCTGAATTTCGAGCTATGGCACAAGGCATTTGTGAATTACTTTGGCTAAAAATTATCTTGGAAGATTTGAAGATTAAATGGGAAGGACCTATGAAGCTCTACTGTGATAATAAGTCAGCAATCAGTATAGCACATAATCCAGTTCAGCATGATTGAACCAAGCATATTGAGGTTGATAGGCATTTCATTAAGGAGAAACTCGATAGTGGTTTGATTTGCACCCCATATGTGCCCTCACAAGGACAACTTGCGGATATTCTCACCAAAAGGTTGAGCAGCTCGACTTTTGAACGAATTGTATCCAAGCTGGGAATGGAAAATACCTATTCACCAGCTTGAGGGGGAGTGTTGGAAATAATAGCATTTAAGGCTTAGATTCATGTATCTTTAGATTCATGTACACTAGTTTAATTCATTCATGTATTTAGGTTGTTTAGGGGGCTGCACTAGCATTTAATCCCCTTGTAATCATAACATGTAAATTGATTATGGAGTGTATATAAATACCAAGTATGCTGAGTGCTAATCACTCAAGCTATTCAGGAATACTTGTGTCTTTTATTATTTCACACATACTTATAACAGTAAAGCTTATTTAATAAGCTCTTATTGGACGTGCAATTATTCAAGTTGTTTGTCAAAATAGGGCCTAAGTGACCCAATCAAGAAAAACTATTGACATGAAAAATTGACAAATCCCAAAACCTTCTGCATAGCTGAAGAACCATAAGTCGAGACAAATTAGTGTGTTACCTAACTTGCGGGTTTTCTCAGCAAGAACACCAAGATATCGTGTAACTCTATCAAGCTTTGCATTTGAATATTCTTGAAGTTCGCTCGCTTCTTGTCTTAACTGCAAGTAGTCTTTTCTAGCAAGCTGTGCAAAATACCTGATGTAATTGTCAACACATGCCCAAAACAAAAATCACATGATCCACAAAGATTCGCTAGGACACCACATATAAAAAAAAAAAAATTCAAACCAGCAAGACTGGCTTGAAGGAATGTACAAGTATAAAAGCTATTCCAGAGGAACACATCTTCTAACCATCCTTTTTTTGGTACATGTTGGAATGGAGATTCAACCCTAATGCCTACCACAAACTACCCAAACCCCCTTCCACTCTAATCCTTACAAAACTACCAAAAGGAAATTTTTAAATAATTTACTAATGTTCCCTTCTCCAACCTGTTTTATATACTACAATTATGTAAATACATAAGAGTCGTCTTTGCTTATATTTGTTAGCCACTTAGCCACCATTAAGATATTAGGGTTATTCGGTTATTATTAGTGGGTTTAGGCTTGTACTAGTAGTACTAGTACTTGACACACTAGTATACATAGGAGTTTACTATTGGGTTAGGGTATTAAATCAGTCTCTCTCTTTTCCTTCTTCCCTAACCATAAACCTGTAATTCCAACGATGTGCAAAAATCAAATTCTCTAAAATTATATATATATATATATATATATATATATATATATATATATATATATAAAATAGGTAGGTGATGAGAGAAAAGTAAACCTACTCATTCTTCCACAATTATTAAGAAAACAAAAAAAATATGCATTATTCTAACCATTTAGTTTTGTCTTTTGTGCACAGTAACAAATAAACAAATTGTGCATAATTCAAATAAAAGAGTGTTTATAGCATTGTTCTTAGGAAAATGCTACTTTTACACAAAGTACATAGAGATAAATGATATGAACCATTTCAGAAAATTTTACTTAATACAGGACAGGGTGGGTTTAGTTAAAGTTCTAAATTTTTTTTTTTATAAGCAAATGTTAGTGTTAATGTTAGTATTTTGTTAGTGGGTGGGGTTTGAACCCTCTCCCTCCTTATCACTCCACTCCTTAACTCCCCCACTCAAGGTTGTCAAACTCGAGATCCCGGCCCCACCTAAACCACCAAGCCAACCTTATAACCCCTAGTTAAAGTTCTAAGTAAATATAATGGAATTTAGATACTACTATATATTGAGGAGCAAAAGGTCATGTATATTTACAAGTGGACAAATAAAATATACTCTTTACTCTTAAAAATTCACCTCACCAGAAAATCCTATTATTTTCAGAATTTCTTATGAATATTAAGGAGAAAAAAAATATTACTTTTATCTTTTTGCTAAGAGAATGCACAAATCAGTTTAAAACTAATTTTATTCATATAAATATTTTATTATCTATTATTTATTTATACAAGTCATTATTTTTAATACAAATTTAAAAACTTCATTTTTTTTCACTGACTAATGTTTCTGTGTCCACCACTGGTTGAGAAGATACTTTAACTTCTTAACTCTATAAGACCAACGTCCTAATCCTATGCAGTTATTGGTGCCATGCTCACACTAAGACATGAGTCCAATTTAAAAATTATTTTTTCAGCTCTGATACGGCTACGGCGCTATAAAATTATGAATCTTTTTTCTTCAATTTTCAATTTTATATACATCTATATGCCGTGTCTGTGTCCTACAATTTTTAAAATTTGGTGTATCATGTATCCATGTTAGTGTCTGTGCTTCATTGAAATTTGACACTTAATAATTTTGACACGCACTGTAGATTCAAAGCAATGCAATAAACCAAGCAAAAAAGGAAAACAGTTGCCATTTTAGAATCCAGAATATTAATTAATGCTTATTGAACCTGATATCCTCAAGAAACTGCTGAAACAAGTTACCACCAAAGATTATATTCTAAATACTCTAATATAGTGGTTTTCATAAGGAACGTGAATCCCTTCTTTTCTTACAATCCTCTCTGTATACTTTACCCGATTGCCCTACACTAGTAGCTTACAACTGGATGTAGAAACCATTAAGGCAACAATCACACACACATAGACCGATAGTCGAAGACTAATCTCCAAATCTCTTTGGAGATGTACAGATCACCGAAGTGGGTTTCGCATTTTTCCATACACACCTAGCTGTCTTACTCCAAAGGTATCGTGCACAATGAGGTAAAATTTGGAACATGGAATGTTATTATTATGCAGGTATCTTTCTTTTTCTTTATGTGGAAAAAAACATTTTTTAAAATATATGGGAGTAAAAAATAAAAGGAGAAGTGTTGAACAACATATACACCTTTCCCAGAACTTCATGCCATTTTAGGAAACAAAACAATTTCATCAATTGTAAGGAGAACTTCAATTCAATTCCAAGACTAAAATTCACAGTCGAATGAATCCATCACCATAACAGTCACTAAAATTCTCCAAAAACATACTCAAATTCCACATACATATAAGAAGAAGAAGAAGGTGTTAAGCGTGGAAACGAAAACACATTACCTTAACTTTGTCCTTCAATCGCTGAACCTTGGAAGCCAAGTAGTGCGGAGGAACCGAGGACGCCGAGGTGGAGTATTTCCTCGCCAACGGTGCACTAGGTTTCTGATCGTCTTGCTCCGATGACGACGACGGCGACGGTGACTTCCAAGGTTCGAAGCCGGTGACATCCCAACTCCAACGGTTCCTCTGCTCCGCCATTGCTGCGGTTGCGGCAAAAGCAAACAAAGGGAAAGCAAAAACCTCCTCTCTCTCTCTCTCTCTCTCTCTTCTTCGAAATCGAAACCCAAAAAGGCAACGAAATAAATATAATAAAAGCAAAAGAAAAGACTCAATTGCAGAGCTTTTTGGGTTTTATCATCATTTCATTACAGTGCTTGTAATAATATAAGCGGAACGGGGGTGGGTTTGGTTTTTGAGCGCCCGGAGACGGTGTCGTTTTGATAAATGGTGGTGGTGACGCTGTTGGTGTTCTAACGATAACTCCATAAGGCAGGCGGCTTGCACGTAGTGAGCAAGTCCATAACATTAATTAACGAAATTTTCTTTTTTTTAATTAAAAAATATTAGATTATGGGAAGGGACCTCCCGGCATGACCGGGAAAGACCACCAATTTCTATAATGATTTATAGTGTAATTTACCTACTAATAGAGGAAACTTGATAATCGAACACAAGCCACAATCAGGATCAACCTAAGGGTAAGGCAAATAAAGCCCTAACTTTAGGCCCACCAGTAAAAAAAAAATATTTACTCTTATTTTATAAAACAAAAAGGCAACACATGTCGGCAAAAATGCTTAACCTAAAGTACAACCTGACCTAAATACACTCTGTCACATAAAACAAAGAAGTTTCAGTCAAAGTTTGCTTTAGACCTCACTCACTCGTAGGTCGGCCCTGGCCACAACTGTAACACCCCAATTTTCACCTATGTTAATACATGTTAATATGTGTTAGTCTTGGCTTATCTATGTTAATATATATGCATGTTATGTTTGTTCTTGATGTCTAGATTCATGTTTGGAGTAGTTTAGCCTTTAGAAATGCTCAATGCATTCGAGTCCAAGTAACCTGTTTTACGGTTTTTGACGTATCTTGAGTTCTTGAAACCCTTGAATTCTCCCTAAAGTGTAATCCTTCAATCCTTGTTTTTGGGTTGTTCTTCATCAAGAACACACATCCTTGAGTAGTTGATCTTGCTATTGGTGGATAGATTCATTCTTTCAAGTTGGTGATCAAGCGTTTGAACCCTAAGACGGAATCAAAAACGGATCTTGGACTTTCTTCTTCCTTGGAATTCGGTTTGTCATACCAGGTATGAGGGGGAAAAGATGATTATGTCATATGAGAATGTTGGAATGAGATTGAGTTGATTGGGGGTTCCCATGATCCCCTTTATGCCTTAAGTGATTTGTTGTTATCATTGTTGGAACAATGGCTTAAGTGATTGTGTGTTATAATTATCATATTGACTTTATTGTATGATTATAATATCATAAAGCGTGTATGTGTTGCTATGATGTTATAAATATGTATGCGTTACTATAAATGCTATAGTGTTGGTAAATGTTATTATGATAATGTTTTGATGAATTGTAATCATGAATTATATGAATATTGGTTTAGGATTATAAGGTGTGAATATTGAGTTATATTTAGGGATGAATGTATGTGAACTATGATTGTGACCATATTGAAATGTGATGTATTGTTTGTGTGTGAGACCCAGCTCTAAGGAGCTTGTTTATGGGTACTCATTTGTGAATGTTTGTGTGAGTCCCAACTCTGCACGGCCTGTTTATGGGACTCAGCTCGACACGGCCTGTTTATGGACCCAGCCATGGAATGACCTGTTTATAAGATCTAGCCTTTAAGAGTCTGCTTATGGGACTCAGCCCCTAGAGAACTTGTTTATGGATACTCAATTGTACGTGTTGTATGAGTCCGTTGGAACATTGCCTGATTGTGATTGTAATGCGACATGTATACAAGATATAATAAGATGATACAATGTATGCCAATGCCAAACTGTTGTGAGATTATTTGACTTGTTTTACGATGATGATTATATTGTGTGTGTGTGTGCGATGGGGGCGTGCGTGTACTCGCCTTGATTTCCATTTTACTTCCATAAAATATGTATATGAGTATGTTTTTTCACCCCTTTGTATTTGTGTCTCTTCTTGTGCAATGTATGATTTGTTCAGATGACTCTCAAGCAATTAAAGAGTAACATATAGGAAATTACGTAGAGTTATGGATGCTTTAGAGTATTAGTAGTTGAATTCCTTTATTATTATTCATTTATTTATCGGTGTTGTTTAGCTCTGATCCATATGACATCGGGTTAGGAGAATTATCTTCTTTAAACTATTTATTCCTTATCACAAATTTGTAAACGTTTTACGATAGTTATGTTTAACCTTTATTTGATTTGAGACTTTGAGTTATGAATAGTTATGCTGTTAACTATTGCGAAAATGTCTTTTTAGTAAAACCTGTATCTTTGTTTCATAATAAATCATTTCACAAATTAATATTTATATAATAAATATACGTTGGGGTTAAGGGTGTCACAATAACGAGTGTGAGCAGAAGGTTTGACCAGATGTGTTGGTATTGATTAATGGAATTTTCCATTATATATATATATATATGACAAAAAGGATAAAGTTCTAAGTGACCAATTTCATTAAAAAAAGAGAGAGTTAATTTTGATACAAGCACCGGGAGGAGCCCAACCCAGGGCTCTGACCGCGTGTCTGCTGAAGAATGAGTCGGCGACTCATAGGCAATGGGGTGGTTAAGGAAAACCATCGGAGCCGTAGCGAAAGCGAGAGAATCCGTGTGCTTGCGAGTCTCTAATAGTTAAATAAACCAAGGTTTTACCATGACAGCAATTTTAGAGAGACGCGAGAGCGAAAGCCTATAGGGTCGCTTCTGTAATAGTATAAAAATTTTTACATTATCAATTAATCACAAATCATTTATGTGTGACTTTTAAGATAATTATGATGCGAGACAAACATTTTTTAATGATGTGAAAACTTATGATTGGTTGATAGTGTAAAAAAAAATTATACTGACAATGGATATCAATTAAATCCAAACAATAATAATATATAAGTCATTTTTTTTGGAATTTCCCACCGTAATTAGGGCATTAGACTCTCTAACGATTCTATGGAGTATCCCACAAGCTAGCTTAGATTCTTTAGACCCGCTATGAAACTAATTTATGCTCGAGTGCTTAGTCACAGTAAAGGTTCTCCGCCCCTACCGATTGATATGCTTTACAGGATTGGAACCGAGATCCTACTCCACAAGCTCAGCGCAACCAAACTTAGCCACACACATTGAGTATATAGAAGTCATTTTGAGCAATCAAGCAAAAGATTATTAGAGGAAGAATAACCAAAAACATATGTATGAAATAAAAAATATATCCAAATTATTTACAATGAAAAATTGTACTAATAAAGTGTGTAGTTAATTGTAACGTTTTTTAAGCAAAATTTTGTCTTAACCTGTTTACAAAGAGTAAATTTAATATAGTTTCCTCTTCTTAGATATAGCATGTGTGCAGCTGCAACAGTATATTAATATGAATGAGAAAAAATTTGAATATTTGAGACAAGTCCTAAATAAAATTTGGCTCAGTCTTCAATCCTTCGAAAATATATTGGAGGATTGATACTCTTTTGTTATGGACCGTTGATTTAATATACTAAAAAATAAATGGATAAGATTTTATAACGGGAACCGGATAAGTCAGTTACATCTCTCCTTCTCTCTCCAGATGCACGACACTGCGTGTCAAACGTTCTTTCCGACATCGATTTGGCTGCATCAACCTGAACCATAGCACTCTTAACCAATGTCTACCAGCTCATTGTTGGATGCATTATACACCATATCAAGATTTCTTGTTTTGCGAGTTACAGCTTCACTCCCCCAAGAGTAATTCCCAGTATCAAGCCTCAAAGCACATCATTGACATTCCCACTTCGAATCCAAGAGTTAACTTCTTGTTGCTTGATAGCTATATGTTTGTTGGTTGTCTCCTAATTAAGCTCATACCTGTAAACAAAGACACCCCATTAAGCATAGTATAATTATTTGAAGAAAAAAAAACAATAGTAGCATGATAAAAACAATAAAAACACAAAATATTAAATTATTTAAAATGCAATCCAACCTTGGCGGCATCCAAAGACCATATTGATGCTAACAGCATGGAAGAAAAAAGGAAGTATGTGAATAATACTTGAGAATTCATTATTGGAAAAGTGAAGTTCACATCAGTGAAAGATCAAAATATATAGGGACTAATCCTTCATCTAAAGCTAAGATTCAATGACTAACAATACAAACTAACTTTCTCAACTAACTGTCTAACAGAAAACTAACAATTAACTGAATAACCGAAAAGCCGAACTAATGCAAAGCTCATATCTAATACCCCCCTTAAGTTGGAAGGTAGATGATTAAGAGACCCAACTTGGAGATCAGACTAGTGAAGAGAGGCTTGGGAAGTGCTTTAGTGAGTGCATCGGCCAGTTGGTCTTGGGAGGCAACATGAATGAGGTTCAAAAATCTGGACTGCACATGTTCACGGATGAAGTGGCAGTCAATGACTATGTGTTTGGATCTCTCATTACATGTTGGGTTGTTAGCCATTTGAATGGCTGACTTGCTATTACAGAAAGTCATGATGCCATGAATCTGAATCTCAAATGCTCTCAGCAGTTGTTTCAGCAAAAGAATTTCTGATGTAACAGTTGCCAAAGCTCTATATTCGGCTTCAGCTGAACTTTGGGCTATGGTGGCCTGCTTTTTCGATTTCCAACTGACCAAGGCATTCCCAAGATAGATGCAGAAGCCAGTGGTTGATTTTCGGGTGACTGAGGAGCTTACCCGATCTGCTTCCACATAAGCAGAGACTTTAAGATTGTATGCAGCAGGGGGAAAAACACCTTGTCCTGGATTACTTTTGATGTATTGCAACAAGTGATGCACAACTTGTAAATGAGGGGAACGGGCCTTACCCAGGCCGAGAGATGGTAAGGTACATTAACCTACCAATCAATCTTCTATATTGAGCCACATCAGCAGTAGGATCTCCATTTGTGCCATTTAGAGCTAGCTTTGAATCCATGGGGATAGATAGTGGTTTAGCTGCACTATAACCCGTATCATCTAGCAGTTGAAGAGCATACTTTCGCTGACAAAGATGAATTCCCTTTTCAGATTTTGCTATTTCAAGCCCCAAGAAGTATTTCAAATCACCAATGATCTTGAGCTTGAAATGTGCCTCCTGCATGTCTTTGGTGGCTTTAATCAGTGCATCATTCAGACTAGCTACTATAATATCATCGACATATACAAGAAGAGCAACTAGTGAGGAGCCAGTACCTTTCAAGAACAAAGAAGTGTCTGCTGAGCTTTAGTGAAAACCTTGCTACATAAGGGTGGTTGAGAACTTTGTGTACCACTGTCTAGAGGCTTGCCAAAGGCCATATAAGGATTTTGTGAGCTTGCACACTAGTTGTTTGTTTCCTTGATGAGGATATCCCAAATGCAGTTTCATATAGACTTCCTTATGCAATCCTCCACTAAGAAATGCATTGTTTATATCGAGCTGTAACATCTGCCAATGTTGTTGGGCAGCAATAGCTAACAATACTCTAACTGTAGTGAGTTTTGCTACTGGTGAAAAAGTGTCTAGAAAATCAATCTCAGCCTGTTATGTGAATCCTTGGGCTACAAGTCTAGCCTTATATCTGTCCATAGTGCCATCAGCTTTGTATTTTACCTTGTATAGCCACCTACACCCGATTGGTTTCTTTCCCTCTGGTAATTCCTGAACTGTCCAAGTATGATTTGTCTCAAGGGTTGTCAATTCCTCATCCATCGCTAATCTCCACGCAGGGTATTTAACTGTTTGGTGAAAAAATTGAGGTTCAAATGTATGTGAGACTTGAAGGATATAGTTCTTATAGGTAGAGGAGAGCTTATCATAGGTGACTTGGTTTTGCATAGGGTAAGGTATACTGCAAGTATGTTGGAGCCCTATGAGGTTGAGTGGTTCTCCTAATGGGGTGTTGTGGTGGTTGATCAAGTGCTGTTTCTGGTTGTGAATTTGTGTTTTGATCTGGATCAGGTATAGGCTTTAAAAATTATAGGTTCGGATCAGGTATAGGTTCTGTTTCTGGTTCAGATATGGGTTTGGGAATAATTGTTTCAGGGAGAAGTTCAATTTCTGTGACAGGGTTAGTGGTCTTGAAAGGGAAAGTGTCTTCATGAAATATGACATCTCTGGAAATGTGGAACTTGTGAGTAGCAAAGTCATACACTTTATACCCCTTATAACCAGCAGGATAATCAAGAAACACACACGAAATTTCCCTTGGACAAAATTTGGATCTCAAAGATGGTATAGTGGCAATGAAACAAAGACAACCAAACACCTTCATTCTACTGTAATCTGGTTGTGCAAGGTACAATAATTCATAAGGTGACAAATCTTTAAGGTTGGGGGAAGGAGTTCTATTAATCAAGAATGCTGCAGTGGCCACACAGTCTCCCCAAAACTTGATAGATAGATTAGCTTGGAACATAAGAGCTCTTGCTACATTGAAAAGGTGTTGATGTTTTCTTTCCACCACAGAGTTTTGGGGTCTGTGGGGGCAAACAAACTGATGGTGAATTCCCATTTGTTGTAAGAAATTAGTTAATGCAAGTTCTTTTGCATTGTCAGTTCTCAAAGCTTGAACTGTCTGCTGAAACTGAGTTTGCACAAAAACTATAAACTGTTTTAACAAATGAGCAACTTCTCCTTTGGTTCTTATCAGATGAATCCAAGTAAACCTACTGCAAACATCTACTATAGTTAGAAAGTAGTGTTTGCAGTCATAGGTGGCATGTTGGAATGCCCCCCAAACATCACAATGGATCAATTCAAATGGTTTTGATGAAAAATTATTATTTGAAATGAATGGTAATCGTTTGCACTTTGAAATAGGACATACATGACAATCTTGACTGGTAAAGTTTCTAGGAATTGAAAACTGTACTTTATTACTAAGAAGTTTCTATGACATATATGTGATGTTGCAGCTGAGTCAATGATCCAAGTATTAACATTTGAGATGGAAGGAGGTTGATAGATTGAGAAACTCATACCAACATTTGAAGGATCCATGTGTGTGTTATCAATATTGTTGATTTGTGCCATTTGTTGCTGCAAAAAGGATATCATTTGTTGATATTGTTGAGCATTCATGGACATGTCAGTATTGTTGGAATCTTGCTGACTGTGATCATCAACATGGTGTACCATTGTCATAGGATTCTTTTTATGGCCGGGCGGGTACCCATGAAGCTTGAAACATTTTTCTTTGGTATGGCCAAGAAGGTTGCAATGTGTACATAATGGTCTATCTTTCTATTGTTTCTGTTTACCATATTGAATTGCATATGCCAATTGTTGCTGATCAGCTTATATCTGTCCATTGCCTACTTCCATTTGCTTCTCCTCTTGCAAGACCCAAGAGAAGACTCGATTGATGTCTGGCAAAGGATCCATGACCAAGATTTGCCCTCTAATTTGACTGTATGAATCATTAAGGTCCATCAAGAAGGTCATGACATAATCTTTTTGGAGATAGCCGATTAGTGGTTGCACACCTCCACAATTACAATTATGACCCGGTCGATACTCACCAAGTTCCTCCCAAAGGCTTTTAATCTTGGTGTAGTAAAGACTGATAGACAAAGGTCCTTAAGTACATGCAAGAAGGTCTCGCTTCAACTGAAACACACGAGGTCCATTCTGCTGAGCAAAGCGTGCCTTTAGGTCATTCCAAATGTCCGCAGCAGATTATGAATAAATCACACTAGCAGTGATTTCTTTGGAAAGAGAGTTAAGGAGCCAAAAAGAAACAACATTATTGTTACGAAGCCATGAACGATACAGAGGATTACCTTCCTCGGGTTTTGTAATTAAGCCATCCACAAAACTAGTTTTATTCTTAGCGCCCAATGCAATCATCATAGCTCACTTCCATGAGCAGTAATTATCACCCCTCAAAGGCTGTGAAACCGGTACTAACCCTGGGTGATCAGAAGAGTGAATGAAGTATGGATTTTCATGATCATCCATGGTGAAATTCCAGATGCAGGGTGATCGAGAGAGAGGAATGTGAGAAACGAAGGACCTTTGTGTCACAATCAGAGTGCAAGAATTGCAGTTATGGGGAAAGAAGAAACTACGGATACCATATTGGTGCTAACAACATGGAAGAAAATAGGAAGTATGTGAATAATACTTGAGAATTCATTAATGGAAAAGTGAAGTTCACATAAGTGAAAGATCAATATATATATGGACCGATCCTTCATCTAAAGCTAAGATTCAATGACTAATAACACGAACTAACTTTCCCAACTAACTGTCTAACAGAAAACTAACAACTAACTGAATAACCGAAAAGGCTAACTAATGCAAAGCTCATATCTAATAGACCACCACGGTCAGCGAAAAGGAACTTCTGGTTCTTCGTGAATCCATGTCGTCCATGCAAGCAGAGGTGGGTGAAAAAGAGGCAGGGCTTCCATCTTTTTCTTGATTAAATTTTTCCCCTTTTTCTTTATTTGGCAAGAATTTTTAATTTATCTATCCCCTTTAAATCCAGCCTTCAGATCTTTGCAAGTGCCACCCAAATCAAAATGTTCCTTGAAAATTTTGAACCTTTCTACGTTAAAAGTATATATTTTTTAATTTTTTTTTTGCTTAGTGGGGTGTGGCACCACTATGCTTGCTTCTGAGCTTCTTCACCATCCGAATCTTCAATGGTGACAAAAGAGGTTAATAAGCCTCTTTCACTTCCTCCATACCCTGAGGCAACCTTAGCTGAATTCACCGACGTCGGGCGGTAGCAGTAAGGTGAGTGAGATTGAGAGAATGTGGAAACTAAAGAAAGATGAATAGTAACCGGTAGTGAAATGAAAAATATTGGTTGTAATAGGTCACATTTATGGGGGGATGCATCCTCAACATTTGAGTTGGAGTATTAAAGAATTGCCCATAAATTTTAGCGTGTTTCTCAAATATCAAAGAACATAAGAGAAATCCGTCAAAAAAAACATAAGAGAAAAAATATCATATCAATATTTTCTTTTGTATACGATATAATAATACATGGATCAATCAATATGTGATTGGTCCGAATGGTAAGGGACTGGGACACCTTAAGCAAGTGGTTGGGGGTTCGAATCCTAACTCTTGTGTATGGAGAAAACCTGATTGGGAGGGGATAACCCATCTTGTATGCCCAACAGGTTCCCCAACGTAGATTAGTCACTGCTAACGGTGGTGGATACTTCGTACTTATATCATGCTTACCAAAAAAAAAAAAAAAGAGAATAATACATGGATCATAAGGCTTCATGAATTTTTTTAAGAAACATTAAACTACTTGTTGTTAACCAAAATGTGGTTGGTCCTAGTGATAATGATTCGTGGCCCTTAAGCAAGCGGCCAAGGGTTCGATCTCTGGCTCTTGTGTAT
This sequence comes from Ammopiptanthus mongolicus, assembly GCA_039655645.1. Taxonomy (NCBI): domain Eukaryota; kingdom Viridiplantae; phylum Streptophyta; class Magnoliopsida; order Fabales; family Fabaceae; genus Ammopiptanthus; species Ammopiptanthus mongolicus. The sequence goes on from CM077343.1 coordinate 92,059,457, forward strand.
GGAGAAAACCTTGTTGGAAGATGTCAGCCTTTCAATGTCGTCAAATATCTCATAGGATTAGTTTATGCAGTTACATTCGAGGATACCATGGAAAACCAAAAACTACTTGCTGTTAAGTAGTTCACTTTTCAATAAATAAAAATAGTCACATTATCTTATTTATTAGCTAATAGGTAGTTTAAAGTAATTTTTACGTTTTATAATAAAAATAATGATTTCATTAGTATGTACTCTCAATGTAAAAAAAATTTACATTGTGAGTCAATTATAAATATCATATAATTAAAAATATTTGACTCTTATCATAACTATCTTCAAAGTCACATATATAATTATTTATGATTGGTTGACGGTATAAAAAGTTATACTAACAGTATATCAAAATTAATCTCTAAAAACAATAAACCACCTAAAAGATTTATAAGTCATTTTTTTATGCTCGAAGATTTATAAGTATTAGAATACCATTATTCAGATAAATCATTTTTTTCAATTTGATCAGGGAATAACATTTTTGCTAATCATATATACCTGTAGCATATTGAAAAGTTACACCAATTGTAGCTTCTATTTGAATTTGTATATTCATTCGAACTATTGAAGTTAAGTGATGATGACACATATATACTTTCCATTTGAATTTGAATTTAAGAAGTTCTGAAAGATTACCTTTCGTAGGTGTAAAAGGTTCGAGGCATTTAGCCCTTAATTGTTCATGTATTGTGTTTTATATTAGTTATGTATAATTTTATTTAAAAATGTAATAATTATAATAATATTTTGAGACTAAACCGTAACCAATAGTCTTATGTATGTTTTTAGTCATGAATGACTAAATTAAAGGTGAAGGGAGTTGCTTTTTACGGTCCTAATTTTTCTAATACAACTTCTCATCCTTTTTTAATTTTTTTTTTTTTACTCAAAATACCCTTCCTTCTTCTCCTCCAATATTCCAACTCTCCTACTCCATGGCCTCTCATTCTCTTAATCTCCCTCCCACTGCCACTGTTAAAACACCATAGATATTTTACACGAATCTACCACACTATTCTCTCATTGCAATCGCTTTCTTTTCTGATTTTTCACAGATTAGTGCGAGTGATAGCGGTTGTGCAACTGAAGCTCTATAAAACAAACAAAGCACGCACATATGGAGGAAGCAAAAAACGAATACCCAAAAAGAGAGACCCATACTGAGAGAGGCGCAATGCGCACCGCAACAGGACGCATGCAAAGAAGGAGAGTTGCATCAGAGAAGGTGACATAGAGGGATGAACCAGGGGTTTTTCGGATTCTTGAAGTTTTTCTGAGGTTATCCAGGAATTTCAGGTTCAAGAAGAACAAGGCAACAAGAGGTGCTGATTCTGAAAGATCTTATATAGGCTCTTTGCTCGTCGGATTTTCTCCTTTCGGTTCATTTTGGGGCAAATCTTTGTGATAATTTTTTTTTAGTTCCCAAGTGAACCTTGTAATGATATATTGTCCATATTGTTAGGTTAATCGCTTTTGGATGACCATGTGATGGTGTTCATTATGTTCTCTATTTTCACACACTAGTTGTTTGGCAATAAATTAGAGTCATTAATTATGCTTGCTGAGTGTTTGATGAAATGCTTGAAACATTGGCCTATTGGAATTTGTCACCTTAAATGATGATGAGTGAAGTGTTTAATAATTTTTTGGTGAGTGATATGATCTACAAAAAGAAACCAGGTAATGGTGATGCTTAAAAGTTCACATCACGTAGAAAGAGATAGTTTCAGAAATAGTAAAAAATATTTTGGGTAGAAAAAAGTTAAAAAAAGAGTGAGAGGGGTTATATTAGAAAAAATAAGGGTCGTAAAAAACAACCTCCAAAGGTAAATTAGTTGAAGTAAATATAAGCCCATCCTAATTCCTTTTTTTTTTTTTGACTAAACCCATCCTAATTCTTAAACACATCCTTTTTTTTTAGGAAAACAAACTTATTTCATTTCAATCATAATAGTGTCAGCAATACAAGTAGGAACATCAAAGTAATCACAGACACTAGCTGACAACAAAGCCGCCCTTGCTAATACATGAGCGACCATGTTTGCTTGCCGTCTAATAAACTTTACTTTAAAGTTTGAATAACTAGAGAGCAGGCCTTTGCATTGAGCTATGATTGGGCCAAATTCGGTTAAGTTCACTTTATCACTCTGAAGTTCATCTAAAACCCCTTGACAATCGGTTTCAAATAAAGCATTGTCCACATCCAACTCACAAGCCCATTTAAGTGCATGGAGAAGGGCAAGTGCTTCACCTATTCTGACTTCCAACTTTGGCAACCTCCACAATGTTCTTGCACCCATAAAACTACCTTCATGATCACGCATACACATGCTAAGGGTTGTTACGTTTTGATCAGTGAAGAAAGCTGCATCAGTGTTGATTTTAAGCATACCCAACGGAGGAGGGACCCAACCATCATTGCGATTTTGAGTCACATGAGATCTTGGTTCATTCCTTTTTTTCCTTGCCCACTCCCAACTAGCCAAAGTATCCTTTACACGATGGATAACTCGAAGTGTAGTATCATGAATGTCATCCCACAACTTATTATTACGCTTCTGCCATAGACTCCATATCAACATCACAAAATTCTTTCGTGTAAAAGGATCCAGCCTTATGCAGGTAGCAAAAAACAAGTCCCCAAAGCTATCCATTGTATTTATTAGAGGATGAATTGTATGCCATAAACCCACTTGCTCCCAACATTGTATATTTACTACACAACCCATGAACAAATGCCAACAATTCTCAAGCCCTTGATTGCACAGCACACAGCTGCTCGAGCAGTCTACCCCTCGGGATCTCAACTTCGGCCTTGTAGGAAGCACATCCCTACATGCCCGCCAAATAAACATCTTCACTTTTTGAGGAACTTGTAATTTCCAGATTTGGTTCCAATCTCCCCTCACTTTCAATGGGGCTGAAATGGACTCCATAAACATTCTATAACCAGACTTGACAGAGTACACGCCTTTGTTGTTAAACTTCCACAGTAGCCTATCATCCTCTGCACATTCAATCAAGGGGGTAGATAATATATTCACTGCATCTGGTGGGTGAAAAAGAGACCTTACCAGCCCTTCGTTCCACATTTTTCCAGTATGAGAAAATAGATCACTCACCACCATATCTTGCACCATCTGAGTGTGGATTGCAAGGAACAAAAGTGAAATTCCCCCTTGTATCCATGGTTCTATACATACCTTTATTTTTTGGCCATTACCAATTTTCCACCTTAAACCTTCTCTCAACAAAACCTGGGAATTCCAGATGCTACGCCATGAAAAGCTTGGGTTATGACCAAGCATTGCTTCCAAAAATCTCCCTCTTGGAAAATATTTAACTTTGAAGAGTCGTGAAACCATAGCTTCCGGGTTAGAAATAAATCTCCAACCTTGTTTCCCTAGCATTGCTAAGTTGAAAGTCCCAAGGCTTCTAAAACCGAGACCCCCATCTTCCTTTCTCACCATCATTTTGTCCCACCTCATCCAGTTAATACCACGGGTACCTGTCTTGTTCGTGCCCCACCAAAAAGAGTTCATCATGCGTTCAATCTCTTCTCCTAATGAAGGGGGAGAAGGAAAACGCTCATACAATACGAAGGAATAGCCTGAATAACAGCTTTTATTAACACCTCTCTACCAGCACTAGAAAGTGACTTACCACTCCAAGAGTTCAACTTCTTCCATACACGGTCCTTTAAATAATTAAAGGTTGCTTTCTTACTTCTGCCAATCATTGAAGGAAGACCCAAATATTTTCCTGTACCAAGACAAACCTGAACTTCCAACAAATCTGAAAGAAACTCTCTCTGGTCCTCTTGAACGTTACGGCTAAAGAAAATTTCAGACTTGTTATAATTTATAGCCTGGCCAGATGCATTTTCATATGTAGCAAGAATAGTCTTTATTACATTGCCCTCTCTATCATTTGCACGAAAAAATAAAAAGCTATCATCTGCAAAGAAAAGATGGCTAACAATAGGGGCACCCCTACAAATCTTAATACCATGTAAATCACCACAAGCCTCAGCTCTTTTAATCAAAGCAGAAAGACCTTGAGCACAAATAATGAAAAGGTAAGGTGAGATAGGATCACCCTGCCTAAGACCTCTTCCTGCCACAATGGGACCAACCATATCATTATTAACAACAACTGAGTAATTGACTGATGAAACACATAGCATAATCCAGTTTATCCACCTGTCACTAAAGCCCATTTTCAACATCATGGTTTTAAGGAAACCCCAGTCAACACGATCATACGCCTTACTAATGTCAATTTTCAAAGCAACTTCCCCCCTAATACCTTTAGTTTTGCATTTCATATAATGGAGAATTTCAAAAGCAATCAGCACATTATCCAAAATGGATCTACACTCAACAAAAGCAGATTGTTCCTCGGAAATGCATTTGGGCAAGACTTTTTTTAATCTATTGGCGAGGACTTTTGCAAGAATTTTATACAAAACATTACAAAGGGATATAGGGCGCATATCTTTCATAGAAGTCGGGTTCTCAATTTTAGGAATCAGAGCAATATTTGTATCATTGAGAGAATGGAAAGCTACCAACCTCTAGCCAGTGGCAACAAGCTGAGAAAACATCTTTCCCACAAAGGTTCCAGAAATGTTGATAGAAAGCTGGGTTGAGGCCATCAGGTCCCGGTGCTTTATCTGGATGCATCTGAAAAATAGCTACCCGAAACTCCTCTTCAGAAAAAGGAATAAGAAGCCCCTGATTATCCTCTTCGTTCACAACCCTTTGCACATGATCAGTTACAGGCGCATATATTCCCCGATGCTCCTGAAATAAGTCATTAAAATACTCTCTTACTATTTCACAAAGGTCCTCACGTGTAGTAACAGTTTCATCATTACTGTTCTGGAGACTTTGAATGATATTCCTACGCTTTCATTGTGTTGCTGCGGCATGGAAAAATTTTGTATTTGAATCACCATCTCTCAACCAAAAAGCCTTTGCCCTCTGTTTCCAATACACCTCTTCTTGGACCAAAATAGAAAGTATTCTTTCCTTGTGGTACTTAAACAGCTCCGCATCAAAGTTGTCATTATCAACCCTTATATCTTCCAAAGTTTGCTTACACCTAAATATATCTTTTTTGAAGTTTGTGTGCAAGCTTTTGCTCCATTGGCTCAAATCACTACTACATCGTTGGAGCTTAAGCATGATATTTTCCTCAACCCCAGGTCTCCAGCTATCCGAAACCACATTATCCAACTCTTTTTCTTCTAACCATCCATTCTCAAATTTGAAGCTTTTTTTCTGGAAGGCATTAGTCTTCTCCTCTAAACACAACAAAATTGGAGAGTGGTCCGATATAGGTGCTAAAAGATTCTTCAAAATAACATTCGGGAACAACTGTAACCAAGACTCAGTTACCATAGCTCGATCAAGACGTTCTTCCACAGCACGCTCTGTTCCCAAACTCCTAACCCAGGTGAACGGGTAACCAACTAAGGGAATATCAATAAGTTGGCAAGCACGTACTGTTTCTCGAAAACCATTTAAGAGCCACGAAGGCTGCTCTACGCTGCCCTTCTTATCTTCAGCCATTAACAAGTCATTGAAGTCCCCTATGACACACCAAGGTAGAGAAGACAAGGAAGCCAAAGTTCTAAGCATTTGCCATGATTCTTTTCTTCTATGCCTTTCCGGATAACCATAGAAACCCGTTAGTCTCCATGGCCCCTTAGTCTCATCCTCAATCTCAACATTAATGAAATTTCTTGAAAAATTTAGAATTTGGCACTTTACTGTATGCCTCCACAAAATCGCTATCCCACCACTACGCCCTTCTCTATCCACAGCAAAAGAGGAGTCAAAACCCAACTTCACACGAATTTCCTCAATTTTATTTACATGCACCAAAGTTTCAAAAAGCAAAATAACATCCGATTTATGAGATCGAATGAGGTCCTTCAGAACAGGAACTGTCCGTAGGTTACCCAGGCCTAGACAGTTCCAGCTTAAAAAATTCATGGTTCCTGACAGGCCTGGGAGCCAGGCTCTGCCAATAAAAAATGCCCAGAACTGCTGGAAACTGAATCACCACAATAAAATGGAATTTTTATTTAAGAAACATTGTTATTTAACCTGAATCATTTGAAATTATAACAAGTAACGTGATGCATTAATGTTATTTCCCATGTAACACACATAGCTTTATTCAGTGTTATTTGTAAAAAATATTAACGTTAAAAGTATATTTTTTTTAACAGTTTCTAATATATTTTTCATTATTAGATAGAGTGAATTTATATAATTTAATGAGTCACATATGAAATTTATATAATAATAAATAATATATTAAAAATTGTTTAAAAGAAGCACCAAAAAAAATAAAAAAATGTTTAAAAGAGACTAACATCTCTTTTTGTAAAATATTTGAAAGCAATTAGCTTTTTCATTAGAAGAATGGTAATCACATTAGCACATTATTAGGAGTAACGTGTTTATTATTTTTGCATGGTGAGCAACCCACTAACCCGACAAAGCCAGCTAACTTTCGAAATATGCCCTATCAAATTGTCATATTATAATTATAATTTATACGTCTGTTCCAAGCATGTTTCGTAAGCAAGCTAAAAAAAAAGCATGTTTCGTAAGCAAGCTAAATTAATTTTCCTATTCTACAGTAGCAATAACATGTATGTTACAAGCCTCAACAAAATTTACAATAATACTGATAAATATCTTATTAACAAAATTATACAAGTTTATTACCAAGTATCAAACGTAATATTATTTATTTGGTGTTTTATTTGCTAGGAGGGTTACCCTTGCTCAATCTGCTCTCTCTAGCATGCATGGTTATATTATGCAGACTGCAGTTCTTCCTGTTTCTGTCTGTGATGAGGCTGAGAAAATTTGTAGAAACTCCATTTGGGGAAGTTCTAGTGATAAAAGGAAATGTCATATGATCTCGTGGGAGAAGCTCTGTTTGCCTAAAGAAGCAGGAGGATTAGGCTTTAAAAATATGAGAATTTTGAACCAAGCTTATATGCTCAAGCTGACTTGGCAATTAGCAAGTGAAAGGGACAAATTTTGGGTGCAAATCATGCGTGCTAAGTATCAATGTGGCCTTCAATTGCTTCCAAGAGTGCAGCAGAAGAGTTTTTCAACAAATGTTTGGAAGGCTATGGTAAGATCTTGGCAGCAGGTTGAATCTAGTTTAGAATAGATTATAAAGGATAGTCATGATACAAGATTCTAGAGGGACAATTGGATCCCAAGTTGTGCTAGACTTGATACCGTAATACTGGATTCTATTCCTCTAGCAGAAATGGAATTTTCACTATCGTTCTATGCTGCTAATGAGGATTGGAATTGGCCTCTGATTCTGCAATTTGTTCCTGATTTTATCTGTGAAAAGATTGCTTGTGTCAAGGCTCCATCTCAGGGACAGAGTGATTGTTAGAATTGGAAGTTAGAGTCTGATAGGCAGTTCTCCCTTTTAGAAATGCTTATTTGCATTTGAGTTCTTCAAATCAAGGTATGGCTGCAGGAAATCCTCTTTTTATTAAAGTCAGCAACGAGAAAGGGCCTGCTAGGGTGAGATCTCACTTTTGAAAATTAGCTCATGGTGGTATCCTTACAAATGTGGAGAGAGTTAGAAGAAATATGACTCGTGATAACCTATGTCCTAGGTGTCTTTCTGCTCCTTCTTTAGTGTTGCTGCTTGGGCTCTTTGGAAGGATAGAAATAATTTGGTCTTCTCCTCTACCTCTTCCTTAGGCTATGTTTGGGAGTTTTAAAGGAGATGAAGTGGAGTGGTTAGTGTTGGAATATTTTGTATTTAATTATATTCCAATGTCATAATGTGGGCAGATATCGTTTATTAATTATATTAGCTATTTATCAATTAGGAGCCTTAATTGATATGTGATCAAATTAAGTGATAAGGCTAATTAAATTTCTGATTTGATAATAAATTAGTTAATTGATATGGACTAAATATGAGTGGATGTCATTGATGGCCCATTTCGGAATAATGGGAACCCTAATTGGCCATCACACTATATATAGGCTATGGTCCCCAATACACCGGACACAATATCGCATACCGCCTCTTCTCCCCATCTGAATAGCGACTAAGACATAAAGAGTCCCGGTTGAGGAAGAACCACAAGCCAACGGGTGTTCATTACCCGTCTCTCTTTTCTCTTCCCCCTCTCTGCGTTTCAGGATTACCGCTCTCCGTTCGTGAAGGTTGGTGATCAAGTTCATCCTCTGAAGAACGCTTGAGATTAGGAACATACAATGGATTCAGGTATTCCTATATCTTTGATAAGTCAGCATGTTGTAGATCCTAAAGGTATCAAGTTTTAAGTTGTTCTTGATAATAAAGATGCATGCTATATATGGTTATTATGTTTCCGCAATAAAGTTTGTGATAGCATGCCTTGTAGATGATTATTGAGTTTAAATCTAACAAGTGGTATCAGAGCAGTCTTCATGTTTGATTTATTGGGATTATTTGATTTGAATCCTAATTTTGAAAATTAGGAATTTTGAAAGGAATTTTTTTTTTAATTGGCACGTAGTATTAAATATATATACCTCCAGTACGTGATCCAAATTTTCTTCTTCTTTCGAAATCGGAATCCAGGATTCTGTATTAATAAATTATAATCAATTTTCGATCTTTGGTGAAAGTTTGGAAAGTGAATCTGGAAAGTTTGATTCATAAGGTTTCTTTCATTCATGGTTTTTTGATTAAAAATAATATATCTATCTTGATTTTTCAATCTTTGAATATATGAATTGATGATGATGTTTTTTTTTTACGTGATTAATGTTTCTTGATTGAAATTTTTTTTTTGTTTCACGTAATCATAATCATCTGGGATTGGATGTCAATTTTGTATATATATTATATAAAGATGAATGGGAAAAGACTTACTTTTCCATATTGTTTTATGGTCTCACTGTGTTGAGCAATGTATTTGTTATACTTTTCTCACATACTTATGAGCGAGACCCTAAACCCGGGCCTGAGTGCAACTTGAGATAGGGAAGAGGTTGAGTAGTGGTAGCCTTCTGGATGTACATCCTGTTTGGTTATCACGAAGGCCTAACTTAGAGTGATTCATTTCGAGGGTATTGCCACTTCTAATAGTTTACCTATGGTTGTGTGTAATTATTCGAAATAAGTCCAGACTCTAAGGACCAAAGTTAGAACTATAGAACCACCTATTCGGAAAATTCTTGTATTAGAAAAATCTTTTTTTTTTAAAGGTTCTTTTCACACTAAACATTAAGGTTTCCATGTTTTTAGTGTGAATATGACAAATTCGGGACCCCCATTTTAATAAAATTGTCTGGTAATTTTGGTTGAGTTGGTTGAAACAACACGTTGCCAAAGTAACCTCTGTTGTGTAAATTTGATTCAATTGGATTTACAAAAGATGTAGTATGGAATTATTCATGCGAGTTGTTGTCGGCCCGAAGGAAGGCACAACTTGACCGGATAATTACATACCTGTGATGGTAAATGTGTGGTGATTATAAAGTATTTTCCATGTGGATAATGGGATGCCCGAAGGTGACCATTATTTGACAGGACTTATCACCAATATTTGATCATTGCGTTGAGAGTATCACTTGCAGTTAATTCTTACAATCCGAAGATTGGGGATTAATGGTGCGCTTGATATCTTGTTTGGGTCTTCAATTTGCCAATTTGGATTTTGAGTGAGTGTGAGTCACTTAAAGCATGAAGTCGCCAATGTGACATCTCTTATGGAAATCACTCAAAAGAAATATTAAAGATTATGTGGGTGTACATCCATGCGGATATTAATTGGCCTAAAGGAAGGTTAATATTTAGCAGGGTTGCATTCACACCTGTGATGGTAAACACATAGTGATTATAAAGATCATTTTCATGTGAATAACAGAGTATCCAAAAATAGCTGTTGTTTGACAGAAATTATCATCAGTGTTTGATCATTACAACAAAATACCACTAGCAATTAATGTTATTATCCAAAGACTTAATATTAATGGTGCACAGGGTATTTTGGTAAGTATCTTTACGGTACTTATGTTCTCTTTAAGTTAATATTGCTTATGTATCTGCTGATTTAATTCAATTTCGATTTTCAAAAGTTTTGACTATTTTTGGGATTGAAAGGAGAACATTAAGATTGTTCTTGAATCTAGATCTTGCATGAAGATGGAGAAAACCACCTTCTCTCACACAATCTAGTACCTCTAAAGAGAGGGTCGAGAATAGGAAGTGGGATCGCTCCAATTGCATGGGTCTTATGATCATAGAGCACAATATTCCAGAGATCTTTAGGGGTATTATTTTGGATAACATAATTAATGCTAGAGATTTCCTTGCTGAAATTAAAAGTGCTTTCTGAAAGCAATAAAGACGAAAACAAACACTCATTGGAGAGCTAGATTTTCATTAAGTATAAAGAAAAGGAAATATAAGGAGCACATTATGGGAATGTCCAATCTTGCTCATAAACTTAAGGCGCTAAAACGTGGGCTGTCGAACAAGTTGCCCATGCATTTAGCATTTGGTATTCTTTTATGCACAATTCAGTCAGTTTAAGTTAGCTTATAGCTGTTATAAAGAGAAATGATATTTGAATGGATTCATTTCATAAGGTGTGCAAGAAAGGAAACAATGAAGCAAGAGACGATAAATAGTGCTCATTTGATAAATACCTCTAAAGATAAGGGCTAACAAAAGAAAACTAAGGATAAAGCTGCTAAGGGCCCGTCTCAAAAGAAATAACTAGGATCACAATTATTTCTTTTATAAGGACATCGGGTATCTAAAGAAGAAATATCCCAAATATCATGTTTAGCATGCCTATAAAGGAATGTCTGAACTGATGAAGGCCAAGTGATGCTGAAAGATACATCTATATTGGAGTTGACCAAGTCAATAAAGGAAAAGGCTGTTGACATTTCAGATTGTTGTTACTGGCTAATATTTGAAATTAAAAGACATTTTGGTTTAGTCATCATTTAGATGAAATTTGGCTTTGGTTTCTTATTGAACAAATCAAGATTATTTTGTTCATTTAGAAACGATGGATTCAATTTGTCTTTTAAATTCAAATATTATAGGAACCAGTTAAACTATGGGCTGGACAAACTATAATTGCTTGGTATTGAGACCTCTTGTGGCAAAACATTGAGTGAGGAATCGTACAACACTAAGCGTAATGTTGATAGTAAAATTAAGGAGCACTATGACACAAACATTTAGAGCACATCTCTACGAATAGAGTTGAGCAACTTGTATGAGGGAATCCTAGATTCCATTGGCCTTATACATTTTATTGTTTGTATTAAATGCATTAAAAGTTAAATATATCAGAATATGGCTATCAAGAATGCAGTTAAGTCCAAGTAATGACGCTTAAAGGTATGGTAAGGAGTAATTCTACCTTACCAGAGTCACTACGAGAGTAACAATAAAGATTGCAGCTTAAATGCTTGACAGAGTACCAACTAAAGTTACTGATCAATCACTTTCAAGTATGGGAACATCCAACTAAGGCAAGGCCTTATAAGCCTCGCGAAGGAAATTGGAGCCCCCCCAAATAGTGAGCGGCAACCTTATTGATACTCTGAAAGGTCAAAGGGGTATGTGAATTTTTAATCCCAAATTAAAGAAACCTTGAGACAGGAACTGACTAGTTCTTTAAGGATATTGAGTTTGGGGGGAGATAAGATTAGAGACAATATCTTTGAGGACGAATTGGTTCTAATCCCTGAACCAATTCATATAGTTGCTATTGGTGTAGCAAATTTGGATCCTTGTGAGGATATTGTTGTTATTCTTCCCATTCAAGATAAGGAAATTATTCCTGAAGGTCAAACTCAACACCCTCAAGAACTAGAGCATCAAGAGCCGATGCCTTTTGCCATGATCCACTAAAGAAATAGTGAATACTATTTTGGATAATTATATAGTATTTCTCTAGGAACATAAGGTAAGTTGTATTATGGAAGATGATTCAATCAACTCCCATCAAACCATATGACGTTTCTATTCGGAAAAGTGGATTGAAGGTATGAGTACAAGCTCAAGCTAGACAATAAGGTTTGAAACTTATCCTGTTACTTGAAGGTGTCAAAGGGTAATATGGAGAGTTATAAAGTTTTGTCTAGTGGCAAAAGGCTATACTCAAAAGAAAGGATTGCTTGTAAAGAGACATTCTCTTCAGTATCATTGAATGACTCTTTTAAGGACAATCGTGGCTCACGTTGCTTATTATAATTTGGAGCTTCACGAGATGGATGTCAAGACGGTGTTTCTCAATGGCAACATTGATGAAACAAATGTATATAATGCAAACCGGGAAACTTTGTGTCGAAAGACACAGAGAAGATGGTTTGAAAATTGACGGAATCTATCTATGGGCTAAAGAAGACGTCTCGTTAGTGATACCACAAGTCCCATCAAGAGAATGTCTCATTTGGTTTCGAGATGAATATCGAGGATAACTGTGGGTATTACAAGTTTAGTGGGAGTAAGTTCATTTTTCTGGTATTATATGTTAATATTATGCTAACCAAGAACGATATAGGCTCATTGCGCGAAACCAAGAAATTTCTGACAAAGAATTTTGTGGGGAAAGATCTTGGGGACGCTTCTTTTGTCTTAGGAATTTCGATACTTAGAGATCATTCTCGAGGTATCTTTTGGGTTATCACAAAAGAGCTATATCGATATAGTTTTGGATAAGTTCGACATGAAAGATAGTAAACCAGGAGATACCTCGGTCACTAGGGGAGACATTTTAGTCTCGCTTAAATGCCCCTTTGAAAATCTGGAAATTCAGGAAATGCAAAAGATTCCCTATGCTTCGGCTGTGGGAAGTCTGATGTATGCTCAAGTTTGTGCGCATCCGGAAATAGCGTACATAGTAGGATTATTAGGTAGATACTTGAGCAATTCAAGGATTATTGGAAAAGCAACCATAAGGAATGTGAGATACTTAAAGAGAACAAAAAGGCATATGCTCACATATCGAAGATCTGACAGTTTAGAGATCATGAGAAATTATGACTCCGATTTTACAGGATGCCAAGATAGTAGGCATCCGACTATGGGATATGACTGGAGTAATTTTTGTCATTTGGTTGCATTTAGTAAAAGATATTGAAATACCACTCAAGTCATGTTGTGACAAATAAGTCAGTCATATTGTACTTCAACAAAATAAGTTCTACAAAGTCGAAGTTCATCGACATCAAGTATCTTGTAGTTAAGAAAGAGTTCAGGAAAAACAGTTTTTTATGGAGCACATAGAGACAAATTCTATGCTAGCAGATCCACTAACTAAAGGCTTAACACCTAAGGTTTTTTCACGAGCATGTTGCTCATATGGGTGTTGTCACTGAGGATGCCTTAGTTTAGTGGGAGTCTCTATTTGTGTTTTATATTTGAGATACAAACCTTTTGTTATTTCGGATTTTCTGCAGAAATAAAGTTATGTTTATGAGTTCATTATGAACTTGTTTGTATCTTGTTGTGTGTAAAATTTATTTACACATTAAGGACTTTGGTTTGCAAAATTAAATTTTTGCAAAATTGATCTCACTAAAGACTTAAGTTGAACCCGTTGGAAATAGGCATGATTCAGAGATCACATTGCATGAAATTTCCATGCCACTCATCCATATTGATCTATGTCATCTAGTGCATTGATGTGGTGGTCGTCGGGGTTTAGTCACAATAGACGTTAGTGACGACAGCCGCGGTGGTCCCATTGTTGATGTATGAGGTGGTCCAGATTGTAAAGGGGAAATTTAAAGATAAATAGCATTCGGATGCGCGCCTAAAGAATTCTGATATAATTATTACGATATATTGCCCAAGTGGGAGATTGTTGGAATATTTTGTATTTAATTATATTCCAATGTCATAATGTGGGCAGATATCGTTTATTAATTATATTAGCTATTTATCAATTAGGAGCCTTAATTGATATGTGATCAAATTAAGTGATAAGGCTAATTAAATTTCTGATTTGATAATAAATTAGTTAATTAATATGGACTAAATATGAGTGGATGTCATTGATGGCACATTTCGGAATAATGGGAACCCTAATTGGCCATCACACTATATATAGGCTATGGTCCCCAATACACCGGACACAATATCGTATACCGCCTCTTCTCCCCATCTGAAGAGCGACTAAGGCATAAGGAGTCCCGGTTGAGGAAGAACCACAAGCCAACGGGTGTTCATTACCCGTCTCTCTTTTCTCTTCCCCCTCTCTGCGTTTCAAGATTACCGCTCTCCGTTCGTAAAGGTTGGTGATCAAGTTCATCCTCTGAAGAACGCTTGAGATTAGGAACATACAATGGATTCAGGTATTCCTATATCTTTGATAAGTCAGCATGTTGTAGATCCTAAAGGTATCAAGTTTTAAGTTGTTCTTGATAATAAAGATGCATGCTATATATGGTTATTATGTTTCCGCAATAAAGTTTGTGATAGCATGCCTTGTAGATGATTATTGAGTTTAAATCTAACAGTTAGTAATGGAGTGGAGTGGAGTGGTAGAAGTATACCACTCCATTGTTTGGAAGTTTAATGAGGGAATCCCGAACCCCCCCAATTTGGAGGGTATAAAAATTGGGGATTTGGGTGGGATGGAATGGTTTGAGTTAATATCCTAAACCATCTCACTCCATTACTTATTAAACTCCCAAACAATAGGTTAAATGCTTTTAACCATCTCAGTCTATTACTAATCACCTCACTCCATCCTCCCAAATATAGCCTTAAGTTCCAGTTTCTGGTCGGATATTGCTTCCCAAGTTCATCTCATTGAGAAAGAATTTCAACAACCAAGTCTAATGACCAAGAATCATTCTAATAACTTCAACTATCAATGGTAGAAGCCTCCTACAGATTGGTATAAAATCAACTCTGATGGTGCATATATAAACAAAATGAGAGAAGTTCTTCCTGTGGTGAGATTATTAGAGATGAAAATGATACTTTTGTGAGAGGCTTCTTCTATAAATTAAGTCCATGTAATGCTTTATGGACTGAAATGCATGGTCTTCTCCATGATATAAAGCTAGCTAAGGCTGTGGATTTGAAGAAACTCGTTTTTGTAGTTGATTTTCAAATGGGTTATGACATGATTCTCAAAGGGTTTGGCCCTTCTCCTTCTCTGAAACCTCTACTCGAATAGGCCCTGCAATTCTTAAAAATGCCAAATTGGGAAACGAAATTTTCCATCATCAGTAGGAATTCCAACTCTTGTGCTGATATGCTTACACCCAAAAGCCATTATACTTCTTTCACTATAATCTTGGGGTCGGTTTGTCACAAATTATGAAAAAAAAGATTTTCATATATATAAAATAAGATATTATATGAAAATTATTTTTTCATAATCTGTAACAACTATATCTTCTCTCTCCTCTATAGAATTAGATTTTAGTGAGAAGCTAATGAGAATAGCTTTTCATTTTAGCCATTAAAATGATTTTTTTTTTAAAAAAATGATTTTTTAAAAAATCATAAACAAACACAATTAAAACCACTAAAAATGATTTTTAACTTAAAAATTGATTTTTATCATCAAATAATCTTAAACAAACGTACTCTTAATTGATGTTGCTTCTCCATTATTAGATTTGATGTTTAGTAAGGATGGTGGAGGGGTTTGTCCCCTTAATATGAATACTTAATTTGTCCCCTTACATATAAAAAAAACAATTCAGCCAACACTCATCAATCCGGGTAGACTAAACCTAAAAATGAGTTTTTTTTATAACCTTGATTTAAACTAATAACTATCTGTATATTTCAGTGGTATTTTTCATTTTCAATTTATAAAAAAAGTAAAGAAAAATATTTTTAAAAAATAATGAAAATATAAATTATATAACATTATTAATTCCAAAAGAATATAAAATATAAAATTATAAATTAAAAGAGAAAATATTAAAATATTAAAAAATAAGAATAACATCTACCATTCTATAAATAACTATAGTCTAATAATTTAATCTCTTTTGAAAGAATTCTTTTTTTGTTTGATTTTCCTAAGAATTTTCTTCACCCAATGCAATGAGTTCTAACCAGACGCTTAAGCGAGAATTCCTTCCAACAATATTTTCAGCTTTTATGGCGGACTGTGTGCACTTTCAGTACAATGGTTTTCTAATTGGGATTTTGTTCCTTTCACTGTCATATTTGGAGGAAGCAAGGGATTTGTTGGGCGGGATTGTTTTTGTGTTGACAGAGTTCAGTGACCCGCCTAGTTTTTAAAACATTGATAAAAACACCTTACAATGACATCACCTTACAATGTAATTAAATCAAAAATCAAGATGTACTAGGATGATGGCACCGGCTACAAGTTTTCTTTTTTGAAAGAGCTTGGACTCGGTGAATGTTTTTAAGTATAATATGAGGTAGAAGATCTACGATTGCCAGACCAAATCAGAGGAATTAACATTTCTCCAAACTGATTACTCAGCGCAAAAAATAAGCACCATCAAGCGAGTAGAAAAATCAGCCGCGGTCAAAGTGGCAGACAATGGAGATAAAATCTCTCTTAAATGCTTCAAAGTTCAACCATCATTATTTCTACAAGTTCAATCCGACAATCAACAGTGCCAAGTGAGAGCTCATTTTGAGTGCAAAAAACAAAACGTTATATCCAATTAGAGTTTGTATTATAAATCCCCCGATATAAGGTATAAATTATTGGGCTTGACAGTGCATCTGATCACAAATGGCTCAACAAAAATCAAACGAAGTTCCAATAGCAAGTATGTTCAAGGACAAAAAAGGGAATTGAAAAAGCAGATAGTTTGCCTAAGAGCTAAGTAGCTAACAATATTCACAAGTTTGTTTTGACTCGTCCAACATTAAGTCGACAGGTTAACTCCAAGCGCAAAGACCTCCACCTCATAGAAAGACAACCTCAGCATTCCTTCTTGATATTTGAGTCTTTCAATTCAAATGACGATTTGGATGGTATCTACAAGCAGCCAGCTAAACATTTAGGAGGAATACCAGATAGAAGAAAACCATGCAGACTCCAACATTAAATCGAAAAAACATCTGGAAATAATGGCCTTATATGCTTCACAGCAAGTTATGTCTTTAGTAGGTATAACCACATCTGGAGACCATGACAATACTTCAAAAAAAAAAAAAAAACAAAACAAAATTTATTCTGTACCTTGCATTGAAGATTTGTTATCGTAGTTCTCAAAAGTGTATCCCCAACTATCAACCTCAAGTTCTTCACGAAATCATCCCGAGTTATCTTCTTTGACTGGCGATTACCAGAAAAGGAGAACGTTATATATTTAGAGATATTTCATCAATCAAGACAGACGGATGTATCAAGTGGAGCTACTTTACATACCCTAAATTCTTGATAATGCATACTGATAAGTTCCATATCCTTGGGAGGAACCTTGTTTGTGATAGCAGCAAAAAGCATAGGAAAAGGCATCCAAGGGGATTTTGGAGCTCTTGGCGAGCTATCAACCACACAAGTAGC
The DNA here is from genome assembly GCA_039655645.1 of Ammopiptanthus mongolicus. Taxonomy (NCBI): domain Eukaryota; kingdom Viridiplantae; phylum Streptophyta; class Magnoliopsida; order Fabales; family Fabaceae; genus Ammopiptanthus; species Ammopiptanthus mongolicus. Next base: position 92,077,035 of record CM077343.1, read on the forward strand.
TTTGCCCTGGGGTATTTCCACAATCCGAAAGTGTTTGAAATTGAATAATTCTCTTTATAGACAATAAAGAAAAATAATAAAAGATTTAAAAATAGAAGACCCAAAAAAAAAGACAGATTTCAAAGGCTCAAAGACCCCAACAGTTGTACATTGACACATGAAAAAAAAAAAATATTTATCCAGCGATCAGCCTCATGTATGATATGCTGGAGAAAAACGTGATACCATAATGCAATAAACACAGGAAGAGATATTTCCTTAGGGGTAAGAAAAATTATCACATGATAAAGGTAAAAAAATGACATATTATCCCACCAAGTAAATAAGCCATATAGACGTTAGAAGCATTAAATAGATAAATAGACAAAAACAAGATTAATATCACTAAATCATCATATCACGATGCCGAAAGAGTCCAGAAGACAACTACAGTAAAGTAAAAGCAGCTATCGCTGGAAACACCCTGTTTACTTTCTTTCTCAAACTCATCATTCTACCAAAAGTAAACAACATAAAAAATTCCTTTGCAGGCATGAACTATCCTCAGGTTAACAAATGATCTACAATAAACAGGTAAAATTTACTAAGTTTAAAATTCTAGTTAGAGCCATTTAGATATAGAGCGATAAGAAAACCTCAAGACTAAAGAACGAAAAAACTTTATTCTTATTAGAGCCATTTAGATATAGAGCAACAACAAAACCTCAAGACTGAAGAATCAAAATATATAGGTTTAGCCTTGATATTGAACTAGTTCCAACATTCCATAGACTTGATAATATGATTATCTGTGAAAGTTTTGGGTTTAATAGGAACCAATTATTTAATCCATTAATTAACGTAAATTTTCATTTTTTTGGGCAAGACCACTAGATGATCCCACACCTATGTAGGACTAACTAATCGCTGCTTGGAGACTTACAAGTTTCAATGGCTACACAGCAGGTAAAGTCCCCCAAATGGAGCTAGTTTCGAACCCTTATATTTTCATGTTAGTTATATACCACAAAAATTCTAGACCCAAGTCACGGGTAATATTTGAATGTGCACTTTATGCTTTTTGGTCAGATTGAGACCTGGTTTGATCAGATGGTATAATTTTCAAGTCTAATCCTTGATGAAAAAGGTATCTATTAGAAATCCTTCTCAGAAGTAAAACTATATCAATGTAATATTAGTTTTTACATAGTAATAAGTCATTTCATTGATTTCAGACAAAACTATTTTTCACTTATATATGTTAAGCAATACCAAAGCTAATTACACCTTTATCACCATCATCCCATTTACCAATCTGATTCTTCGGAATTTAAATCTTACCCAAATCTGTTTTCTCATCTAAATGATTTTAACCCCTTATTCAACCTTAATATGTGCTTGCAGCCCTAAAACTGACCTGAGATCCAAACCGTTTTAGCAGGAACTAATCAAAGCACTGCAAAGAACCTTACTTTAAGCCCTTAATCACCCTCCTATAACATGCAGACTACATTACACCAAGCAAACCTCCACGGAACTGCCAATTACTCTACATTCTTGGCCTTAATCCTCTAAAAATTGGCAGCCCATCCAGTTCCATCAGAATTTATTTGACAAAATAAAGGCACAAATGCTAAGCAAACTGCTTTGTTTCCTTTAGAAGAGATCAATCATATAATTTTCCTCCATATCAAGAGATAAATTAAAACATAAGATATTTCGAAAGGTTAAATGGTGAATAGAGAAAGCATTCTTAGATTTTAAAAAACAGTTAAAAATAGGTTTTGGCATTGCCCTTCCACATAGAAAACTTGGCAAAGCATCAAATGCAATACTCAAATACCAAGAAACTTACGGTATCTACTGTAGAAGATTCTGAATGTAACAAGCCATTAGGACCTTGACCAGCCATATTAACCCCAAAAACATTATTCCTACGCTCACTTCCACAAAGATGGCCTGTAAAAGTGCAGAACATATTGATGATCAATAAGAAAAAGAATTACCAAAAGGAATAGCACTTGTACAGCTCAGCAGCAGAAACAGATGGCTATGTCATTGAACCAGATTTGAAGTGATGAAACATATGTTGAATGTGAGAGCCCACCAGGAGGAAATATCAACAATCTATGGATGACACCCAAACTCCTCCATCCGAATGGAAAGATCAAAATCATAGATATCAAGTATTTTACATTTGATAAACTCATTAAGTACTAATTATATAATACATAATACATAAATGTAAAAGTTTGAATTTTTGTTGGGAAAACATAAAGCAACAGCAGACACAAGAAAACTAAAGGAATAACGTATCACCTTCAGCATCAGAAGAGACTTTGAAAGTAACAACGAATTCTGGATAGATGTGGGTGTTCATATTCATATTCCATACTACATAGTATCTCGGACTTTCAATGTCATCCACCCCACTATCATAGCCACTGCTACTGGGATGAGACTGTCTAGTGCCAGGAGGGAGAAGCTCCATGTTCCCCATTATTACACGACAAAAGACCAAGTGCCGAATCCCATTTTCATCATCATCACAATAACTTGCACTGTAAATAAGCCAAACTTGAATCTTTCTCTAACCATTCCGACAGATAACATAACAAAGTAGACCATAAATAAAACATCATTATTTAAATATGGAAAAATTGTTCTTTGTATGTTACATTTTTAAACTATACTCGAAGTTTTTCAAAGAATAAACATATTCACAATACCATTAAAAAAGATAACAAAAATCAAGAAGAAATATATTCTTAGAATCATGGTTGTCAAACTCGCGAGTTGACTCGTAGAATCGTTCGAGTCTACGTTTCTAGGTAGGCAAAACTGGTTAACTCGCAGGTAGAATCGGTTTCTGACCAGACTCGGTCAAACTCGCTCAAACTCGTGAGTCTAGGTGCGAGTCACCAAGTTTGCAATGCGACTGGGCATTCACCTGAATCTCCACCGCGAACAGAGCCGTAAACTGGCGCACCACCACCGACCACCACCGCGCGAAGCTGCTCCTCCCCATCCCTGTGAGTTTGCCGCGAGCCACTGTGTCTCTGCTTCCTGCTAAGCTTGTCGCGTGACCGTCGTCTCTCGTCTATGCAAAGGCAGCCGCGTGAAGGTTGGCCTTCCCCCTCCTTTTGTGCGCCGTTTCTGGTTTTGTTTACTCTAGGGTGACTCTTCTATCTCATTGTCTCTAGGTTAGGGATGAAGAGGGGTTTGGGCCCTAAAGGCCCATATAGTTAAAATTAAAAACAAAAGAACACCATCAAATAGTTTGGCTGGTAAACTCCATAGGTCCTATTACATCATCATTATCATAATAATAATAATAGTAATAACTAATAATAATTATAATAATAATAATAGTAATAGTAATAATAATAATAATAGTAATAATAATGATAGTAATAATTATAATAATAATTATTGTTTTATGTTATGTATATATGCTATTTATATTTTTTTTTATATTAGGTAGACTCTTACGAGTCTACGTACGCTCCACGAGTCTACGTAGACTCGCGAGTCTGACAACCATGCTTAGAACTCCAACCTCAAACTAAGACGAGCAGCAAAAGCCAATTAAAGATTATTCTAGCAATTAATCATAACAAACTATAACCAGTATTAGACAAGGAACTATTAAACCATAAAAGTGTCAAAAGACATAAATGGCGCAAGATTCAACTATAAAATGATCAAAGTTTATAGAATCCATAGAGACACAAAAGGGCAAAATACATTCATCTTCTAATAGCGTCAGGACAAGTACATTTCTTTTAATAAATTGCATAAATACTTCATCAAATCATGTATAAAGAGAGAACAATGCAGGATATGACATAGATACAGTATGGAGTAAAAGTGAGATTGGGAGTGAGAGAAAATAAAAACAGAAACTACTAACATGTACTTCAATAAGTGAAGTGGAAGAGTGGAAGTGGAACCCAGAATACGGAACTCCCATTATATTTAAGTATAGAATTTGGTGACCGGTTTCATTACAACTTAAAGGATAAACTTGCTCACAGCCATTCAGCTCAGTCTAGAAATCAAAAGAAGGAAGCCAATATATTTCTATTCGTATGGTTATGATTATCATTATCAATAGTAGCATTTCAAATAATTCATTGTTTGAAGTTGATGACAAGAAAACTCAACCTGGCATAAGGGCAGCTAGCAGCTGCAAGATGAGTACCAATGCCATATGTGCATTTAGATACAGATAGTTCACAATGACCAAGCCCATACTTCATCATTGTAGATAATTCTCCTTTTGAAGAAGGAAGCCAAGCATATCGAACATTAGCATCCCCGCGCCAATTTTTCGTAATTTCAGCTTGCTTCTCGAATAGCTCCAATCGCGCTTGCATCAACGGACTTGAGCAGCGGTAAATCTCAACTATGTCAGTACTACCAAAACCACTCATTCCCTTAAGAAACATCTTCTGTACAGTATCCAAATCTAACTTTCCATGTACAAATTCAGTAAAACCATCGAAAACTATGTTTTGATTTTGCTCAATGGCTTCACCAACATTTCCATGCTCCATTTTATTACTGCTATCTTCAACTTCTACATCATATTGACTGCAGCCTTTTTTAGCATCAACTTGAATATGCTTAACTAAAGCATTGGACTCCCCACTACACTCCCTTAACTTGGATTCACCTACTCCATTTATTTCAATTTCTAAATGTAACTTTATTTCATTAGATTCATAAGAATCTTGAAACGATGAGTCATAACTTTTTCCACCCTCTTGTTTGCAGAAATCATAAGGTTCTTCATCAGAAGCAGCAATGAATTCAGGGAAAAAGCAGCACCCTGTCTCATCAATCCAAGCTATAGGTTGCTGCAAACCAGTTTTCAAGTCCATCTGATACATGTGCAAAAAATCTAGCACAAGATGATGACCATTTAACTCTACCTCCACAGCTGCCTTCTTTACATCAAGATCTTTTTTAACCAAGTCAACAACATCCTTAGGAAAGTCCATCCATTCACCATTCCGATAGAACATCAAACGTTCCGGCCTCCCACTCTTCTTATAGTTTAAATAATACCTAACTAAGGACTGACCAACATGAGTCCCAGAGTTAGTGAGCTTGCTTTTATATCTACCCAATCTCATCCGTTTGACAAACTTGTTTGTTGGTGACATAAATGATGACCATTGAGGTAACACTGATCGTGAAGCTCCATTTAGATATGCAGCATATTGGATAGCCCGCTTTCGCTTCAAATTGAGCACAGTCCTATCCAATGCCTTTCCGGTTTTTGCTTCCATTTCTATCTACTAGATCAATATATATAAACACGTTCAAATATAAAAGCTCAGATACAGCAGTCAAATAGAACTGTAGACCTTGAGCAGTTTTAAATAATCTGCGCCGATGATGGTGAAGTCTGAGACATCAAGAATATTTTGGAGTGCCTGGATATTCAAAAATTGAAAATATTGAACTAATATATAGGATCATGTGCTATTCATTATAAAGTTGAGATAATAAACAATAAAAGCATTCCCTGTATAATAAAAAAGGTAATCTATAATACTTTTGCAAGCAAAATATTGCAAAAGTAATATCTCCAAAGAGAAAAAAAAATAAAAAGAAAAAGAGAAGATCAAGTATCAAATTTATAAAACAACCAAATGAGTAATCAAAAACGCTCAAAAGACAGCACATTCAAAGCTTTGAACATAAATCATATGAAGTGAACAAGGTTAGGTAATGCCAATCCACTATACACCAAATTAATTCAATTATGTATCGAACATTTCTCAACTACTGACTGTCACTTGATCTTCAAGAAACACTGGATATTCAAAATTGAAATATTGAACTAATATATAGGATCATGTGGTGTTCATTATAAAGTTGAGATAATAAACAATATGGAGTTAAACAATAAAAACATTCCCTGTATAATATAAAAGTAATCTAATACTTTTGCAAGCAAAATATTGCAAAAGTACTATCTCCAACAAGAAAAAAGATAAAAAGAAAAAGAGAATATCAAGTATCAAATTTTGTAAGACATATCAAATGAGTAATAAAAATCGTTCAAAAGACAGCACATGAAAAGCTTTGAACATAAATCATATGAAGTGAACAAGGTTAGGTAATGCCGATCCACTCTACACCAAATTAATTCAATTATGTATCGAACATTTCTCAACTACTGAATGTCACTTGATCTTCAAGAAACAAAAGACTGCAAAACTTCAAGAAAATACGAACGGTGATACGGAATCCTCGACAGGCAATTTCACATGATTGATCATGTTTCTTGACATCGGAAAACAATAATCAAGTGCATTGTTGTCAAAATCGCGATTTACCTCGTAGGATCGCACGATCCTACGAGTTTTGCAACCTTCAGCGAGCCAAATTGCAGAAAAAACTCCCACGACAACTGGCACAGTGGGATCGATGGGAACCTCGTAAAATCGGTGGGATCGGCGATTCTCACCACTTCTTACGTTTCTAGATTTTTCGGGCCGACCCATTTTCATGGAAACGGGATAGACCCAAGCTTAACCCTAACCCGGTTTCAGCCCAAAGACACCTAAACCCTAACCCGTTATTCACTTTTCGCTTTAACATACAGCCATTCTTCGATTGTTCACCCGTTTCACTTCAACCTGAGACTGAGCCGCTGAGAGGACAAAAACCGACGGCGACTGCGACGCCACAAAGAGGCGATGGAAACCAGCGGCTTAAGTGACCCTTGCGGATTAGCCTCCATTCCTTCTCTGGTTCTTCTTCTTCTTTCTTTCACATTTCTTCTCATGTGGCAATATGTCTTCAAGTGTCCCTGTTGGCGACAGGGTATAGCCTCCATTCCTTCTCTAATTCTTCTTCTCCTTTCTTTCACATTTCTTCTCACGTGGCAATATGTCTTCAAGTGACCTTGCTGGTGGCAGCTCTGGTGTTGCAGCCTCTAGTGTCCATGTAAGTTCTAGAATTCAAACTCCTGGAAATAGAAGCAATATGGCATGGAAGAATGGCATTTCAGTTGATGCGGGTACAAGAAAGATGCAATTAGTTCCAAAATAGTTATTAGAGGAGTTTACCGAATGAAGCACCATTTGGAGGGTATACAAAAGGACGTTGGAGCCTGTAATTTGTTAGTGACGAAGTGAAAAAAGAAATGTGGAAAATTGTAAGATCCTTGCAACAAAGATTAATCAAGAAATCAAGCGTAGATTATGAGATTGTAGGAGTTAATGTAGGAGTTAGTGAAAACGGAAAAAGGCATGACGAGGTTGAGATTGAGAGACCGGAAAATATTTTCAAGAAAAGGGAAGTGAACACTCAATCTACCATCAACATCATTTTTAATAAAAATTTGAGAGATGAGGCAGCCAAGGAATTGCTTCCTTTTTCCTACAACAATGGCATGCTTTTCAATGTGGCAAAAGTGACGAATTTAAGATGTCAGAGTTGGTTGCCCGACATGGCACTGGACTTAAGCCACTATCCTACCATGTGATTAGAGTGAAATACTTGAAGCAAAAAGTGAACTTATTGAAGAACATAAGGGCTCATTGTAAGAAGACGAGATGCACCATAATGAATGATGGGTGGACCGACAAAAGAAAGAGAACAATGTTAAACTTTTAGTGAACAACACTAAGGGAACTATTTTTTGAACTCCATTGATGCATCTCACATATCGAAAATAGCTGAAAAATATTTACGATGATCGATGACATTGTGTAAGAGGTCGATGAAGACAATGTCGTCCAAATTATGATGGGCAATGCAGCAAATTACAAAGTTGCTCGAGATGATGGAGAAAAGGAAACGGTTGCACTGGACACCTTGCGTAGCTAATTGATTTGATGTTGGACGATTTTGAGAAGATATTGGTTCATCAAGAGACGATTTCAAAGAGGGGGGGATTACCACCTATATCTATTCAAACACTTCACTAATTTCTCTATTGCAACATTTCACCAAAGGAAAGGATTTGGTGGAACCGGCCATGACTCGCTCTGCCACTTCTTATCTAACTTTAGGGTTCCTCTTTGACAACAAAGGGGCATTGATAGAATGTTCACATCTAATGAATGGACATCCAGCCGGTTTGCAAGGACAACGAATGGGTAGCTTATTTAAGGGATTCTGGAAGAACATTGTGATATGCTTAAGGGGCGCTTATCCACTGATCAAAGTGCTTTGTTTGGTGGAGTCGGATGAGAAGCCAACCACGGGGTTCATTTATGAGGAAATGAATCGAGCTAAAGAGAGACACAAAGTGCCTTCAAAGGTGTTGAAAAAAGGTAAATTATCAGCTTTAGTTTAAATTATAAACTTTACTTTCAAAACTAATTCAATGTTTTTTCCATTCTTTATTTACAAGCCTCTATGGGATATTATTGATGAGAATAGGACAAACAACTCCATTGAGCGTAACTGGAGTGCCTTTGAGATGGTAAATTTTCATTTAACATGCATTTTTAAAATTACCTACTAATTGCTATATATTAATTGTGTTTGTATCTATTTAGGTCCACACGAAAAGAAGAAACCGTTTGAAACAATAGACAATGAATGATGTCGTCTTTGTGATGACCAAATCAAAATTGGCCAAGAAGAAGCAACCTAGAAAACGGTTGAGTATAACGTTGACGATCTTTCATCCAATGATGAACGAATTGTGGATAATGACGATCTTTCAAGACATACTTGGACAATATTTGCTATATTTTCAAATAAAATTAGTACTTCTGAGCCTAATTATTAGTAGCTTATGTCTCGAGTCCAGTAAATTCAAATAGGACTAGAAATATGAAGATGACAAATAATGTACTGATATTCAGCAAATGCAAATGCTCCAAAAAAGGGGGCTGTAAACCATGCATGTATGTTGTATGTAATAAATAGCAAATACAAATGAATGAAAAAGGAAACTAACTTAATTATCAGATCCCATTTGTCCAACAAATCTAAAAATAACCTCATTGCAGAGCATGAATGATGAATCAATCACCAACGGACTTAAAAAACCCAACTCAACTCCAAAGAGGATACCAGGCTTACTATTTTATATTCCCGGCTTCCTGCCAAAACAGTCCACATGAGTAATATAAATATAAGCAGACCCAATTTGCCTTCCAAGGCACCTGCTTTTTCTACAGTCAAACAGCCAACAACAAAATGATCTTTCATCGGAACATTACCAACAATTAAAGTTTTATTTATATTAACTATCCTCTAAAAAGCAGCACCATTAACACACATAAATGGATAGTTTCAAGTTAGTTTGGGGACATCAAGCAGAATATGTTGGAAGGATAGCCATCAGGAAATGTCTCTTACCTGCAAGTATGTGATAGCCCGACGAAGATCTCCTTGAGAAATAGAACTCAGGGTTGAAAGACCCTATGGAAGCAAAAGCACATAAAATGTTTTGATATGATGCCAACAAAACCTCTATCTATAGAAAAAGGATTACAACAATTCAGAATAACACAATCGTTGTATAAGCTCTAAGGTCTGGCTCCAAATCTTCCTATGCTACTGAAAGGCCTATGAAATTAACACCTAATGACAGAGCGGTAATTTTTAAAACTTCCATTGGATCTTAGCTTATTTCCTGTGTGCTCATAACTTAGGCAGGAAAAACAAGATACAACCCTACCCAGCTATAATAGAATCTAAAGCGACCTTTGAGGAATTCTAGTCTAAGACATCACTGAAGTCCTCAACATCTTATATAGCATACATAACAACCAAAAAAAGTAGGAGGTCAAGAAATTGATAAATCAGTCAAATTTAAGAAATTACTACAAAAATTGAGATAAAAAACTTGTATAAAACCAGTTATGCATACCCAGCACCGATGATAGTGTTCATGCAGTGCATGCTTTTCTCTGAAACAGCTCTGCTCCTGATCATGGAATTTAATAATAAAAATTCAAAGACAAAATCATGTAAAGCTACGATATTCCCAGAGAAATACCACAATAATTTTTTGCATAATTAAAACAACAAAACAGTAGCTTTCAACAGCCGCAACCAAAGAGATCGTCAAATCAACAACTCAAAACACATCCACAACAAAATAAACAAACAAATAAATAAACTCTTTATGAATATCACTTCCAATAGCCCCAAAAATGATGAAAAGAATATAAAAATTGGTTAAAAAACACAGAACAATCAAAACCGAGCCCGATCTAACAAAATCCAAGCTCCAAACGAGATGTCAACAGAGAAAAAGATTTCTAAAACCCTTGAAACCATAACAAATAGTTAAAAATCGAAAAGCATGAAATAAAGTTGGGAAAAATTAAAAGGATATTGAAAATTAGCTGAGTATGCAAATACACAAAACAAGAGATATTCGTATACCTCTTCCTTTCTTTCTCTAAGCTATTTACTTTTGTCAAATTGAATTATTCATCGAAGGAAAGGGGTTCTTCTATTGATATGGTTTTCAAGTGTGAGAACGAGAAACCCTAACTGGAAGAAGAGGCGGCGGAGATAAGAAGTGGTAAACGACGCCTATGAAAAGAAAGGAAAAGAAGATGAAGATTCTTAAGTCGGTGGCGACTCCAAACACCTTCGCTATTTTCCTCCTTTCCAAGCAAACCGACCAAGGTTAACCTTATAGGGATTTGATAAAGTTACCGGGGGTATTTTAAAAACCGGTTCAACCGAACTTATTCGACCGGTTGGATCATGAATCGATACCATCTTCGATTCAAATCGGATTACAAAATCGAAAAAGTGATCTGATCATGCAAAGTCAATCAAAGTCTGATTCAATCAGCTTAAAACAAGTTAAACCAACATAAAAACAGTTTTAGGGACCAATCAATTCATTGTTTTAATTTTAAAAAAAATATGAAACGTATTTTTAGATTTTGGTCGGATTTGTATGGGGATTTCCGGATTTAATGATTAATATTCACTCAATATATATTTTTGATTAACTACCTTAATCAATTAGAACATATTATAATAACAAAATTAATATATTTCTAATTTAATATGTATACATACCAATTGAACCATCGATTAAATCCTAAATTGCTATCTTTTTGCATCCCATTGAACCTATTTTTAAAACATTGGTTACCCCGATTGGGCCTCACTTTTTTCACGGCCTCTATAGCATTCGACGCTGACTTGTTATTTTTGGACTGTCATTGCATTCTTTCTTCTTCTTTTTCTCTGTTAATTTTCTTCTTCCCAGTCATTCTCCTTCTATAACAACTTATTTTTGAGTAAATTCTCAATTTAATCCCTAAAATTATAAGATCGTATCAATTTGATCTCATATTAATTTGGTATCAATTTGATCTCTGAAATTATAAGGTTCGTATCAACTTGATCCCTAACAGAAAAACTGAATTGATTAATGTTTGATAACTTCGGGGATGTTTTTGAAATTTCAAAAATATCTGAGATCAAATTGATACGACCTTATAATTATTGGGTATTTACTCATTTGTTTTTTCATCCATCCCATCCGTAATTTTTTTTTTTGTGAAAATCCCATCAGTAAATTTTATCGGGATACTTTTTTTTATTTATTCGCACATTAATACTTTTCATATCAAATTTTAATAGTTTTTATATAAATAAAATATTTCAATATAATAACTATGAAAATGCTAATGTTTTCACTGGGGATGACAATTTTCACATAGCATGGAAATCCTCGCAGAAATTGCCTCGAATGGAGTCTCGCGAGCGGAGATTTTTCCCTCATGATGAGGATTGGGGAGAAAATCCCCCGAAGGCATTTCCTGGATGGAGACGAGAACATACTCCCCTTCTCGCAGTAAGATTACAAAAATATACATATAAATATACATGTGTATATATGTTATAAATATATTTTAATAATTTTAAATATATATTATTGTATTAGTTTAATAAAATATTGAAAACATTTCAATCCTAAATTCCTAATCTTATTTGGTTTCTTTATTCCTCTTCTACAGTCTTCACCTTCCAGTCCAGACGACCAGATTTCTCACTCTCAACTTTTCACGCATCTGGTCCGCTGCGCCGTGAGTCATAACTTTGTCCTTCCACATCTCGCCACAGTGTCACTTGTCCATCGCGTTGTCACTAAAATGGTGGTTAAAGATCTTACATGTTGGACATGATAAGAAGAATTTAACTTGATGCAGTCTTAGATCTTATCATAATTTGTGTTGAATGTTGTGTTTGTATTATTTAAGTTTGAACTTGTTGTAATGCCTTGAATAATGTTTTAACTTTAAATTTTACATTTTTTTTAGTTTTATATATTTTATAATTTATTGGAATTTAGTTTATGACCTTTTTTAATGCATTTTCAAGGTTTTCCGAACTCCCTGCAGCTGTGGGGATCCGCACGGAACAGGGACGAGGAAAAATCAGGGGACGGAGAGCAGGGAAGTACTCTCCCCGCCCTTCCCATTGACATCCATACTTTTCACCATATTTTTCAAAATGTTTTCGTTTAGTTTGATATTTAAAGTCGATTTTAAAGGAGATCGAGATTAGTTTTGATATATTGTTGGTTTAAATTTTTTGCATTATCAATCAATCATAAATCATTATAGATGTGAGTTCCAGTGAAATCAAATATGAAATATGTGACAATATATGATTGATTGATAATATAAAAATATATATACTAATAATGTATAACAATTAAATCTTTAAAAGATATTGATTAAAATCAATAAAATAGATGAGGGGATTACTGATCACGTCAACCTTTAATAAGCTTCACGACTCCAAAATGCTCAAGCTTCATAAATTGTCAACACATAGCTTATAAAAAGGGACTACTTACTAATTATTTGATGATTGATTAACAGAGAACAAGGGAGAGCAACACTTTTGGGGCCAAAATGAGGGAAACTTTTCAATAGATAGATTTTGTTGGAAATACAGCAACCTTCGAGGGGGGATTTTCATCTCTCATGTTATTGTATTGAATGAGAGTATTTTGGATAAGTGATATCATGACTAGTTTTAGTGGCATATTTCAATGCACCAACTATAAACCTATAGGGTGTTGGATCAGTGAACACTGCATTGTTTTGAAAGCTTTTGCCATGCAAACATGTGGGGTACGTATAGGCATAGGCTTTGGAGTTGTGCACATTGTATGTCCCTGATAGGTCTTTGAGTTTGAGAGCAAAGTAATACTCAAATCACTAATTGCATGTTTGGCTTAAATTATTCTGGACGCCAATGCCAAAATACCACATCCCAATGCATTTTTTTGCAAAGCTCCTTTCTGAAGTTTTCTTTTACCGCAGGTAGAATGCCAGTTTGCGTTCAAAACTATTTTAAACAAAGAGAGGCTAATTAATTATGAGATCAGAGTTCAACTTAGACCGCAATAAAGGTGGTGTGGATTGTGATATAATTTTGATTAATAAGGAAGAGACATATGTTGGGTTAATGTAAAGTCAACCTTATGTAAAGTGTTGTATATATAGCTTCTCAACCCATTTATTCGAGCAAAGTCAAACTTGTGTAAAGTGTTGTATAGCTTCTCAAGCCATGCATTCGAGCTTGTTTAAGTTTGTACCAGGCTTTATGGAGGATGCAAACTAATTGACCATTTTTAATAGTGAACCATTACGGCTAATGCATGTATACATCCTCTTAAGCTTCTCATTCAAAAAGACATTATTGATGTTTAATTAGTGAGCCATATAACATCTGGAGAGAGTAATGGTGAGAATCACCCTAATCGAAGTAGGTTTGATAAGTGGATCAAAGGAAGTGGTTTGCTAACTGAATCAAAGGTTTCAGCATAGTCAAACACACTTCTTTTAATGAGTAAAGTCTTTTATATTTTTGCAACCAATCAAACTTTATATGCTTATAATGGTGCCACCAAAATTGTTTTTTTTTTATTTGCATATGAACGCAAGGAGTATTCTCAGTCGTTTATTAAGACTATCTCTTTCTATGGGAAATACTCAAGGTGAGACGTCTCCTCCCAATAAATATATATATATATATATATATATATATATATATATATATATATATATATATATATATATATATATATATATTTATGTATGAGTCACTCTTGAATGCGGAATATTTATTTAGTTATTCTCCTCCTAAGCGAATCACGTGACTTCACGGGTATCAAGTATATTTTTTTATATGTTATTTTGAAAGTATTTTCAAACATGCTAATTCACTGTATTATTAATGTTTTATAATTTCATTGTAGCATATTCCATTATCCTATGTGTCTATTATTGCTTTTTTGTTAATTATTTTCTATATAGCAAATCATGGTCCTACCCTAAGCTTTTATTATTTTCAAATTAACAAATCATAATATGATAGCGCTCCAACATTTTTATTACTCCATTTCAACCAATCACATCCAATATATGCTAAAATATTAATTCATTCAATCTCCAACATGGGCAAAGCATTATCGGATTCCAAACTTTTATTACTCCAAATCATCGGACTCCAATATGATTGGGATCTATTTTTTTATTTCTTTCAATTTTGTAGATCTCAATCACATCTAAAAATTACGATAAAATTCCGCGTATCTGGATATTTGAAGCCAATAGACAATATATATTTGTAGTTTTGTATCATCTAAACCATAATATAACATTATTTTATTATTTATTATATTTTTTTATCAAACTAAAAAACAGTGATTATTTATTATATACAATAATTAATACATGCATTTTTTTTTGTACATCTATATCCATATAGAAATTTCAATACCTAACAAATTTTCTAAAATATCCTTTATTATAATTGTGACACGTGTCTTTAATGAGGACAAATTTGTCATTTTAAAAGTATCTATTGCTTCTGCTCCAATAATCTCATCTCTTACAGCACCATCTGTTCCTTTTTCACTTTATTTTTTTCAAATTTGAAATCTATGTTCTCTCTCCTTTTCTCTCTCAATTTCATCCTCTTCTTCATGGCACCATTTCCCTCTCTAACTCCATTTATTCAAGTTCCAATTTTGAAATCTCACAACATCAACAAACTTTGCCAAGAACATCAAGCATTTTGCTGAACTTTTGCGAAGAACATCCTCTGATGCAGAAAGGGCACTCCTTCTTTCCGTCTCTCACTCATTGTCTTCAGGCAAGTTCTCTCCCTCTTTCTCTCTCTACATCTCAGCGTTACCTTCTTATTTTGAACCTTTTTTGGCGAACATTCTAGGGAAATGTTGTAGCCTTGCCTTCCAGTTATGTGTGCTATCAACATAATAAGAAAGAAAAAGATAGAAAATGCCCATAATCATATCCTTTATATGTTGGACTTTCCCATGTAGGGATGAACTTGCAGATAATGTTATGGGCCATTTTTCAAATGTTTTTAAAAACCTGAAGCTGCATAGCAATCCTTGGTTTGTTCTTGCTATTTTTGGTTTCTGTATTATTAACCTTCTTTCTTCACTTCTCTCTCATAAATCTTCATTATTAACCTTATTTCACTTCATTTTCCCCCTTATATTTTTATTGTTTGCACCACGGCTGAGGATTTGTGCCTGAATCTGTTTTTGCTATGTGATTTTTGCACCTTATTACTTTTCCATTGCTATGTGATTTCAAGTTGCCCTGAATTTGTTTCAGCTATGTCTTCCCTAATATTTCCATGCATTGGTCCTTTGATTTTAGTGATGTTTTATAAGCTTAAAGTTAGTTTACTGATATAGTGATTGGCCCTCTGGATTTTTGTAAGGCTTATTTTATTGTGATTTCAAGAAATCATAACTGTTTGTTTGAGACATGACTTTTTGTCTATTACTATTTAATATATCTTCTTTTGTTTTGAAATGGGCAACACCTTGGGCACGTTATAATAATCTGCTTTATCAAAACTCACACTCACACAAATTTGCCACTAGATATCACACATAATTCTAGGGTTTTTAATGAAATGGGCTGCACAACTAGCTCTCCACTTTTGTTCTGAGACATGTATCAGTTATCATATTTTCTGGTGTGCAATGAAGCAAATCACATTTTGTTTACCATATTATGTCTATCATTTGTTCACCTGCTACATTGCAAATGGTTACTCATTACAAATTTTGGGCCCTCCAATTGTTAAATTGCTGAAACTGAAATGTATATTTAAACTCATAATTTAGTACATTTTATTCTATCATTATTACTAGACATCTTGCTAAAGGCAAACTTAGATTACGTTCTCTGCCAAAGGCAAACTTTTTTAGTATTCCTCTGAAGCCAAGTTAGTGCTTATTTCTTATCCAAATTGTTACTTCTTTAATGTGGTCTTCTAAGATTTTGGTCTATTAGATGATGAAGTTTCATATGGGTTTATGACCTTAACTTTCTGTGCAGAAGATATTCCATATGTTGCATATGTAGTTTCTTGGTGTTTGAAGTATCTTTCCTAGGAGTTTATAATATCTTATGGAATATTAACTTTGTGTTGGCTGATTTCTTATTCTATATATATAGGAAGGTGCAACGTGTCAACAAGATAGGTTTCAGTTCCAATATTAAGTTTTAAATATAGGAAGGTGTAATGTGCAACTTGCTCTTCCTATTATTAAGAATGCTTCTGATAGGAACCAACAAACACTAAGAACATAAATTTTGAAAGTATCTCAATTTGTATTAAACTTCACAAAACCAGCCACAATAACAATACATTCAATGGCAAAAGAAAGTACTAACAGAATTGAAAATAATAGAAAGAAATGCAGAAAAATAACAACAACCCCAGGCCTGCAGCTAGCAGTCCTTCCCCAAGGCAGAAGCCTTCCAAAACCTCATGTGAGATTAATCCTCCTCGCCTCTCACAGATTGCCAACAGCAAGAGTGAGTTTTTGCTTTGCTTTCAATATAGATAACTTTATTTCAAGGGAGAGGGAAGACCCTACTCAAATAAAAATAAGGAAAAGATTAGTCTGCAAAGAAACAAACTGTCTTCAATTTAATCTCGAATTTAGCTCCTTTTTTTTCTCCCCTGAGGGAGGTATTTTATCTCTGTGATTTTTTTATTGGTGCTTCTGAGTTGTTATTAACTTATTATTGGTTAAGAAGCATAGCGATGGAATGTTAGTGTGCCATTATTTAATATTTGCTATATCTTTCAGTCTATGATACCTTTTATTAAGGATTGCAAACAAATAGGATTGCTATATCTATCAATCAGACATTTTACAAAGAGATAGAATTGAGGCAGAACAATATCAAGGATATCATGAAGCCGAGATCTTCTTTTGTCATTTATCCATGGGAATTTCATTATGGTATTTGTTAATATTACTTTAATTTATTCTAAAAATGAGGTTTCATTCTAAGTTCTTTGTGTAAATTGGGTTGATTCTATAATATGCACATGAGGTGTTTTAGAAATTTCCTCTTTGTGGGTAATAAACTTTTTTAGCTTTCAGACTACATTTCTTAAGTTTTATCCAATTCATATATTGTTTATCTGGATGTTGAAGTTCAGATTATGTTACATAACTTTCTTGCACATTTTTCAATCTATTTTGTAGGAATGATTTCAGTGTCATTGTCAGTAATACATGAGGATGGCCTGTTGCACAATTTTGGTTTTGTCCTGATCCGAGAAAGGTATGAAAAATTTCTTAAATATCTTTTGTTCAATAATATCTCAATATAATTTATAATACTAATTTCTTCTATGGATGTTAACCTGCCATGTGTATATTATGTGGCATGATGTATAGATCTAATATTATGAATTGTCTCAAATCAAATGTATAAAAAATGCTACTTATTTTTAAGTGGTGACTAATGCTTTCAAGTGGTGATGATGGATCGGCGTGCTTCTTTGTTGTTGGACAAGAATTTGTGGGTTATATTAGAGAAGAAGAATGTGGGATCAAATAGGTGAAAGTAAGAAAGAGTCAAAGTGGGCTCTTTCGGTTTACCCATGAAACCTTTGTTTCCTTTTCAAAATTTGGTGATTTACAGTTTATCCCCTTCGTCAACCATATGGTGTTGAGCTTTAATGCTTTGGGATTTGAATGTTATAAAACTATGAGAATCTACAGGCCGGGAAAGTATTGCAGAGGAATTTCAGTGTGACAACACTATAATTAATCAGTTGAAAGGCTTTGAGTATGTTAATGACAAAGGGATTTTAATGCTATAAAACCAAGGAGGTAAATCTGAATGTATTCTCCTTTTTTTATAAGTGAGGTTCGATTTTGTGTTGTTTTACTTTATTTGACTCAGACTAGATGAATTACCTGGATTCTGTTATGGCATATCTACGTAGCTTGCTAAAAAAGTGCAAACATCCTTAGAACTGTAAGTGCAAATTAACATCCTTATAAAAAGTGGTTACATATTTGTGTACAGGAATTGTAGGATTATTTCAAAGGGTTAATGAATAAAATTTGCTCAATTATCCCCAAAGAGATAGAATTGAATTATATACTTAAGTTATCAAAGTATTTATGATTGACTTTGATGCTTATTTTGAGTTAGAATAGGATGCTAATGAGGTTGAGACATTAAACCATGAAAAATATATAATAAAGGAAAGAAGTATGTGAAGAAGTAAAACAGTGAGATTCATGAGAACGATAAAAAGAGGGGGGAATAAACTCTTGATCAAGTTTAGCGAAGCCTTTAGCTTTTGCCTTTGCATACGACTTTGCTATTCTCATCTGCTGATTATGTTAAACATTGTTAGTAAATTGAACTCCAATTTGTAGCAAGTATCAAGTTTATCTACAACTCATTTAGGTATTTAAACACTACATACTACTCAGTTATATACTTATGTTATCAAAATATTTATGATTGACTTTGATGCTTATTTTGAGTTAGAATGTTTGTATATGTGTATTTTTTAGTATGTGTAGGAATTTAAAAGTGTGATGCAAAATCTGGTTCTTATTGCTTTTTATGTTTTGAAAGTGTGATTTGTAAATCATGTAATAATTGATAAAATCCATCTTCTGAATCTTGAGAACACTAGACTATGAAAAGGCACATTTAATGGTTTTTATTATTGGTGTTATAAGTGATTATTATTGTTAGGTAAATAGATTGTTTTAATACATGTTATATTTCTTATGATCTTGGATGTATGTTATCTGATCTTTTGGATCATTTACAGGTGGATAGATCGATGAAATGTTATTGAATTGCATCACCGGTGCTGATGTTATAGAAGATTTCTCTATGGTCCGTGAACTATGCTGGGATTTGTCAATGGGTGCTGTAACATGGAGAAATTATATTCCCATTGTAAGAAGGCTTATTGCAGTTGGTGCAGATCCTAACACCCAAGTATGACAATTTACCTTTTTTGAATGTTTTTGTCTTACAGGTATATGCCTGCACTTTTCTATAAGAAGCATTGGTTTCAGTAACAATTTCTTCATATTTATCTCTCGAGGCTAAGAAATAAAAATGTTTAATTGTTATAACTTATAGTGATCATTCTACGGTTTATACTAATCACTTTATGCATATCATGTGTTGAATTGTTGATATATGATTGCCTGACTACCTTGCCGTGATCTGTCATTAATTGAATTCAGAAAATGATTGAAATATATGCATACAGTAAGGTGAATTTAAAGCTCACCGAGAAGGTAGTTCATCGTTTAACATCTAGAGTTTGCTAACTTTTAACTATTCCATTAAGTTGTCAAATAATCAAAGCAACAGAGTGGTTACAACGACTGCCTGGATAGGAGCTGCTTATAATCGGCTATTATATATGTTAGCTAGCCATGTATGTAGTTTTTATTGCTTCTATGTTCCTATTTGTAACTCTGTCACTTGCCCTTAGTTATTTGAACTCTTTGAAACCTACTTACTGGGTATGTCTAATTTCCTGATATAATAATGCATGTCTTTATTTTGTTATTGCAGGTTCTAGGTGCAACATGGTATCTTCTTGGTTGTTATGGGTTACTTGATGTTTAGAACAAGGTCTCTATCATGTCTTGAATCATATACTTTATCTCATAGGTATTTCTATCCATTTGAAGAAAATTATCTCTGAAATGTTATTATCTCTTATAAGAATTCTCCCATGCACTATAGTTGTATAAGAATTTGGCTATCACGAAGAAACATTAATTTATTTCTTAATCATGGCATTCTTCTTGAAAGTAAAGGGGTAATTTATATTTTATGATTTGACTTCCTTTTTTGCTTTTGTATTGATTAATTTTTTCTTTAGCAACACTAATGACCAAGCTTTACCGTATAACACTGCTGTCAAACTATTTTTTCTTTGGGCGCGAATGAAGTATGCAGTGTTGAACATTTATGGTCTGTTGTTTTGGTTGAAACAATAATTTTGGATTAAAAGTTTTGGATTTGGCCCCGAATAGTGAAGTGAAGTGATAATTCTGCATTTTCCTGAAAATATTTTGAGTGTGACAAGATTTATAGGTTTGGGGTGCTTAGTTGATTTTTTATTGCAGTAGGCATTTGTAAATTTGAGCTATCTTGACATCAACAATTGAAATTGTTGATCAAATAAATGAATATGTGCTAAACTTATTTCCAGATAATTCATTTAATGTTGTTGTTGATGCTTCATTGATAACTCATGTTTTCGTATTGACTTTAGTTTTTTTTTTTTTATAGGGTGTGCCCAAAGATTTTGCTTCATTTGTCTGGAATTTTGGGTTTTCCTGCCTTTTACTAGGTGGTTCTTATGGTGGACAAAGAGGTTACAACTTATTGATTAGAGATGTGCCAAAGAAGGCCACCGAGATTGGGATGGGATGGAAGCAATTTTGCGTAGAAAATGGATTCCAACCTGGAGATAAACTCAAGTTTCAATTTGTCAACGTTGATCTCCATAACATGGTTAATGTGGAGAAAGTTAATTAAAAAGGTTTATCAGCCTCTTCTGTTACTGTTTTCATCTTGAAATGTAGTATTGTATGGACTTAAGTATTATTAGACTTAAGTTATCTTAAACTTGTGTTACTTTTTTTTTTTTTATTATGTTACATACTTTAGTAATAATATTATCTTATTTTGGACTTTTGTTGTTATATCAATATCATAAGGACATTTATATGGGTCAATCTATTTTTAAAATTATTAATGTGAATTGTTGATAAATTAGGTAAACAATCACTCAACTAACTTTTTGTTGATAAGTCTTCAAGTCCAATACTGCAAAATGTTTTTTTTTAACATCCGCAACTTAAGAACATTTTTAGTTTCATACTTTAGTCAATATCCATGTAAATACCGGTAAATATTACATATACACATTATTTTGAGTTTGCATTTATGTCTACTTTGTGAATGATACAATCTAGAATGGTTTATGCATTTCTATATTCCATATGATTTGTATAACTTTCTATGCTTGATAATTGTGTCAATATTGCTATATAATTTACTTTATCCAATTATTTACTAGATAAAAAAAATTGATTTATATTTAATTTTACTTTTAGAAAAATTTGTAATAACGAACGCAGTGCGACCCATGCGAATGCACGGGTATACAACTAGTAATCTACTAATCTATAAACTTTATATGACTTTTCACATAATTTTTAATTTTAAAAAATTAAACGAACTCTTATATATTAATTTGACCGATTACTCTTGAACATGAGACATTTTCATCGGCTACTCTTTTTCTCAGTGAGTTACGTGGCTTCAAGTGAATCAAGTGTATATTTTTTATTTTATTTGATATTGTCATCCACTAGTGAATTGTATTATTTATTTTTATATAATTTAAATTACGTATAGTCCAGAATTGCATATATTAATTATTTTATTTTTCTTTGTTGATTGATTTTTTTAATATAGTGAAAATTAAGATATTATTCTAAACTTTTATTTCTTCCAAAATAAAAATCTCAATATGGTAAGGCTCCAACCACTATAAGAAAATGCGCATATACTGACGGTTTTTTACTGAAGGCTACATAACTTTCGAAAACTTCACCATTTTCAATGGTTTCGACCGTCTGTAAGGTGTCAGTAAAATCTTCACCAACTTACCGACGATCATGACCGTCGGTAATGAAAATAAACACTATTAAGGAACAGGACGTCGGTAAAATCGGTGCGAAAATTGCCCTATCAATTATTTGGTGATGTCATTTACCATGTTAGTTGAGGACTACATTAACCAAACAAAAGGGAACCATATGCTCTTTGAAGTGGAATAAGAAAGGCGATTATCTACTTACTGGAAGTTGTGATAAAACTGCAATTGCATGGGATGTCAAAGCAAGGGAATGAAAACAATAATTTGAATTTCATTAGGCATATATTTTATAATGGTGAGAATATTATAAACCGTATTTACGAGTGATTTTAAATTTTGAGTTTGATATGTTGTTTAGTAACAACACTTGATGTTGACTGTCACAAAAATGTATCATTCGCAGCAAGCTCCACTGACAATATGGTATATGTTTGCAAGATTGGTGAAAAATGAGGTATTTATACTGACCTTATTTTGCTGGACACGAGGTATTTATACTGACCTTATTTTGAAGTGTTGTGCTATAGACCGATACTTACAACAATGAGAATATACCTTCTTGGGAGGGAGAAGGTTCATCCCCTACTTTTAAGATAACAAGTTAAAAATGGCTAGCTAGCAAGGTTAAGCACAGATTGGTGGATAACCCTGGGATGGTGCTTTTAAATGAATCCTGACTTTCTGAGTTGTCTGACTACTTAGGCGGATTTCTTATAAAAATTACTAGTACTGTAGTTTTGATAAAGAAGTCGGTAGTAACCTGCTTATAGGTCCTACATGTTTCATATTTGTTATCATAGTTGGTTGAAGTTGAAGGGTCAAAAATCTGAAATGTCATGAGTGCCAATTAATAAAACAAATAGAATTACAACATCAAATGAATTCATCAAATATCCTGAATAATTGTTTTATTAAATCTATTTTTCACAGCTCATTTGATCAATACAAATTCCTGCTATAATTTGTGTTATTAAACAAAATCGAGTAAAAAAATTGAGTTCTTTACCGGTGCATTTCACAGGTTCTAATACTAGTATTATCCACCACAATCGCTATCGCACCACCCCACAACTTTTAATTTTTTTATTAATAAAATACCCTTATCCCTTACTTTTGGTAAATCACAGCCCACACCTTCTTCTTCCTCATCTCCTTCTCCTCCTTATCTTCTTCTTCTCCTTCTACTCCCTCTTCTCTCATTAGGCATCACCATTGTCATCATACTAAAGCCATCCTCTCATGCCATCCGTTTGCGCAGGTAATACTGAATCTATAGCGCCTAATTTTTTTTCCCGCGATTCCGTGATCTACCAGCAACTAATTGTCGGAATGCAAAAAAAAAAATAGATTCTGGCAATTAGTTGTTATAGTGTTACGATAATTTTTTTTTTCGTTCCGACAACTAATATTCGATGGGTGAAAAGTAAAATAATTAGAATTATATTCCAGCACCTAGTATCCACTTACCAATTCTGGCAATTAGAATCCGAAATACATAATAATGTATTCCAGCAACTAATTGTTAGTAACAACCTAAAAATTGAAAAAAAAAATACGTAGAGAAGAGGAGTTACCTCAGACCAATAAGAAGAGGAAGGAGGAAGACGATGGTGGTGCACGAGTCGTCTGCGTGCGCGAAGAGGGTTCAGAGCTTTGGGGGGAGGGGTGGTACGTGCATCCAGAAGAAGAAGAAGAAAGGGGTTGGGGTGTTTTTTTAAAGTGTTGGGGCAATTTTGTCTTTTCACTTAGAAAATTAAAAAAATGGGGTGATGTATGTGTGAAGTTGGGTGGTATAGGTAGTAGCTACCAATATTTAACCCTACCGATTTGATCATTTACTTTACTTTGATACCTCTCTTTCTCATTTTTTTCTTCTCCATAATATTCCTCTTCTGTGAGGTTTGTGAAACACAAACCTACGTACAAGTAATTTTTCGGAAAAAGTGAAATTTTTCATGACTCATGACTGATTTTACTATGAACCAAAAAATAGTCAAATGCATGCACTTCCTTTTATAGCTTTTGGATGGCGTGTGCAAATTAAATGAATGATACCTAAAGGTAGCAAGTTAATTACAGGGCATATGCAAATTAGAATATTCAGGATATTGGTTAAGGAATAAAAACATCGGAATTCTAAATCTTAAGGATTGAATTAATAAAATTTATTTATGAGGTATTGAATTGATAAAGAGCATATTTGAAAAATAAAAATAAATTTTTTTGTTAGTTGTATAACAATTGCTAATTAGCGCTTTAAGGGTATTAATTAGGGAATTATTTAAGATAAGTTTTTGTTAAGAAGTGATGTATTTAATAAAACAATATTAACAATATACCTTTTAACACGTGAGAGTAAAAAACATTTTTTTGGGGGTAAAATACCTAATTTATTAGGTTCTACTATTTAATTTGTTATGAAAAAAATATTTTTAATTCTTTAGCAAGTACCAAGATATTGATTACAAAAACATTTGAATTTCAACTTAATCCATGAAAAAGGATTATTTGTGAAAAGAACTAGGGATGCTCGATGGTCGGACTCGGTTAGATTCAGATCCAGAAGACCCAATCCGTGAAAAATCGAGGAGAGTAAAAGGTAACTCATTTCTGTCCGTTTGGGACAACATGTTGGCCAGATGATGGGTTGGGCCGGATGGAGGGTTGACAAGAGGTTGGTATGGGTATGAGCCAGTAAGGTTGGGTTAGCTTTTTAGAGCTGGTAAATTTTTTGGTAATTTTTTATTTTTGGCCAATTTTTTAGCTAAATACATAAAGTTGGGCCTTGAATCATGCATTGAGCCATTTAATATTTTAGTTGTAATATCCCAAAGACGAAGTTGGATTGCTAAATTTAATAAATATTTAATAGCAAATGTTATAGCGGTTTGTTATTAGACTTAATTGCACTTTTCGTTATCTTATTATTGGTCATATGCGATTTTTGTCTCTATAAATTTTTGAGCACGTTTGGGCCCCTGATTTTTTTAATGTTGCAAATTCGATCCTCCGATCCAATATTCGTCAAATTTTCAATGATCAACATAAAGAAACCATTGTTTTAAACACATAGAACCTCGACTTGAACTTTTATGGTAAAGGACCTTGTGGTAGAGAAAAAAAATGTTCTGCAAAGGAGGAACGAAACCGATAAATGGCAGAGAGGAATCATTGAATCTTGTTGAATCGAAGAGGCAGAGGAGGGAAAAGGTCTACCAGAGTTTCTATGCACCTAAAGTAGTGATTCTTCTCTGTTTATCATTGAAAGAATTGACGGACATTGGACAGAAGACCGAATTTGCAACATTGAAAAAATAGGGAGACTAAATGTGCTCCAAAAAAAATATAAGGGCCAAAATCTCACATGACCAATAATATGCGGACAAAAAATGCAATTAAGTCTAATAATAAACTGCGACCAGGTTCGACTGTAATATACCCGTTACTTATCATAAAACCATACGAATTTCAGTCAAATTAAGCCATGCATAGCTTTAAAGGAAGAAGCATTACACAAAAAAAAAGGCAGAAACAAGAATAAAATGAACATATAAGACAAGCAGGTGGTACCCACAGCGAGTTTCTCAGCATAGAAAAGGTACAAAATTTCGAATTACAACCATTGAAATATAGAAAAATTCATAAATTTACCAACCTTTGATGTGTGGCCACAGGAGCTTGGCAAGGAAGAAGCTATCAAGGAAGGGCTTCTGGAAATGGCAAATGAAGTTTAAGAATTTTAAAACAACACATGCCAAAAGTGTAAGTAGTATGGAGCTAGATTGTGTAACATGAATATGAACTTGTGAGAGAATATGGGATGTGACGAAAATCTGGTGCGAGAAGCGATAGTGAAGCTGGCACTCGCAGGGACTCACACAGCTGGAGCTACCATTGTTGAATCGTGAAACTCCAGAATAACAAGCTGCTCAGAAACAGACAATAGCCTTTGTATTTGATTCCACCAAGGTTCACTCTTCGGTTCTACAAAGCCCATTTTATCTCCCTATACTTTTTGGGCCACTTGTCTAATGCCCAGTTTCGTTGCTAAACCTGAAATTAAATAGCAAGTTGTAACCTTCTTGGTCAGGTTCGGTTACTGATGGGTTGAATTATGTAGAACCGAATTCATATCCTTATTATTCTTATTTTTTCATCATGTAACTTGATAACCAGTTTGAACCCGCCTATTTCGCCAAATTTCAAAATGGTTAGCTCGGACCCTGGGTTTTTGACCACCCCTAAAAAGAACCCCACAATTCCCAAGCACATCATAGCTTATCTGGGGCTAAATCCCTTCAACGACAACCTTATGGAGGGCGTGAGAGGGTGGAAGAACTCCAAATGTTACAATTGCATCACCATTTTTACCATGATTTCTTCTTTGTCTTAGTGAGAGTTTGGTTCCATGGTCGAAAGTAACATAATTGTGTTCATCCTGTTAAACGTGATTTTAGTAAAAATAGTGGTGTTTGATTATTGTCAAGCAAAATTGATTTTACCTTCAAACGTGATTCTAGTAGAAGTTACAAAAAACGATTTTTGCGTTGGTTTGGAAAATTTACATTAATTTTACATCAAAGTTGCTTTTAAAATAAAAACATCCAAACATAAAATCACTTCACTTCAAACTCAATTGTAATCAAATCAATTTCATTCAAAATCACGTTTATCAAATGTTTATCCAAATACACACTTTACATAGTTACATGTACAAACCCGGTGTGCATGCACCTCTAGTCTCTTATGCTTTGTTTGGTCTAAGAAAGAAAATGTAAAGAGAGTATAGAAAAATGTTGGTAAAATGAAAACGGTGAGAAAAAATGAATTTTAAGAGTTGTTTGGTACAAGAGAACATTAATTTTTTTTTTTGTAAATGGACAATTATGCCCTTGTTAGATAAGGTGGCTGATGGTAGACAGGAAATAAATTTGACATTTCACACTACTTTATCTTTGTTTTTCCCTCCTTCTGATAAGTGTAGATAAAACATTTTGAGTTTATGCTTGCAACTAGGGGAGGAAATGAGTCGAACTTGGTTCAGTTCGACTCGACTCGACTCGATAAGAATTGGTTCAGCTCATAGTTTGACTCGAGTTCGACATGAACCTTTTTTTTCAGCTCAAACTCGACTCGACTCAAACTCGCGAGTAGATCGGTTCAGCTCGTTAGCTCGACTCATATCAATCAATGGTCAAAAGTTGAATAGTTTTAAAAGTTAATACTATCAAATTTTTTTTTAAAAAATATATTATTTAAATAATAATAAAAATATATAATTTAAGTTGTATGTATATATATATATATATATATAATTGAGCTGGTTCATGAACCAAACGAGTCGAATTATACCTGGTTCAAGTTCAGCTTATTTATTTAACGAGCTCAATTTTCAGCTCAAGTTCAGCTCATTTGATTCATGAACCAAGTTCAACGAGCTATTTATTGAGTCGAGTTTCCAACTATGTTCGAGTTGGTTCGGTTCATTGTCAGCCCTACTTGCAACTAAGCTAACATATGTTTGCTTCAAAACAAGATTGCATAGGTAAATACAAACACGCCTAAAGTCATTATATATTTTTTTTGTTTTTCAAGATATCCTTTATGCACAACTGTGAAGACTAATCCACGAGGTATTGGACAACATTTAAGGCCTGAAATCTCTTAACCGGATTTTATCCGTACACAATTATCAAGAATCGAAACCTAACCACTTGCTTAAGGGACCCAGACTCATTATCACTCGGATCAACTACATGTTAATGCCTAAAGTTATTCTATTTTCTCTCATTTCATTTTCTTTTCTCCTATTTTCACCCAAACAAAATGTTAGAGTAACTGTAAATGGTATTTGATGGATTGGGTGAAAATATTTTGAAGAGTAAATTACATTTTATCTCCATCTAGTTTGACATACAAAATACTTTGTTGTTGTTGCTTGTGCTATAAAATTGACAATTTGTCTCACATGTTTTGCACTGTTATCCCACAGTCCCTGTGGTGTTTACTATTTAGAGCTTGTTTGGCACGTTACTTTTACGAGTTTATAGCGGATAGCTTATAGCGGATGAGAAAGTAATCCCGTTTGATAAGCGTCTCTGTCACGAGCTTAAAGCGTTTTTTCACGAGCTTATAATATTTTTTTCAGATGCTACTTGAAGTAGCGTTTGAGCTTATAACTTATAGCGTTTTATTTTTCTTTCCACTTTTATCCTTATTATCTTCATTTAATACTACATTTATCCTCTTTTCTCTTTTATGTAAAATCATTAATGAAGATGTCCTTTTATGTCATTTTATAATTTTCAGCTAGTTCAACCGCTAGTTTTACCAAACACTTTCACAGAAAATAAGCTAACTTATCCGCTATCGGCTACCAGCTAGCTTATCCGCTAACAGCTAATTTTATCAAACAGCCTCTTAAAATATTTTTTATAATTTTCCCATTAGAGTCGGAAATTTTAATTCGTCTCTACCTTTTTTTATAATTTAATTATTTTCAATGTGAATAAATTTAAAAATTAGAAAAAATAATTTTTATATATTACAGTAAGCATTTTCTAAATTAAAAATTAAAATTTATTTATTTTTAAATAAATATAAATATAATTAAATAAATGATATTTAGTGACGACAAATGTCGTCTCTTTTTAAAAAACATGAGTAAAAGATCATTCAAAATAGAACGAATATTGTTGCTTCCATTTGTTGTTAAATAGAGATGGAATTTTTCGTAGCAAAAGATCCTTTATTTATTAATAAATAAATGTTAATTTTAATGAGTGAATCTATAATTTGGTCCCATCGTATCAACTTAATTCCTATCAGAGGGACTGGATTGATTAACGTTTGACAATTTCAGGAACATTTTTGAAATTTCGAAAAATATCAGGAATCAAGTTGATATGATCTTACAAATTGAGGGACCAAATTAAGGATTTACTCTAATTTTAATTTAAGATATAAAGACTATTTTTATTTTTAAAATTTTTCACGTTACAAAATTAAGGCTAAACACCTGTTCCACTTATGTCGTGTGATCTAGGCATCTTTCCTTAGGGATAGAAATTTAAATCCGTCTATGATTGTTAAAAAGTGGATGGAAATAGAGGTGGGAATAGGTTAGGTCGCTTGTTGGGATCTATGATTTAATCTATTTAAGACCTATTCAGGTCTAGTCTATTTAAGAAAAAGGTCGGGTCAAAGCTTTTTAAAAAGTTTATATAGCTAAAGAGGTCAGACCAATGCTTTAAAAAAAGGCTATTAAGCCTACCAGGCCGAAAATTTAGGCTTAATTGCACTTTTAATCCCTTAACCTTTTTAATTATGCGATTTTGATCCCTCAAAAATTTTAATTGCACTTTTCGTCCCTTAACTTTTTCAATTGTGCGATTTTGGTCCTTCATAAATTTAATTGCACTTTTCATCTCTCAACTTTCTGAAATTGTGCAATGAAAGCCTTTATTATAGTCCCTAGAAGGACTAATTTTGCACAATTTCACAAAGTTGAGGGATGAAAAGTGCAATTAAATTTTTTGAGGGACCAAAATCGCTTAATTGAAAAAATTGAGGGACGAAAAGTGTAATTAAAATTTTTGAGGGACCCAAATGGCACAATTAAAAAAGTTGAGGGACTAAAAATGTAATTAAGCCTAAAATTTGATATATAATACTATAATATATTATTTATAATATTTATAACATTTGAAAGTAAAGACCTATTACCCCATTTAAATGTAGAGATCTAGTTGCATATTTATTTGTGAATACTGAACGACCTACTTATCAGTCTAGACTTGCCAACCTCTTTATCATTAGAGGCTTACAAGCCTATTCACAAGTGAAGGTCTATGACCTATTTATATATGGAGACATATTTAAAAGTTTTGTTGAAAAGTAGGCTTTTAAATAGGTTTTCAGACTAGACCAAACTTTAAAATTTGGCCTATATCAGGCTAATAGGCCAGGCTCAGGCCTTGAGATTGGAACGCAGGTCAGGCTCAGGCTTGTCAGGATTTAGTTCGGCCTAGCCTATTCCCACTCCTAGATGGAAGGAAAACATGTGAAGAGGTTGAGATAACAGTGAAAAAATAAGGACAAATTATCAAATTTTATAATATACATTGTATAAGTGTTTTTTGATACTAAATCATAGGTCAACCTGGCCGGGCCCGTTATTGGCCCGCCTAAAAGAGGGTGGGGTGGATTGATCCATTTGAACAAAATGAGTTAGACCTTCAAATCCACCCCGTTTAATGGTAGGTTGACCCGCTAAAAAGCAAAAAACTATAAAAATGGGTTGACGGATTGATCTATAAAAAAATTAAAAAAAATATGAAAACAATTGTAAAAGATACAAAAATAGTTATAAAAATTGACAACAGGTTATCCGATCAACCCGATCCGACCCGCCTCCAAACTGTTAAAAAATTAATTAAATTTTTTTAAGAATAGGGAGTTGGCGGGCCAACCCGTCAGTCCCGTCTCTGATCCACCTTCTTGATGAGTAAGCGAGGTGGATCAAAAGGGTTGATAGGTCGAAAACCCAACCCAACATGTTAAAATTGACGGATTAAATGGGTTAGACCCAACATTTTATCACCCCTTTTGTAATGTAATTTACTCTATTTTAAAATAATACAAGTAAAAATAATAAAACTTCTGAGATCCATTTCAATAAATCCCAGGTAGGAGTCCCCTCAGCTATTATTCAAAGGTGCATATGCAACTGGATGGTAACAAGCACGAAAGTTAGGGACATGCTACATGCTTGGCCAGGTCAAGGAATCGGTCTGACACCCTCACTCTGCGGAAGCAACCAAATCAAGAGAGGACCCAACAGAATATGGAGGATGTGTGAAATCCAAACACGCACCAAACCCTATACCGTGCACAATGAGAACATCACAGATCTCACGTTCCATTGACTATAACAAAACAAAAACAAACCTCGTCTCCCGAGCATTATTGCTTTCCCTCTGTGTGGGTTGCATCAATGTCAATGTAACCTACACCTAGCCTCTATTCCATAGCTTATAGCTAGAGTCAGACACAGTCTTTTTCTGCCATTGGAGACTGAGAAGTTCTTATTGGAAGAAGTTTTTTATTCTATAGTTTTATTAATATATAATAATTAAAATAAGGTCATTAAAAAAATAAGACATGCGTTAACCAATATCCTACCATTGATTAATGAATTAAAAATAAAAAATGATATATTTAATATAATAAATATTTAAATATTATATATTTCAATTATTTTGTTCTATCTTTCAATTTCTTATCTAGTAGTTTAAAATTATGTTTGGTTTAGAAAAAAAAGTGAAAATAAAAAAGTGAGAAGAAAATAAAAAAAGTAATTAAAAAAATGATTATTTAATTATTTGGTATGATAGAAAATAGAAGGAAAGTAAACATTCACGTTTCTCTCCTCTTGTTTGATTGAGTAGAAAGTGAGAGGAAAGAAAAAATGAATAAATTTCAGATTTATACTATTTTGATTTGTAAAAGAAAATGAATGGAAAGAAAAGGAGAGGAAAGAAAAAGAATGAAAAATAAGATGATTATTTAGTTGTTTGGTTGAAAACAAAATGAAAAGAAAGAAAATTAAAATTTTTCGCTCCTCTTATTTGATTGTGTAGAAAATGAGAAAAAATAAAAAAAAACATATTTATGAAATAACAAAAATACATTCATCTAATAATTTAAAAAATTTAAAAATGATAGCTTTTTTATCTTTCTACAAAAGACAGGCTCCGTCTAACATGCACCCTCTGCAAAGAGGTGTATGCTGCACACTTATCCAAATTCCTTTCTTACCCTCATCCTTTCCCACCACCATCACCATCACTACCCCACACCCACCTCCACACAGTAAACGAACCAACAACCACCGCCGCCGCCACTCGTCTGCCATGACCCGTCTGCAATTTCACTCGTCTGACATGACCCGTCTACAGTTTCACTCGTCTACCATGATCCGTTTGAAGGTTCACTCGTCTTAGCAGACGAGTGAACAGAAGACGAGATGCAGTAGACGGGTTAAATTGCAGATGAGTCTCGACGGACAAGTGATTAGCAGACGAGTCATAGAAGACGCGTGAAACAGCAGACGGGTCATGGCAGACGGTTGAAACAGTAGACGGGTCATACCGGACGCGTGAAAGTGCAGACAAGTCACAGCAGACGGGTCTGAGCAGACGAGTGAAACAATAAATGTGTGATTGTGATTGAAGGAGCATGCTGCACCAAAGTTATGCAGGGTGCATACTAGCATTCACCCAAAAACAAAAGTCATGTCATGTTTTCCAAGATAAAAAGCTGGGTGGTCTGTGAGTTTTCCTTCCAATTGGGGAAGAAAAAATAAATATGTGGATCCCAAGTATTTTTTTTTCCTTCCTATCATTTTCCTTTTAATCCAAACAAGATAAAACTTATTTTTCTCTTCTCTTTTTTTCACCACCTTTTCTTTCCCCCTCTTTCCATTGTATTATACGATGCATATGCATTAGTCCCTCTAACATCGCCTTATATTAATGAAATTTCAAAAACGTCTCCGAATTTGTCAAAAGTTAATCAATCTAATCCCTTCGTCGATAATGTCAGGGACTATATTGATTGAGATTGGAGATTAGATTGATTAACTTTTGATAAGTTCGGTGATGATTTTGGAATTTTGTTAATGTCATGGACGACGTTGATACAGTGTTACAGTTTTAGATACCAAATTGGGGATTTACTCGAAAAAAACATATTTATGAAATGACATAAATATTCTTAGCTAAAAATGGGAGATAATAAATAAAATAAAAATGTAAAATACACTGTTTAAAAAAAATGCAACATATACGCTCACTAATAAGGGTGGCAAAGTGGGTTGTGACCCGCGGGTCAACCCGCCAACCCGTCAGAACTTGACGGGGTGGGTTGGGGTTCTCAACCTACCAACCCACTTTGATCCGCCCCGCTTAACTCACTCGAAAACGGGTTGGTGGCAGGTCAGGGAGGGTTGACCTGCCAACCTGCCATATTAAAAAATAATTTTTTTATTAGTTTATTTAATATTTAATATTATTTAATTTAATTAAATTGTTACTTGATATTATTTCATACTGTTATAAGATAAGATTATTTCAATTTTTTAATAATAATTTAAGAAAGGATATGAAGATTGTCCAAAAAAAAGAAATGTTATATGATTTTTTATTAATTTTTTTATAGAAGGTCAACCTACCAACCCAATTTATGTTTTTATGTGTTTGGAGGGCCAACCCGTCAACCCGCCATTAGACGGGGTGGGTTGGGGGGTTCAACCGATATGTCTAAAATGGGTTGGCCTGCCCCACCTCGTTTTGGGTGGATTAATGGCGGGGCGGGTAAACCCACCTTGTCATCCCTACTCACTAATGCAAAAAGAAAGAATAAACAATATATCATGAATATGTGAGAGTATGTTAATAATCCCTTTTAAATATTTTTAAATTTTTTAATTAATTTTGATTAAGTTTTAAGTAAAAGTTTGTATTTCTCAATTGAACCAAATTAATAAAATTTAGGCTAAACTCCATTTTTGGTCCCTTATCTTTATTTTAGGTTGCATTTTGGTCCCTCATTTATTTTTGTTCCGTTTTGGTCCATTATCTTACAAACATTAGCCTATTTTGATCCTCACCGTCAACTTCGTCACAAACACCATTCGTTTCTCCTTACGTGGCTAACATCTGTGACATATGTATGTCACACCTGGCCTACCTTCCAGCATGGATTCGACTGTTGCAAATGGAGGGTCATCTTTAGGGATTTAAGCTCGTAGGGTTTCATTGCTCTTCCCCAATTCCACTCCTCTTCTAACAATGTCTCGATTTGATGCCTCATGTAGCAGTTTTGGCCCGAAATCTTCCAAGAAAGATGACCTGACAGCCACCTTGCAACCCTCTCATGGTCATCGCAAGCACAAATGGCTTCCTGTGTGCGACTGCAGGGACATTTCCATTGCCGTCGTTCGAACTGTATTCACACCTGGAAATTATGGCAAGAAGTTCTGGGGATGTAAGAACCATAAGGTATGTCAATTGGTTCTATAATTGGTGCACACTTCTTGCCTAGCTAACTTCCAAACGTTCTTCGTCCAAAAGTAGCTTCACTTCAGCTAACCCTAAATAACCCATGCGCTACTCTTTCAATCTTTAAAGCTTCACTTCAACTTTCCCTCCAAATGAAGCAACGAGAATGATTCTTCAATGTCTGGTGTGTTATTGTCCAATGAGGCATCAAAACGACGTCGTATAAGCCAGGCACGAAACGACGTCGTTTAGGTCCAGAGCTCCACGTAGACAAGTCAAACGACGTTAAGTCCATATTAGACCCACGTATGCAAGTTCCGTTAATGGCCTAGATGGAAGTTGACGATGAGGACCAAAATAGGCTAACATTTGTAAGATAGAGGACAGAAACGAAACAATAACTAAATGAAGGACCAAAATGAAACATAAAATAAAGATAAGGGACCAAAAGTGTAGTTTAGCCTAAAATTTATTAACTTAAAAATTTAAAAATTTTACCCATTAAAACTTCATATAAGTGGAAAAGTGAAAAGGGAGCCTCTGATAAGCATTCGATTTCGTGAATATTTGTGTTGGTCGAAGGATAATAGAACGAGAGGGGTTTTAATGTTTTTTTTCACCAAAATTTGGTCTATCCCTCTCGTTCTCTTTCGAAATCGCACGGAAAGCCCTTTTTACGTGGGTTCCACAGAAACATTCCTTCCTTCCTTTTCCTATGAGAACCAAATGATAGAACCCAACATGTTTTTCCTCTTTTCTTTCCTCTGTTTTTCTTTCCATCTATTTTCAGCAAAACCAAACATAGTGCAAAGGAAACACAATGGAAAGAAAAGAGAGTATAGAAAAGGCGAAGAAAGGGAAATTTCCCTCGTTTGGTTAGCTGATGAAAAGGAAGGAAAGAAACATCTTAGTGAGGCCCACATCCAATTTTGTTTTTGGGCTAGATAGGAAGAAAAAGGGTGAAAGGGATGAGTTTTGATTAAAACACGTTATTGTCCTTAACCTATTTATGAAGCTCTCTCCTTCTTTTTCACTAGATCCACCACCAAGCTTGCTCACCATTCATCTAAACAGTCACCAAACAAAAATTAGGCACCCAACCTCCTCCAAACCACCACCTCTCAAATCGTCGCGAGCTTTGTCGCAGTGTCGCCAAGTTCATGTGCGTTTCCAGCTTGTCCAAGCGTTGTTGTACAAATGTTGCCCATCGTTCCACCGCCTTTCACCATCGAGTCTAGCTATCGGCAAAAGCCACTGCATCAAGCTGCCTGCCGCTGTCGATCCCAGCCACCGTCAAAGCTACACAAATGTTCCAACTGCGTCACGCACCAACTGTCGTCATCATCACGAACTAGAGCCTTAACCCTGCGTTGCATGTCCAACCGCTTCTCAGCCATCGTCGTTTGCCTCATCGTCCACTGCCTTCCCAACCGCCGCCTCTATTTCAAGTTGCAGCTCATACCCCATTTTGCATTTGAACCTTGTTTGCAGCTCAACAGCTCTCTTTGATGGCAAATAATTCATTTTAAAAGTATATTATTAAATTGCAACGCAACTGAAACGACAATGAGAGAAAAGTTTTAGCTTTCTTTTCTTTCAATTTCTCTCCTGCTAAACTATTAAGCGTTGGTTTGTTTCAGTGTTGCATAATGCCCAAATGCGCGTTCGTTGAAAGTTGGGGGAGTACTGTATTACTTTGGAAAAAAGTGCATCCATTCTCATGTTTCTTTGTATGCTAGCAAAAATTATGAAACAAACATAGCCTAAATAATCACCCTATTTTCCACTCTTTTTCTGTCATTTCTCTTTCTTCATTTTCTTTCCTTTCATTTTCGTTGCTCTGAATCGCCTATATCTACGAGTTTGATGTCTATCACTAAAAGCGTCTGTAGGTATATGACAAATTTCTTATAGTAATAATATTAGGACACTAGTTAATAGGACCTTTAAATAAAAATAAAATAATATTTGTTGGTATATTATCATTTTTAATTTTAGATAAAAAAAAGTAGCAATTCCCAAATTAAAATTAAAATAATATACTTTCATCAATAATATAAAATAAAATTTTCTCCATTCTAAAAATTCCTCTTCGAGTTGTAGCCTCTTACAATGCTAGGTAAGAAACTAAACTCCACCTATAAAGATGCCCCTAGTCATGGAAATTTCTTCATTTACCACATCCTATATCTTCAACAGTTATGGAGGATATTTATGTTAAAATAACAAGAATGCGGATGGTAAGGAGTGTTTTTAAGATATGGTTTAATATATTGAAAATTTTTACTTAATTTTGTAATACAAACTTTTCTTTTGTTTATTTTTAACTAATACTCTTAGAGCATCTTCAATGCAAGTTGCTTAAGTATTGGATAGAGCTAAGCAAGTTTTTTACACGGTTGCACTATTGGAATGAGCTTAGCCATGAATTGCTTGTAAGAGTTGCTATTAGTAACTACTGATTCTTATATAAGAACCTCCAATAAAATAAGAAAAGAGAAAAAATAGAGAATTGCATTGATTATCTTTCTCTGAAAATTGAAATAACAATAAATGTGAATAAAGATATGAGTAAAAAAGAAAAAAAATGTGCATTTACCTTAGTTTTGATGAGAGTAAAATGGTTATTCAATGATTTAATTGAACCCGTCTGTGGTGTTTAACTCGTCCACTTAGTGTGCAGATTAAAATGATAAAGATTAAGTGTTTATATGAACTAAGCTTTATCGTGTTATCACCTGTCTGGATCTAAGGCAAAAGTTCACTCGTCTGAACAATGGAAAGTTCACTCGTCTGAACAATGGTTCAATCATCTGATCGTTCGTCTAAACTATTAAAAGTTCACCCGTCTAATGAAGTCTTCACCAGTCTGTTGACCAACGTTGAAGAAATCCCTTCAATCCGTCTAATGAAGTTACTCACCCGTCTGGTGACTAACGTTGAAGAATACATTGGATGAAAGCGGTCTCGTCTCTGAAAATGAACTTCAACAAAGTGCTTTGCCTGAACACAACTGCAACTTACACCGAAAGGCAAAGTCTTCCCTCTGATGGCAAAAAGCAAGAATAAAGATCTGCTAAAATCAAAGGTGTATCAGAAATCTTCACCATTCTAATGAGAGAGAACAAGCGAAGTTCTCAAGGCTTTAATGGCTGATCAGAACGACTTTTTGCATTTATTGAAGATCTGCAAAAAGCCAAGCCTTCAAACATTGTGTCTAACGACTTTAAAATCTTGAAGCCTATTTAATGAAGAAGACTTTGAAGATTCAAGCAGTAAAGTGAAAAAGATATGAGAACGAACAAAGCAATCAAAGAGCATTTACTTTGCTCATTTATACCTTCATTCTTTCATTATTTATTCTTCAATCATTTCAAGTTATTATGCAGTCTTTTAGAACATCACATTTAATACACTCGTCTGAGTGCTTGTGAAAGACTTGCAAATTGTAATTTACTTTACAACTTATCTCAAACAAATCTGTCTGAGCCTGAAGAGGCCAGATGTACAAACAATACTCGTTTGAGCCTGAAGAGGTTAGGTGTGCAAACAATACTTGTCTGGAACCTGAAGAGGCTAGGTGTGGAAATAATACTTGTCCGTCCTGTAACCTGATTCAGTTATAGTGAAAAAACTTGGTGCTGCCAAGGACTGGACATAGCCTCGTTTGTTAAGGGGTGAACCAGGATAAAACCTGTTGAGTGATCCCTCTCTTTCCCTTAACTCTTTAGTTTGATTATTTATCTTAACTATCATCTAACTAAAGGGGTTTTTAATTGGATTTATCAAACTATTTTCATCTTGCATAATTGTGTGTTTTCTGTGAAAATCTTCAGACAAATTATCAGTCTGACTGACCCGTCTTAGTTTACACGTCTATTCCTTTTACCCGTCTGTGCTTGCGAAAAAGTTTCTTAATTTCCCATAAATTTGTCAAACACCATTCAACTCCCCTTCTAGTGTTTGCATCTGTCTATTTCAAAAACCAGTTAAACCAACGTAAAACAGTTTTAGATAACGGTCGATTTATTTTTTTTGTTTTTATTTTTTTAAAAAATAGAACGTACTTTTGGACTTTGATCCGGTTTGCTCGGGGCTTCAAGACTCGAGTGATTAGAAACTCAATATGCATCTTTGATTAACTCTCGTAGTCAATTAGGATATATTATATCAGCAACATTAATATACTCCTCAGTCCTAACTTAAATGTTCTGAACTGTCATGCATATTAAAAGTTGTATTTTTTCTCCGACTTATTGATTGATATTTATATTAATGTTTGTGTATATATATATATATACACCATTTCGACCATCAACAAAATCGGTTGAATCGATTGAACCTTGAACCACTCTACTTGCCGGTCTTTCGATTGGATCGGTTTTTAAAACACCGGGGAAAAAGATTGTTAGGAATAGGGATGAAGAAAGAAGGAAAAGAAAAAGGGTGGAAGAGATATTAGTATATTATTACTTTTTTTATTTGGTGTTATATGTTGAAAAACCAAAAAAGTTTTACTTTCCTTATTCTATTTTATTGAAGAAAATATTAAAGTTATAGGATGTTTGAAAAAGATTATTTCGTTAAAAAACGGTTTTTTTTTGAAAAAAAATGTTTTGCATTTATTTGTAATATTTGACAAATCGGATTAAAATATGAAAAAAATTATTTTGGTAAGAAAAAATGATATTTAGAATAGTTAGAAATTTAAAGCTTATTTAATAAAGTTATTTAATTATTTTTTAAAATAATAATAATTGATTATTAAAATAATATGTTTTTAACAACTAATCCAAACTTGTTCTATTTTTCTTTTCTTTCCCTTCCATTTCTTCCAACATTTGACGAATATAAATTCACTATTTCCTCCTTAATTATCTTTTTTTTTCTTCATTTATTTATACCAACAAGGGAAGAAAAATATTATCTTATACTTTTCTTTCTTTTCTTTTCAGATTATGCATACCCAACAGATCAAAAAAAGGAAACGAGATATATGATAATCATCCTTAATTGATTGATTTGTAAGAATTAGAGATTTGAAATCATGTATTTTTCATGAAATTCACAAAATTTGCACCACTTAGAGTATGTTTGGGAAAACTATTTTTTTTTTATTTCAGTTATTTTTTTGGCTAAAAAGCTATTTCATACATAATCTATAATGTTTGGCAATTAACTTAAATTTATAGAAAATTTTTTTTCGGGAAAAAAGGTTGTTTTATGGTATCTAATTTGTTTTAACTTAGGATTGTTGTAATTTGATTATTTTTCATTCTCAAAACTCTCTTCCCTATTTATCCCTACAAAACTAACTTCCAAATAAATGCTATTAAATTATACAAATAACTTCATACCCTTTTCGTAATTTACTATGTAAAAATAATTTTTTTGCATCATCTAAACGAAATGGATTGTCTTAAAATCACTTTTCAGCAAACATACTCA
This sequence comes from Ammopiptanthus mongolicus, assembly GCA_039655645.1. Classification (NCBI taxonomy): domain Eukaryota; kingdom Viridiplantae; phylum Streptophyta; class Magnoliopsida; order Fabales; family Fabaceae; genus Ammopiptanthus; species Ammopiptanthus mongolicus. The sequence continues at coordinate 92,116,511 of CM077343.1, forward strand.
AACAAAAACAGATTCTGATTATATAATCGTTTATCAGTATAATATATTTTTTTCAGCTTTTCCAAACACACTCTAAGAGCTATATAGATAGAAGAGTTGCTAGGAAAGGTAAATTTTTTTGAACATTACTAAAATTTACATTTTCTTTTATTTTTGTATATTTTTATTTATATTCTTAATAAAATCAACTGAATATAAAAAATGCTTTTTCATAAGTGGTATCAAATAAAATGTAGTAATTACTAGGGACGTAAATGGGGCAGGGTGGGTATGGTGGATAGTAGCCCCTCAATATCCATTTCATTGGATGAATTTTATATCCGTCCCTGTCCTATTATCAGTGCGGGTATCCATCTTTCAGATTTTAAACAAATTTATCAATATTTGCTGGTATTTATGGATATTCAACACCACACAAATTTTTTATTCGCACATGAAATTCAAATTAATTCTGCATTTGAGTTCCTAGCTGATACGAAAAGTTCTTGTACTTGAAAAATATAATAATAAATATACTAAACAATATGATCACATGTAAATAGTATAATTATATATGCTATTAAATTAAAATTTAAAATATTAAATAGTAAAAATAATCCATAAATGTATCTGAATTAATTCATTCACAGATGAATATTATTTTAATTCATTAACCTAATATTTTTAAATATAAATATTTTAATCCCTTTTAATCAAATCTAAAATATTATATTATTCACATATGAACGTTAATCCATAAACACTCCCTTAAGGTAATTTATTTATACATGTAAAGAAGCATTTTAATAATTTAACATTAGGGGATATATGTGCGTACGAATATTAGCGAGAGAAAGGCAGGGGAGGGGGGCCATGTCGCTGTGAGGTGAATTAGTACAGTGACAATGGCATGTCGCTTTTGTACGGAAAGCCATTTTTCCCGATGAACAGTGATTTCACTGTTTTGGTTTTGTCTATCAAAGTTTAAAGAATGCTAAACTTGCTTCTTTTTTTTTAATGATAATTTAGATCCTATTCACTGGGATATTTATAAAAAATATTTATAATGAATAGGATAAATATTCGCTTTTAGATACGAGAATGGGTCTGGATAATTACCCACCAATAAGAGAGGGTATGGATGCGGGTAAGGATACTCTAGTACTCACCCCGTATCACACCCGCATATATAAATATATATATTTATATATTTATTTATTTATATTACTTCATATAATTATAATTATATATCAAATTTTAAAAATAAAAATAATGTAATTTATGGTTTCTTAACTATTTTTCCTTTCAGACTTAATCACCTACTGACCTAAGCATTAACAGCAGCCATTGATGTTCTGTGTTATTTTTTCACTTTTTTTTAGTTAAAGTGTGGGTAATTGGTGCGGGTATGTATACCTAAGTATCCAGAGGGTACGGATAAGGATACTTAAGTTGTTACCCGTGTGGGTACGGATCCGGATACGAGTATTTTTTTCAAACGCAGGTATGGGGACGGATACTATAGTACCCTACCCATTGCCATCCCTACTTTTCTTGTTTTAATCGGTGTCCTTAAAACATTCGTTAGCATGATCCAAGTTTAAAAAGTAAAATAAAATCTCACATTTCATATTATTAATTTTATTATATGAATTTTACTATAAAATTTTTATTATTTATATTAATTTTTTGAAAATTCTCTTTTCAACTTTTTTTTATTGAAAAATGTTTTTTGAACATCTAAAAGGGACATCATAGGGTGTCCTTTTGTTTTTTGATGTATTTTTGAGATGCGTGTATATCTAAGAAAAATAGAAAATAAATAAGAAATAGAGATAAACACATATAATATCACATATGATATCTAAATTTTAATGTTCAAATAACACAATTCTTTTTTATTTGTAACGGTTAGGTACTCCTTCTTAAATCAAATATATTAGTCTCATACAACCTCTCTTTAAGATGAGAAGGGTCTAACTAACCAGCATCATACGAATATTATTTAAAAAATCAATCAAAAAAACTTTATATTGAGATGATAAGTGTAAAACTCTTCTATATATTAAAATCTCACTTTTCTATGCAAAATTATTTTTTTAATTACTTAATCAATATTTTTAAGACACTTGTTAGTATTATTCAAAATGTTCATTTATAAGATTGGTTATTTAGATGCATGTTTAGTTTTCGTTTGCAACTATAAACTTAAGTTAGCAGTGTCATTTCTATAAAATAAATTTCATCCAACATGAAAGGAGAAAAAATCTCAATTGACAAAAAATAAGTTTAAAATGGAAACATAGCAGATAATCATAAAATGGCAGTACATCTAAACTTGTTTATAGTAACGTAACTAGAAAGCGATTGGTTAAGCTTGATTATTTATCAAAATAGCCTTTTCTTGAGGAAAGAAGTCTTTTTTCCAGTTTCCACAACATGTTCAATTGAAAAATAAAAGTTGTATAAATTTTAAGGCATTATAACAACTTTTTCTCATAAGCTAAAATTTGAGTTTATTTTATTGAAGAGTGGGATCCATCGACTCCATTATGATAAGTTTGAATTAAATTTAAACCAAATCCTTACCCCTTAATTTATTTATTAAAAAAGTCATTTTGAAATTTATTGAATTAGAATTACAATAAATTGAATGATAAACATTTGAAGTAAGAGTCTTTATTTTCTCGTTGAAAAATCGTGTTTTCTCGCCGTAACAAAAGCTTGCTTTTATATTGGATAATAAAAAAGTAATGATTGTTGTTTCATTACAAATTTATTTTTGGAATTATAAATTGTAATTCAAATATATCCTAAAGTCTTTTAAAGTTACTGATATAGTTGATGGATCCTACTTTTATTAAATTATATATTTTATTTTGTTATTAATTATATTGATAAATATAATATATACATTAAGGCACGTATAATTAACCTTTTATTTTTTTGAATAAATTTTTAATTTGATCCTAAAATTATAAAATTATATCAATTTGATTTTTATATCAATTTAATCCTTAAACTTATAAAATTCATATCAATTTAATTTACGATTAAGAAATTAAATTAATTAATATTTGATAATTTTGACAATGTTTCTCAAATTTCAAAAATGTCAAACACTAAATTATTTTATTATGATCTTACAATTTGAATTTGAAGGAATCTTCCTGTTCATAATATTTGAACTTTTGGTAGACGAGAAGAGATGGATATGGCTTGGCCAGTTGAGTCTACACCCACCATCCTTCTCTCTCCACCTTTAATTGGTGGCTTTTCATCTCAAAGCTGAGCTGAGGACAACCATCTTCACAAGCCAAACAGGCATACCGATACCGACATTCCCAACATCAAACTCTTCTTCCTCCAATAAGGAAAGAAAAATCATCAAAGTACAATTCGGCACCAAATTCCTTACTTAGCTAAACTCTCACCAAACGCCAACTGCATCTCTCTCTCTCTCTCTCTCTCTCTGCCTCCTTCCAATATGGCTAACAAAAATCTCTACCTTTCTGTTCCCTGGATCTGATACCTGGACATGATTTCCACACTCACTTGAAACTCTCAAAGCTAAATTTAGCCAAATGCCTGCATATTTATCCTATCATATGTCCCTCTCATACTAAACCACCCTTTGCTTTTGCTTTACATAAAACACACCCTAAATAGTCAACGGTTCAGTCTTTCTTTGCTTTGTTGGCTTTTGTCTTGTCTTTTTTTAGGTGGGTTTTTGGTTTCTTCGATTATATGCTGGTTCATTCTGTGTGTCATAACATAAATATAACTCACCCATGAAAAAAAATAAAAGGGCTAAAGCTGTTTACTTTCTTCTTTTGTTTTTTGTTTTTTTTCCAAATGAGGATAAAAGTGAAGAGGGAGAAGAAGCTTTGATTTGATTAATGGCGAGGGAGAAGATTCAGATTAAGAAGATCGACAACGCCACGGCGAGGCAGGTGACGTTCTCCAAGAGACGCAGAGGTCTGTTCAAAAAAGCTGAGGAGCTCTCAGTTTTGTGTGATGCTGATGTTGCTCTCATAGTCTTCTCTTCTACTGGGAAGCTTTTTGAGTACTCCAGCTCAAGGTCTTTCTTTTCTATGCCCTCTCTCTCTCTCTCTGTGTGTGTGTGTATATATATATATATATATATACACACCCCTCTCTATACATACACACCCCTCTCTCTGACTTTGTGTGACTAAAAAGGGTTGATGGCTTGATGGGGTTTCAGTGCTATACCGTCTGTGTTTTGGAACGTTTTTACGGTTTTCTTTGTCTTTTTTTTTTTTTTTTTTTTTGCTAAGATCTATCTATCTGTAGTTTACATGAACATAATAAGTAGGCTAGCCATTATGGTATACTAAGCAGGATGGTATATACTTAAGTTGGTTCTGTTAAGAATAATATTGACATTACTAATTACTAATGTTAAGTGACGTTCAGTTTTTTCGCTTAATTTACTGATCAGCAAAAAGAAAAGAAAAAGAGGAAGAGAGATATAGGATTGTAACATAGCACTTAATTTCTGGAGGCTACGTAGTGACAGTTTGATGTAGTTCATAGTGGTAATGCCGTTATATAATTCAATTGTAAAAAAATTTTATCCTTTGCTTAAAGCAAGAGGTTAACCATGTTAGCTTTTTATGCTTGTTTACTGTTTTGATTTCCTGCTTTCCTTCTTTGTTTCTAATTGTTTTGTCTTTCCCACTTATGGCGAGTTTTCTGAGGTAGATGAAGAATGAAAATGATGATAATGTCTGAAGATGCATTTCATTAGATATATATACGCTATGGCCATATATTGGCTTTATAACTTCTTGAGCAAATAAAGGATAGTCTAAATTTGATACATATTTCTTGCTAATTCTAAAGCATATTAATCATGTTATGTTGCTTCTTCGGTACATTTTTAACAAAGATGCTTTGATTTAATTTGGATATACTTTGAGTGGTGTTTAGATGGTAAAAGAAAAATGAGTTATGCTAATGTAACAAAACAATTAGGAGAATCTTTTGCTTAAACTCAGTGCTTACGAATTGAGTGTACAAGACCAATCGTATCACTAATTAATAAATAATTATCATGATTTATGAATAGATTATAATCCTAATTAACTCAGGAAAATCTTAGGTGCAGTTTCATAGGTGCTTTAGGTGTTGTTTTCTAATGAGAATAAGACAAGTGTTACTCCTTATCACTAAAATTATAACATATGTAACGGCTTATACATATATCCTATTCTTATTGGAAAATAGTACGTAAAGTACCAATGTAATTGCATCGAAGTTTTCTCCTTAACCCTATCAGTTAATTTTATAATTGGCTTATAGCATACACAATTTAGGAGCTACGACTTTAAGCAAGTTTTTCTCTAGCAATTTGTCAGAAAAAGACAGAATCCAACGTATGAAAGACCAATAACATAAAGAAGGATTCTTGTATAGACCTGCCCTATCTCCGAACAAATAGCCTAAATCTGTTGGTATCACCCAACATAAATTCAATGTACAGAACAAATCTGAACCATTTAGTTCACATCTACAATCTTGTATGTTATTTGGTTTTTATATTACTTGGTGGCTTTATTCTTAATGTGACTTTGATGCATTCTCTTCTGAAGCATGAAAGAAATACTTGAAAGGCATCATTTGCACTCAAAGAACCTGGCAAAGCTGGATCAACCGTCTCTGGAGTTGCAGGTCAGTTTTGAGAGCAAAATTTGGGTTGGTGCAGTTCCGTTAAAGTGGGAGATGCATAATATGTGGTTCATACGTCTTCCATTAACTTCCCCTTCTCATTTATCATTTTTTGATAATATTCTGCACTGGTTTTCCATAGATTCTGAAATTTCTTGTTCGTAAGACATATTCCTATGTTAATGTTGGGAATTCCAAGTGGGAGTAAAGATGTGGACGAAGAAGTCCCACATTGAAAAGAATTTGACAAGTTGAAGTTATATAAGTGGAAGAGACCCATTCTAATAGTTCAACTTCATTCTTAATTAGTTTTTAATCAAAAACTTTCTTAGTGGTTTTTAATTAACTACATCACACATACATGAAATATATGTATGTAAAGTGGTAGATTCATTAATTACTGGATGCAATATGACACTACAAGAAATTTTCCATATAGCTATAGACATTTTTAGTGACCGTCGTTCAAACTGTAGGTATAAGTATTAGTGTTGGCCAAACCATAGGTAAAGGTAGGTGGAGCATAGGTAAAACGTATTGATCGTCAAATGCAACTGTAGATAAAGGTATGTGAATCGTAGGTAAAACCTATAATGACAATCAATTGCCATTGGTATTCGTTACTCATAATAGACGGATGAACCGGTCGTAGGTGAATGTAAGCTTTATATATACCTACAGATTTTAAACATATAGTGACAGATTTTGATTGTTATTGAAAGACAAATTTCATGTTGTGGTTGTTTTTAAATAATATAACCTTCATGTGTATAAATTTTGGAGACTGATGAAATAAGATAGATGAGTAATATAAATAATATTCAGATAAAATAGAAAGGGAATGGTTGGAGTAAAAAAAATGAAAAAAAATTACTTTTCTATGTTTGAATGATTAACGGTTGAATAAAGAGAAAGGTAAGTCATAAGTATAAAATTTTAATACAATTATATATGAGTTTCTTAGAAACACAATTTAATGAAATAAGTAAAAAGGTTACATTTTGAAATAAAAGTGAAAGTGTTTTTTTTTTTGGGTTATAACGGTGGTCTAAGATTTGGTGTAGGGTGGGGAGGGGTAAGCTAAAATAAAATTTGACCCTGAATTCAAGGAGTCCGAACTTAGGGTTTGTTTGGAAGAGCTTATGGAAAGCTTATGAGAATAGCTTATGGAAATAAACTTACGTAAATAGTTAATGAAAATAGTTTGTGGTCTTCCTATAAGCTCTTTTTAGTTTATTTCCATAAGCTTATCAGAGAAGCTTATGAAAATAAGCTGTTTTTAGCTTATTTAAAAAAGAGCTTATTGAATAAACACTTAAATAAGTTGTGTATCCAAACACACCCTTAGTGTAACTTGATCTAAGGCTTTTGAGCATAAAAATAAAGTTATTCCTCCTTATTGCCTCCAATTTAGAAAGGAACAGAAGTGGAAATTTAGGTGAAATGATTATATTCCTTTCCCTTTCATACATCTTTTGATTACTCAAATCTCAACCGCAGCTAGTTGAAAACAGCAACTACTCTAGATTGAGCAAGGAAGTTTCTGAGAAGAGCCGTCAATTAAGGTACAAGTCTCACAATCTCGTAATTAACGGAATAGTTTGTGGTGTTTATTGAAATGTGACGACATAACAATGTGCAAAAAGTACAGGCAGCTGAGAGGAGAGGATCTTCATGGTTTAGATTTCGAAGAATTACAACAACTGGAGAGGTCTCTCGAAGCTGGGCTGGGGCGTGTAATAGAAAAGAAGGTCTGCAATTTTACTTTTTAATTTTTTTCTCTAGTTACCATGCACCAGCATAATTACCTATGATTTTATATAACTGAATCTTTTTTATTTTCAGGGAGAGAAGATTATGAATGAGATAACTGGTCTCCAAAGAAAGGTCAGAAACTGGAGATTCCATTATTTGAGCTTACACATATTAATTGATGATGATGATACATGAGTATATAGTTCATGCATTGGTTACTAGATATACCTGTATGACTTAAAACTCTTATCTCATATCTAAGAAAATTGTGTTCTTTTGCATGCTTCTAAGTTCACATACCAATATGCCTAGATTGTGGCAATGAGTTGCTTAGGCTTTGTTTTTTTATTTTCCATTCTATTTTATTTTTGACAAAACTCAAGTAAATTTCTTTAAGTGATTATATATGGTGTTGTTTTTCAATAAAAAAATAAGATGCATGTAGTTATTTCTCAGCTCATCCTTATATTTAATTATTTATTTATTTAAAGTTTTCATTTATGAGCTATAAAAAATAGTACACAGTTGTATATCTAAATTAAAAAACAGTACAAAAATTTACCTAATGTTAATTGTCCTTTATTTTATTTTATTTTATTGGTAAGAGTATTAATTTCTTGAAACTGTTAGATTGTCAATTGATCTGATAATCACTCGTCAGTGATCTCTTCTTTGTTTAATCAAATTTAATTTTCCGTCCTGTCAACTAACCAGTATAAATGAACCTCCAGGGAAGGCAATTGGTTGAAGAGAACGAGCGACTAAAGCGTCATGTATGATGTTCCTGTTAATGTTTTTTTGTGTGCATTTTAGCGCAAGCGGACTTGATTCTTGTCACTGAATCTAACTTCTGCAAGTAAATTGCTAATAAAAAAACTTGTATATATATATATATATATATATATATATATATATATATATATATATATATATATATGTTGCACTCAATTAGGTGGCGGACATAACTAAGGGCAAAAGACATGGTGGTGCCGAGTCTGAGAACTTAGTTGCCGAGGAAGGTCAATCTTCAGAGTCTGTTACTAACGTTTACAACTCCACTGGACCTCCCCAGGACTATGATAGCTCAGACACGTCGCTTAAGTTGGGGTGAGTGAGTGAGTTCACTTCAGCACAAAATAACTCGTTCATTTTATTATACATGATGATTTCACTAATGCTAATGGTGTAGTATATATATATATATTTTAGGAGAAATTCTAGATAGCCAGAGTTCACATGCTTTTTATTTAGATGAGCTTACTATTTTATTCCGTTCAACAACTACTATTGAATTTGGTTACATTTAGTCAAAATTCTGACTAATTTTTCTTATATTTTATTCTATATGTTAGCAAGCATATTGTGAAGTTTTAAAAACCATTTTTGCTGGAATTATTCGTAACGTTAATGTGTATCTGTAGCTTTGCTTTATTTATTAACGCTTTACATGAAATACTTGCAGGCTGCCATACACTGGCTGAACGGAAGTGCATGCGTGTAAGGAGTTAAAGTTGTATGCATAGATGACCAAAGATTATGGTGTCTAAATGTAGTAAAGGATTGTGGCTCTGATCCGCCACCGTGAAGTGGCAGTAGTAGTGTATGTAATTAGTAACGACTAATGTTATGGGTGCTCTAGATGATGGCAGTCAGAAAGTTTACTTAGGAAAAAATGTAATTCCAATGTTTAATATGCATTAATGTGTTATCCTTCCATGTTTTTTTCCTTTTTCGGGTTTGCATTGAATAGAGCTGTTAAAGGTCATTTTGACTAATGATTAAAAGCTTATCAATTCACCAAAATGGTGGTTTAAGTAGTAAAATTTAAGAAAACTTTAGTTGGACAACTATGAACAGCATAGGGGACAATATATAGTAGAAGTATGTGACTGTGGGTGAGTATTGAAGTTTCACTTGTTTAATAGAGAAATATGTATTGAAATGTGGGGATATTGTACCAACGTTGCAGTATGATTTAGGTAACGTTCGAATAGATAATAGGTCAAAAATGTTGTTTAAAAGTATATTAGCCAACAATTTAGAACTGTTATTATAGTATTTATGTCTTTGACAACATTTCTTATTTCTTATTTGATAACTGTTGTCTATAGTATAGGCAATAATTATGCGAAAAATGTGATCAAAAGGTAAAAAGAAATGTTGTCTTAGATAATAGGTAACGTTCAAATAGACAATATTGAGAATTGTTGCTTGAAATATTAGGTAATATTTTTCTTTGTTATGATTATATTTTTTAACTGTTCCTATAAAGCAAAAATGTTGTAGTGTTGTCATATTTGTATTATACAAATGGCGGGACGGTCTGTAAAATTTAATCCGTGTTTAAAAGTGATAGCAAACTTGGGCTCAATTTGTCATTTAACTCCCCGATTATTAACCAAAAAAAAAAACTTGTCATTTAACTTGGGTGACCTAAGTTGGCTATTCTAAAAGTGAAGTTTCCTATTTTTTATATAAATTGAGTTTAATTGATATGTATTGTTAGTATGAGGGATGACAATGAGTGATGGATTTTATGGATATTTGCAAAAATTGTTCATGATGGACAGGATAATTACTCATTTAATGAGTATGGATACTATATATATATATATATATATATATTAAATTTTAAAAAATAAATATCGTAGATATAATTAATTAGTTTTCTTATTCCTTTCTGTCATAACTTTGGAGTAAGACTATCCTCTTCATTCTTCTCTGTTTTGGACTCTTCGTTCGTATGTGGTACGAGTGTTTGAATTTTATGTCACTCTTCCTGGGTTCTCTTTTCTGCCATTCTCGGTCTATCTCCACTCTCCCTTCGACAGATTACAATTACAATTACTCTTCTTTATGTTATTAATTACAATTTCTGTTTTTGTATATTGGTTGTAATACTTCTTGTATTTCTTTCAATATAAATTTGTCTTATAAAAAAACATAGGTCAATAGACTAAGACATCATTTTCCTTTAAATTGTAGATATCCGACTTTACAAAAAAAAATATTTTTGATTTTTACAACTATCAATCTATAACATTAGTGTGTATTAGTAATACTTAATGAAGTGTTTTACGTAAATCATTAAATGCCAACTCGGCGCTTACATGACAAATCATAGTTAGCCAACATCACCCTCACCACCACCACTGTCACTGTCACCATGGCCGCCGTCACTGTCGCCATCACCACCGTCATTGTCAATTCTAGGTAATCAAATTTGAAATTATAAACCATAGAATTTATGATTCTAAATTTACAATTCTAAACTACAATTCCAATTTCATGCACCAAACAAACACTAATATATTTTTATTTTAAACATTCCGCGGCCCGGCTATTGTCATGAATCATCTCAGAAAATTATCGAATCCCTAGAAAATAATCTCGACACTGCTTGTATTAATATACAATGTTAGGGATTTGACTTGTGTTTTTAGATTTTTTGTTTTGTTTTAGAATATCTTCTCACCCGATTGGTAAAAGACTAATTTCTGAAGGTATTATCGAACGTCTAAGTGGGGACGCATCCCAATAACATTTTTAGATTTTTAATTGTGAGTGTGTGCGCGTGTGAACTTTTAATCTTGGGGTGAATCTAAATAATAGAAACATATCAATAACTAATTAATACACAATATGCACATAATTACCATGCTCAAAAGATTTAAAAAAAATCATCTAAGTTCACGCGTACTAGAGAAATCAGTTAATCACATATAAAAAGTTTTGTAATTCATAAAATAAGATGTTGAGATGTAAGTAATATGATATTTTTCAAACCAAATTAATATGGATTAAAGTGGTATGTATTAAGGGTGCGTTTGGAAGAGCTTATAGAGAGCTTATGAAAATAAACTTATGCAAATAGTTTATAAGAATAGTTCATGATCTTTCCATAAGTTCTTTTTAGTTTATTTCCATAAGCTTGTCAGAGAAGTTTATGAAAATAAGTTGTTTTTAGCTTATTTAAAAAAAAGCTTATTAAATAAATGCTTAATTAAGCTGTTTACCCAAACATACCCTAAGTTTTTACATTGACATCCACTAACATTTACATTTAGATGTGTGTGCTTTTATTTTAAACTAAGAGAGAGAAATAATAATGATGCTGATTTGTCAAGATATTGTTGAATGTCTGTGTAAAAATATTTTACACTGATGATTGACCGTACATACAAATTAAACTTGAAGCTTCATCACATTATGTTGTTATAACTTTTGGGGCTACTTTGATGAAACTTAATTATTGTTTTAAAAACTTTGAAGCATGAATGGGAGTTTACTCGTTTTAAAAAGCTTTTTCTATTTCCAAACAGATAAAAAAAAATTTGAGTGAAAACATGATTTGATTTAGTGTTTTGTGTTGGGCACGTGCGAAAGGCAGTTGAACACACGATTAATAGCGGTAAATCGGATCGTCCCGGGAGACCATTTCTTTTTCACTACTCTTGTCCTTCCATTTCTGAATCAGTGAATAATCTGCACTCACATTTTCTCTTTTTTTCGTTCTGTTTTCTGTGAATTAATTTGCGATGGATGAAGAATACGATGTCATAGTGCTGGGAACCGGACTGAAGGAATGCATCCTCAGTGGCCTTCTCTCCGTCGACGGCCTCAAAGTCTCTACTCTTTTTCCAACATTTAATTTCCTATTTATCATATCATATCATATGTGGAATGAATAAAAGCATAATAATTACGTATATAATAATTGGATGGATCAGGTGTTGCATATGGATAGGAATGATTATTATGGAGGAGAGTCCACATCCCTTAATCTCAATCAGGTAAATGATAAATCTCTCTCTCATTTCCTCATTTAGGATCTCATCTCATCTCATCTCCCTATACTATCACTATAAATATCCTGAGTGTAGCTGTGGAAGCGATTCAGGGGCACTGACAATCCTCCTCCTCATTTGGGCTCCTCCAAAGAATACAATGTTGATATGATCCCAAAGGTACAACATTCTTCATATTTCGCACTTTCCTTTTTTTTGTTCACCACATTATTAATTTTAACTGTTTCACTCAGTTTTCGATAGACTTTTCATGAATATTGAATTTCTTTATCAGCAAACCAGGCTCAACCTTAATGATTTGGTTGAAACACCAGCTGTGTGTTTGATTTTCGCTGGGGAGGTCCCGCCCAAAGGACAAAACTTAGGTATAGTTCCGTTGGTACTTTAGGCCCTGAATAGTTGTTACACATATCCTATTTTCATTGGAAAGCAACACGTGAAGTACCTATGAAACTACATCCAAGTGTTATCCTTGCCCAAAAGCTGTGTTTATAGTAGCTTTTGGGCAAACGCCTATTTGGGACCTTCCCAACTGAAAACCAAATGCATCCCAACTCGTTGGAATTACTTAGTTGTGCAAATAAATGAAATAATTGAACGTTACTGTAAGGAGATTCAATTTTAGTCAGGTTTTGGAACCACGGAACCATAAACTTGATTGCAACTATGTTGTCAAAACTAGAAGAATATGGAGAAAGCTGAGCTTGAAATCTGAAAATCATCTGCCTCATTACCTAGAGTTTTTGAATTATATAATCTTCTACTGATTTCAAAATTATTACTTCACCTACCAATAAAATCTGAATCATGTACTCCCTACAAAAAAATCTAATCAGCACGGTATTTCACTAATTTTTTAAGAACTTATTTAAGATAGAAAAAGAAGCATGGGATTGGGATTGTCTCCTGCTGCTTCCCATTCTTCACCTTTTCCTAACTTTCTGTTCTATTTATGCTTCAACAGTTCATGATGGCAAATGGTACTTTGGTTCGAGTTCTCATTCACACAAATGTTACCAAATATCTGAGTTTCAAGGCCGTGGATGGCAGCTTTGTGTACAACAAAGGAAAGGTCTGAAGCTATGTAAACTTTTCTCTGGGCCTAGAATCAAATCATCTTCAATATAAAATGTCATTCTTAAGGTCTTCTCTATCAAGCTGATAAATTTGAATGCTTTCTTCAGATTCATAAAGTACCAGCAAATGATGTGGAAGCTTTAAAATCTCCCCTTATGGGGCTGTTTGAGAAGCGGGCGTTTGCGGAAGTTTTTCATTTATGTACAAGACTATGATGAAAGTGATCCAAAATCTCATGAAGGGATGGACCTTAACCAAGTTACAGCAAAAGACCTCATTTTGTACTATCTCGTTGGCATTTCCTCTGAGTGACTTTTTTGTTTGTGTGTGTGAATAATTTCAACAATAAGTGACTGGTTGTTTCTTTAACATCGACGCTCTCTTAATCATGTTCACGACGAACAATTAAATTCTTGTATATTTAACTGAATTTAAATCTGAGAGTGACTTCCATATCAGTGGAGTTTTGCATTTTTTATGGAAATAATAGGAAGTTAAAGCTACTGAAAACGTTAATGCCATTTTGAACTTACTAGAGGAGGGATATTGTTTCAGGATGATAAACCTGAAAGTTTTCTGAATTGGTTATTAATTGCCTTACAATGAAATTTGCATGCTTGTGTGTGCTTTCTATCAAAATGTAATCTATGGATGAAAATTAACCTAGTGTTTTTTTATTAGGAAATATGGTTTGGATGACAACACAATTGACTTCATTGGCCATGCATTAGCTCTACATTTGGATGATGAATACTTAAGTCAGCCTGCAATGGATTTTGTGAAAAGAGTTAAGGTATCTAGTTTTTCTATTATAAAGTTACGTCTGGTTCCAATTTCATATTGAGTATTGTTTAAAAATTGTAATCCTGGTTTTTGCAACGTCTGTTCCTAGTTCTTACCGTTTCCTTCAACATGCATTGCCTCAGCTTCCAGTTCATATGTATTCTGATGGCATATAGAACATTCTTGAATAGTTTTGATGCAGTTTTTAATTTATACTTGAGTTTAACTATTTATTTAGGATTAAATTTCCTTAAGAGTTTATATCTGAGGCCGAAGAAGCAAGTTTGCACCAGTGTGCTACAACACTGTAAGAGTAGTCTATAACTGCATGCATCCTGCAGTGGGGGATTGAACCCCACCACAGAACCACAGCCAAAGATAAAGACCAGGGGAGATACCAGTTTGAGCTAAGCTCCACTGGTATAACTTTCAATTTTAACTACTGGGAGCATGGCTGGTGTGTTTAAATAGCATTTAAGTCAAACATTTTGTCTGAAGGCTTCTACTTTGGGGAAAATAAATGAAAAACAGAATCAGGGGAATCCAAACTCTTAAAATTCAGTCTATTGTGGGAAGATTTGATAGGTGTCTTGCATAATTGATTTTATTGCATCCCTATGATTTTTCTATTTAGTAGAAGGGGCTAAATCATGAAATCAAGGGAGTGGTTAAAGTTGTAAACCTATTCAGAAAGCTTTTGTTTTTTGTTTCAAATTTCAAATCCAGATATTGGATATATTTACATCTTTTCATCTCTGAACTTATCCAAGAATTTTACATTGAATCATGCCATGCCTAGTTTAGCCTAAAGCATAAACCATCATAACATTTTTATTGGAGAGTAGTGAATCGTCCAATTGTAAATATGTGTGCAAAGTAACAAATGCGAAGGTCTAATTTATTTTAACTGTGGTCTTAATAAAGCTATATGCAGAATCCTTAGCACGTTTTCAGGGTGGATCTCCTTATATTTATCCACTCTATGGACTGGGAGAGCTTCCTCAGGTTTGAAATACACATCTCAACCAGCAAAAGAGTGTGCTTTAGGAATCTTCTATTTACTTTGACTATATCAATGCAAAATTGGCAGGGATTTGCTCGTTTGAGTGCTGTTTATGGTGGCACCTACATGCTGAACAAGCCAGAATGCAAGGTAATATATGCTTGAGAGTATTAAACAATGCCTACCTTCTTGACCTTATAAATAGCTCACAAGATGAAACTCGAATTAATTTATGGTGATCTGCTCCCCTGTACTTTAAACGATTTTG